>WSQC01000031.1:0-77358 GCA_013248845.1 Passalora sequoiae
TACCTACCTACCTACCTACCTGCCTAGCCAGAACGGAAACAGCACTCCTCCGCCGAGGTGGAATAAATTGCATTGCATTTGAAAGAGTCGAGTCGGGTTGCGCGGTGGCAAATCTTATATTAGAAAGTTATGGTTCGCACCCGACTGGCGATGTTGATGAGGTGGGTGTTGATGGGTTTGATGGTGCTGGTGCTGGTGCTGGCTTGCTTGCTTGGAATGCTTTTGATCTGTGAGAGGGATGTGAGATAGGGGGAGCATTTGGGTGCTCGTTCGCGGCGTACGAACGGGTTCATCGTAGACGCTCTGGCTGGGGGGCGATTGTTACGCTTCTGTCGAAAGCATGAGATTCGACTGCTGGCGTGCATTCTTGTGACATTCACTGTCTCCTCGGACTCGAATAGCAGCTGGATGTCTTTTGTGGTGCGTATATCTATACATTGTAATCCTCGAGCCCGAGGACCATCACTATATGCCGGCTTCTTGCCACTCACATTCCTCGTGCTCGTCTTCAAACCAATCACTTCTTCCCATGTTCACTCGGCACATCTTTACCGTACTCTGTACTCTGTCCACCCACCTCAGGATTTCCTACAGGCACTTCCGGCTCTTTGTCTTCGCCCAGCTCCTCTGCTACGTCCTCTACTTGCTCGATAGGTGACTCACCTTCTGCCTTTGTATGTAGCTCCTCTTGTACATCATCGACTTGATCAATCGGTGACGTCTCGCCAGAGGTCGCACCCGTGATGTCTGGCCAGGTCGACGTCGTAGGATCCGTCACAGCTGGATTGGCGGCATCGTCGGCGTCGCTGTTCGAAAGGCTTATGCCGCTAGCCTCTGGTGCTTGCCTAGCTTGAAGTTGGTCTACACCACCAAACTGCTCAAGGTCGTCTGCTTCGTAATCCGATCCGTGGTTCTCGTCTACAAGCGATTGATCAACGCTCTCAGCAGCCGAATACGAATCATCGACGTCTTCCTCCAGCAGAGACGTATCCTCCTCTGCGGATTTTGCGGTTGACGTGAATGCGGATTCAGGCGATGCTGCTTCCGCGTGCATCATGGCCTCTGCCTTCCTTAAAAGTGCTTGATCCTCTTCATGCTGCCTGACCTCAACGCCTGTCAAATCTTGATGCTCATCCAACTGATCCGCAACAGCGGGTGCGTGTGCTTGTCGAGCATCTCTTCGCGGCCGATCCGCCCTCTCCTCTCCCTGTCGCCGTTTTCGCGCAGGAGGGAGTAGAGCATGGTTGTGACTAGTATAGACGCCTCTGTTGGCCAACTCTCTTCTTATTTTTTGCCCTTCTTGTCCTGCTCTGCCTAGGACGCCCGCAATGACTTGCACGCACCGCAGACTGTCGTCGTTTGCTGGTATGGGATAGGTCACCCAAGTAGGGTTTACGTCCGTGTCGACTATGCCGATCGTCGGAATATTGTTCAAGCCACATTCGTGGAGCAAAATATAGTTCTCCAGTGGGTTCAAGCAGACAACGAGATCTGGCTTGACTGCCGCTTGATCGCCAAGCTGACTCTCAAAGCCTTCCAGCTCTTCATCGAGCTCGTTGACCACTTTCTTTGCGCACGCGCCCAAAATCTGCTGCCCATTCGTGATGCTACCTGGAGTCCACTTGGTGAAGAGATGACATCCTTGACTCATCTCCGCCGCCTTCACGACAGCACGCGCTTGACCTTCTCGTGTGCCAACGAACAAAACCAAGCCTCCATTTCTTGTCACACCCGATACAACTCTACATGCCCGTCGCAGATGTGCTGCTGTAACATCGAGACTGATAATGTGGATGGGAGACTCTCCATCCTTTTTGCGACCTCTTACGCCATAGATGTATCGTGCATTGGCTGGATTCCACAAGCTAGTAGCATGACCAATGTGCGCTTGGGACGCGAGAAGTAGCTCGAGAGTGATGTCTTTGGGCCAAGGAGGATTCGTGAGCAGTTCGTGGGGCTTGTAGTGTGGTACAATGGCGGTGCCCAGGTGAGCAGTGCGAGCCTTCTGGTGTTGAAAGAAGGCATAGTCCTGTGCGACGGGATGATTCGGATCGTTCAGGACAACACTTCGTATCGACGAGATCGAATCGAGTTGCGCCTGTGCTGTCGAAGTAGTCTCGAGAAATTGCGGTGGTGCTACTCGCGATGCACCTTCTGCTGTTTCTTCCACCGACGAGTATAATCTTCGAATCGTCGACGCCTTGGGAAGGGCGACCCGGCCTGCTTTTTGTCAATTCTAGCCAAGTAAGTACATCTTCAGCACATATCATACCATGCCGCAGTCGCAATGTTCGTATTATCATTGTGTATGTGGATGTAATGAAGGTCTTTACGTTAGCATCGCGACTTGCCCCGTCCGCGGCGGTCTCAGTGTCTTGGCTTTGCCGAGAAGCTTTCCGCCGACATAGAGCTCTATCTAGATCTATACCAGGCCATAGCCCTCCCATACACACACCTTGACATACTAATGCCACAGTAAGACTCTTCATGCCCTGTTGCACAGCCAGTGTCTGCCGTCAGGTCACTGCAAATTCATCGCACTGTCTCTGGGTCACCGATGACATCCTCGTCGAAGCATGGAATCGATTCGCTCGCGTATCCAATGCTGCCAGCAGGCGAGGGTGCGCAGGAAGAAGATACGGCAGCAATGTGCCCGGTCCTTTGGAGGCACTTAGGAGGTCGTCAAAGAGACGGATGGCTGTCGCTGCTGTAGCTGTTGCTGGACCACCATTAGGACCAGATTTCGGTGCTCTTTTCGGTCTTGGTGGCCTTGGTTATGAACGAAGGAGAGACGCATGGAAATGGGAACCACCTCAATTGGACAGAAGGAAGACGTCGGGCGACGAAGAAACATATGGCTGGTTCAAGGGCACGAAATCGAAGAGACAACCCACCTGGGACTCGTTCTTGGAGCCTCCGGCGAAGAATCCAGGGCCAGAATCCGCCAAAGCATTCAGGACCGCGGCAACACCTTGCATTGACCCCGTTGAGGACAGCAGACGCGCTTTCTCGGCATTGCTTCAGCGAAAGAAGTCTCTAAGAGGCGCTCAGGCGTCTGATCTTACGGAGCTGATTGACTTTCTCCAATCGTCTGCAGACGAACCGGCAGCTGGAAACCTAGCCGCTATGATCGAATGGCTGCTCCAGGCCGGATCACACGAATCAGCCTTGTCAGCTCTAGCAGACTTGGTAACAGAAAAGCTGAAGCTGGACACTATGTCCACGCATGACCTGGCTAGTGCTCTCTATCTGTTGGTGGACGCTTCTAAAGAGAAACAAGCGAGCTCAATTCTGAACACTACTCCCTTGCATATGCTAGCCGATGTCTGCACGCTGACGAGTCACCGGATCTTTGGCAAAGGGGGTAGTAATGCGTTACAGTTGGAGAGAGGGATCGCATCGTTAGCGGCGGAGTCGTGGCTCTGGTGTTTGAGGAACTGCGAACACTTGCAGGTACAATTTCACTTCAAAAACGAGATATGGCAGACTGTATATGGGATTCTGGCTGGACATTGCCGCAATCCTTCAACCTTCGCAAAGCATTTCTCGACCTTGTCGCGCGTGGATCTTGCGCGCGTGCTTCTTCGACATTGGGCTCTGGAAATGGATCCGTCGAGCCGTGGGCATGCGGACGACAACAACTTTCCCATTCGCGGGTCCTTTAAGCACTTGGGTATTCCTCAGACAATGAAGTCCGTTGACCTGAACAAGCTGATTGCCGACTTGGACGAGCCTCAATTCCGTCGTCACACTCACAGGCGGCCTGGACGTCATCGCGGATACAGTCAGCTGGTCGATATGCTCGCTATGCTACAACAACATCAAATTCTAACGCAACCCATGATGGACGAAATTCTGTCTATCTTGCATCAAACAGCGAGTCCAGGAACCGTCCACCGAATTTGCTGGGAGATACGTTGTCATCCATTGCTTGGCCTGTCCACCACAACGGCTCTCCGTGTCGTCGATTTCTTCATTGAAAACGGAAACTACAGATACGCCTCGAATATTTTCGCGGCTATCCCGTCCATTCCTCTCAGCCACTGCTATACGCTTCCAATCAAGCTTGCAGTGACTGGCGAATGCCCAAGCGTCCGTATTTGGACAATGTTGCAACGTCAGACGCAGGATGAAGTTGTAAATGTTGAGCATAGGGATCCTTCCCGATCAGGACTCACGCTCAAGCAGGAGCACGTAGATGTGGTTCACATGGTCGCTCATGCCTTTGCAAACTGCTCGCGACTCACGCCACGACAAGCTTTTCGCCGTGTCTGGCAATGTTACCTATTTCTGCAAGATCGACAAGCACCTCTTTCACCGATCCTTTCGCGCGCCTTCGTGACGGCTGGCGTCATCCGACAATTACAGCAACCACAACGCATCTCCAAAGACGCCTTTCGTTACATACTGTCGATTGTCTCGAAGATCGAGGGCAATGAGATGGCTGAAAAGCTTGACCAGATCACCCAAAGGATTTGGCAGAACAAGACTTTGCCTTCCATCCTTGAGCGACAACGTCAAGTGGGTAGCGCTTTGATTCCAGGTATCCGTCAAGTTCAAAAAGAAACACACTTTCGGCTCAAACTCTGGCATCGTAGACATCGAGTCTGGCTGTCTGCCGACTATAACAGTAGTAGGGATGTTCGAAGGCACGATGAAGAGTGCACTTCACGCCCTCCTGTGGAACGAGCTGTAGCAGAAGACTTGATAACACATGAGCACGATGCTGACACGCCAGTGCTTCCGACGGTGACGACTGTACAAAGTTCTAACAACGCGGCAGAACCAGTGTCGATGCCGAAATTTACGCCCTATGTGCCCATGACTACTGTTGAGTCTGGTGAAACAGTCGCAACGGAAACAGAACTGGCTGGCGCTGACATCGCCTCCGAATCAGGGTTATCATCGACGGTCACGCCCTCCAAGCCCATGGCCGCTGCTGAGTTTCGAGGCACTCTCGCCATGACAGCAGGACGGGATGATGCGGGAATCGTCTCCGAATCTGAGTTCGAGGCCGCGTCCGCAGCTACGTCGTCTACCTTCTCGAGCGCTGATGAGGCCCATGATCCTGTCGATACGAAAGCAGAAATGGCTGCTGCGGAGATCGCGTCCGAGTCCGGATCCGCATCAACAACCACACCGTCCACCTCCATAAGCGCCGTCGAACTCCAGGACTCAGTCGCTACGACAGCAAAACTGACCGGCTCAGATATCGCCTCCGAGGCTGTGTCAGTGTCAACGGCCACGCCCTACATGCCTGTGGGCTCTGCCAAGTCCGACGAACCTGTTGAAACGGAAGTAGAAGAGTCTCTGGCGCCTGATCCAGACGTATCGGACCCAGCATTGTCGACAGAAACAGAGGCATCCAACACAGGGGTATCAACACGAGATCCGCCCAAGCCCGAATCCGACTGTCTCAAGTGGCAGTATGATGAGACCATCGATGCATACCGTCTGTACGTGCTTTGGAAGCCGGAGAAGTGGCTGGACTATGAAACATCGAGGATCAGGATCTGGAGAAGTAAGCGCAGCCTTGAACGCTCTCTGCGGGCCCCGGACCTGAGGCCAGGACTTGCACGGCTTGATAAAAAGGTACGGATCGCGGAGCAGGAACTGCATAGTCTTATGAGGCAGTATCCCCATGCGGGGGTGGATATGAAGCAAGGATTATGGGTTGGACTTTGATGTATGTACGCGATAATGACCTGGGGTGAGTGACTTGAAAATGTTCAGCCTCCTCCCGTTCGATACTGCCTGCGACCTGCACGAAGTATCGCTTGCCGCATAGTGAGCTTTCCGAACGAGTTATTCACGCACAAGAGATCACGTTACGCGAGCCTCATTTTTTCCAAGTTCCACGATTCCGTCACTTTATGTGTCTTTTTGAAAACACTTGCAGATACTAAAACGCAAAATGCCACCATACCTTTTTACTGTCCCGCACCTTCCACCCATACTCCAAACCGCTCGCGACACTCTCACACAAGTCACTCATACGACTCACCCCGCAACATTCACTACGCCAATTGTGAACCCAAAACCTCGGTCTACCGTCATCATGAGCTGGAGTTCACTGCCTAGAGTCGAGGCTGGACTTCCGCATGTCAGTGAGAGGACGAGGAGAGATATTGTTCTTCCTTTGCTGTGGAGTTTTTTCATGGCGGCGCTGATGATCACGGTGTTTGCGGTGGCTGCGAGTGTGGGATGGATTGGACCTTATCGTGGGAGTACGAGGAGGAGGGGGAGGGTGGGGCATTGAGAGACGGCAAGTGGACTGGTGTGGTATGGGAGAGGGTTGTGATGAGTGGAGGTGATGCATGGATTGTAGCGATGAGTGTAGTGAGCGGATGTTTACAGGCTTGATGCGAGGATGGTTTGGATATATGGGGGATTTGTAAACGGCTGTGCTACGCATTATGAAAGCAAGTTCTTCAAGCATTATCCTTCGCTTGAGCTAGGGGACAAAGGAAGGGGATCGAAGATTTGGCGTTAGCACATGCTTGATAGAGTTATGTCTAGGGTGAATTAAGTTGTCAATTGACGCAGCGCACATGGCATCAGAAGTGTCAGAATGCAGGGGCAAATAACGTCCCAAGTCCGATGCGCCATGCTCATAGAAGAGATAGCAGCAAGACGAAACAAAAAGCTGATCTGTAGACTACAGTGAGTAATTTTGTAGTCTTAACTAAAGCCCAGCAATGCAAAAGTGAAGACAAAAGACAAAAGACAAAAGAACAGGCTCGTGAAGACTGTACTGGACGAGTAGGTGATCGAAACCTAGACCTTCCGCAGGCATTGATTGATGCAAAGCGGACGCGCTACCGCTGCGCCACACGCCCGACTCTCAACTCAGGATGTCGATGTTACTGGTTGAGATGATGTCAGCACAATTTGAGCGCAATATGATAGCGTGCAAATTGCGGAAGTGTCGTGCAGAATCTGCCTTCTGCCCAAGACACGCTAAGCTCGAAACAAACAAGCCGGGACAAGCTCGGCCGTGAACAACGATGTAAGCACATCACCATCGTCTCCAGGATGAGGTCCTAGTCATGTTACATACATTGTATGACATCGAGCGTGGTGCCCGGTGCCTGGCATATGCAATAACCGCCAAGTCAGTGGCAGCAGAAAGAGCTTAGCAATGCCCCACATTCCGTTACACTGCGCTGGGATGCGATCCTATCCAGGCATGAGAATCACGTCAATAATGCCAACTCTTCAACGAGCTCTCATTGCACTCGCGTATGCACACTTTACACCCTACTACAAAACTACATCGCTCCCACTCGGTCCTAGAATATCCTTAACGGCCCGCCAAGTCGGCACAGTCCCCGTCCCAGAAGGCATATGAATCGCCTTCATAGTCCTCCATTCATTCAGCGTCTCAATACAATGTTCCCTCCCATACCCCGACTGTTTCGTGCCACCAAAAGGCACCCCAAGCGTAATACGATTGTAATTATTGATAAACATCATACCCACATCAATCGCCCTAGCAGCACGCTGAGCTTTAATCGCGTCTTTTGTATACACCGCACAAGTCAGACCATATTCTGAAGCGTTCGTGATACGGATCGCTTCTTCGTATGTGTCGAACGGCATGGCAGTGACAATGGTTCCGAACATTTCTTCGTTTGCGATGCGCATGTTTTCTCTTACGTCGGCGAAGAGGGTCGCTGGGGCGAAGAATCCGTTTGCACATTCTGGGTTTGCGGGCAGTGGAGCCTGAGCTACGAGACGAGCGCCTTCTTTCTTCCCGAGCTCGATGTATTCTAGTACGCGTTGCTGCTGTGCTTTCGAGACTTGTGGTCCTAGATGAACGCTAGGATCGAGCCCGTTACCGGCTTTCAGTTTCTTCACGGCTGCAGCCAATTTCTCGACAAAGTTGTCGTAGATTCCGCGTTGGACTAGGAGCCGGGATGTTGCTGTGCAGGCTTCGCCTTTGTTGAAGAAGGCGCCTTCGATGGCGTCGCGGACGGCTTGATCGAAATCTGCGTCGTCGAAGATGATCATGGCGTTCTTGCCGCCGAGCTCGAGGACTGTTTTAGTTATAGTCTGAGCTGCTGTTGCGGCGGTTGCGGCGCCTGCTTTTGTGCTGCCGGTGAAGGAGACCATTTTGACCAGTGGGTGGTTGATCAGTGCTTGGGGAACTTCTGGTCCGAGACCTGGTACGATTTGGACGACATTCTCTGGGAGCACGGACTGCATGATCTCGACCTGACCATAATCGTTAGTGTTCTTGTCCGTAGCTCTCTGTCCTTTCGAGGCTTACCATTCTCGTGACTGCCAAAGGAGCTTGTTCTCCGGGCTTCAAAATGATCGTATTACCCGCAGCTAAACAAGGTGCGACCTTTCCACCAGTATGTATGGGTGGCCAATTGAATGGCAAGATTCCGGCGCATACGCCAAGCGGCTCATACACAACAGTACAGTACATTGCTCCTCGATCGTAGAACTCTGTTGGTAGCTTGTCGACAATGCTACCAAAGAATCTGAACACTCCAATAAGGAAGTTGACATCAGCGTTCCTGCCGTCTGCAAAAGGCTTGCCATTCTCCATGGTTAGAATGGTGGCAATCTCATCTGCATTTTTCTCCAGCTCGGTGGCGCAGCGCAACAAGTATTGTGACCGTTCCATCGGCGAAGTCTGCCGCCATTTCTCATATGCGATCTGAGAGGCTTCAACGGCTTCGTGGACGGTGGCTTCGTTGCCAGCTTGGATTGTAGTTATGGTCTTGCCTGTGGCGGGATTCTCCACCGGAAACCGCTTAGACTCATCTTTGCAGGACCAGCGGTATGTCTTCAACTCTGGAAACGTGATATTAGCACTGGATGTCATGATCTGTGATAATAGCAGGTTCGAACCCATGCCCGGACTTGAAACATATATCATAAACGTTCTGATATGCACGATGATGCCCCGCTCGGCATGTTACTTCCGGAACTGTTACAGCTAGTCCTCGAAACAACGAAGCAACAATGATGAGTTTGGCTCACTTGGTCGACTCAGGCCCAGTGTCCACGTTCATATAGCTTCTCGAGTAGTTGTCACCGCGTCCCATGCATGCCACGCTCAAGGTTCAGGCCTCTGCGCGGCGAAGACATGTGATCTGCAATGTCCGAGCGTCTGTCAAATGTCATGAGCTGGGCTTTGCGTACGATACTGTGAGAAGTTGAAGAGTTGCCACGTCTGAGCAGACGGCTTTGCTGGCATATCGACATTCAAAACTACATGCACAGTCAATGAGTGCCGCCCGTGGTATCATCTACACCGCATCATACGCGATGTACTTTCTGCCCAAAAGAACGCCCGCAATGCATAACTAACCAGAGGTCTAACCAAACGGAAAGCCCTGAGGAAAGCCTCCTTGGAATTGAAATGAGCCACCTTGAAATTTGAACCCACCGCCGCTTCCACCTTGTCGCATGAAAACCGGTTGTCCTTGACCGTTGAAGCCAAAAGGACTGCCCTCGAACGGCGATCGCCCAGCTTGAGGATCATTAGGATCATCTCCACGATCAAATCGTGCTTTCAGCTCGGGATCGGAAAGGACTTCGTATGCTTCGTTGATGGCCGACATTTTCTTCTGGGCTTCTTCCTTTGAAATGCCATTCTTTGCCGCCTTGTCGGGATGGTGCTGGATGGTCAGTCTACGCCATGCTTTCTTGATGTCGCGTTCATCGGCGTCTCGATCCACGCCAAGGACTTTATAGTAGTCTTTTGTTTTGCTTCGCTTGAGAAGTGTGTGAGCTTTTTGGAGCAGCTCCTGTAGTTTCTGGCTACCACCATGCTCCTCCTTGGCAGTATTGAGTGTTTTGATCGCAGGCTCGTATTCCTCTGCGTCCAGCTGCTCCTGTGCTTTCGACAAAAGTGCAGGGAGACAGGTCGGGTTGAACGTAAGTGCTTCCGCACAGTATGGTTTTGCCTTCTTGAAGTTGTTCATCTCGGTGTAGCCTTCGCAAGTCGCTTCTACAAGGTCACCGTACAGGCCATCGACAGCTTTGGGATGTATGTAACCTGCGTCTCGGTATTCCTTGATGTCGTCCTTGACCTCTTGGAGTAGTCCTGGCTCTTCTCCCTGAGGCACTAAAAGCTTGACAGCGGAATTGTATTGACGCTTCTCCTTGAGCGTTTTGATCTTCTTCAATGTTCGATCTATCGCTTTCTGCGACTTTCGCAGTTTAGAGCACGCCTTGTTGTCCGGATCATTGTGCAGGCACTTCGATACGGTCGTTATGCCCTTATCCGTTTCGTCCAGTGAGTAAAACGTCATGGCTGCTATCTGCAGATATGGTTCCTTCAAATTGGAGTTGATCTGCAGAACATGATTGAGGTCTGCGACTGCCTCTGTGATCTCGCCCTTTTCCAGTCTGCATCTCGCTCTCCGTTGCCGTAACTCCAGAGCTGTACCCGCGACCACAATGGCAGTGCCAGCATGTGTGACACATCCCTCCCAGTCTTGACTCTTCTCTGCGTCTGCTGACAACTTTTCGGCTCCTTCTGCCTCTATCAAGTCTGCCCATTCCTGCGTCTCCTTCTTGCCCGCTGTTATGTAGTCCGCCTTGGCTGCGCTCCAGTCGGCATTCCTGCTTCGGATCTTGGCTCGTTGTGTCAACGCACCCTCGAATCCAGGTTTCAACGTAAGGACTTGGTCAAAGTCTCGACTCGCTTTCTCGTTCTTGCCGAGTGACAGGTATGTTGCACCGCGCTTGAAAATAGTGAGGTAGTTGCTGGGATCTTTCTGGATGGCGGCGTCGAAGTATGTGAGAGCATCTTGGGCTTTGCCCTGCGCCAAGTTGGC
This sequence comes from Passalora sequoiae, assembly GCA_013248845.1. NCBI lineage: Eukaryota > Fungi > Ascomycota > Dothideomycetes > Mycosphaerellales > Mycosphaerellaceae > Passalora > Passalora sequoiae. The sequence goes on from WSQC01000031.1 coordinate 10,803, forward strand.
ATTGGCATTCGCGATCAGCTGCGAGACCGGAAGATCTTTGTCGATGTCGGAGGGGGACAGGGCGAATGCGCCAGGTATTGTGGAAAGGCAGACAGCGCCGAGAGCCAGTGAGGATAGGCTGAACTTCATCGTGGTGGCATGAGGTCTTGTACATAGGATTCCGAGGCGAGGCGGAGGTGTCAATGTTTATATGTGAACAGTCATATGCGAATAGTTGTCCCATTCATGAGATTGGAATAGTTGTCCTCTTCTAGAACAAGGGTTGCACCACGAATGCAGGGTCTCAACTCGACACGATCGCGTGGTGCCGGGATCGGAATTCGGCTGTACGTCATGGCGCGCCATACTTAGAACCATTGGATCATGACCACCAGACATGTCCGTCCATGGATAGCATTCCTTGAGCATCGAAACCATTCACCTCCTGCTTCCCTGTATTGTGCGTCGTATTGCTCTTCTCACTCGCGACGGACCGTGCCTCGACGAACCACACCCAAGCTGCGTAGAACTACCTCGATGCGAGACATGTGATAGCGTGACCTCAACAGCTGCACCCAACATCGCTGCCACAAAACGAATTGACTGTTAACGTTTTTTCACGATCGTGCGAACCTCACAATGCCCTCACATCGCCTTCGAATCGATGGTCAAACGTTTCGCGATACTCAGAATCGACAGATTACCCTCCACGGTATCAACATAGCAGGAGATAGCAAGTTGCCAGCCACACCCGATGTACCTTCACATGTCAAAGAGCACTTCTTTGATGGCGACGACGTTTCGTTCGTGAATCGACCATTTTCTCTCGCCGACGCGCACACGCACTTTGCGCGTTTGCGAAGATGGGGTTTCAACACGATACGATATATCTTCACATGGGAAGCGCTGGAGCATGCTGGACCCGGCAAATATGATGACGGATTCATAGATTTCACCATCGAGGTACTGCGAATAGCGAAAGAGTATGGCTTTTATGTGTTCATGGATCCGCACCAAGATGTCTGGAGTAGGTTCACGGGTGGTAGTGGAGCGCCTATGTGGACCTTGTATGCATGTGGTCTTGATCCAAAGAAGTTCTTGGTTACGCAGTCCAGCTTGGTGCAGAACATGTGGCCAGAACCCTTCGAGTTCCCAAAGATGGTCTGGGCGACGAACTATACACGACTTGCTGTGCAGACCATATTCACTTTCTTCTTTGCTGGACGCGAATTTGCTCCGAAGTGTGTAATAGATGGCGTCAACATACAGGATTATCTGCAAGACCATTTTACGAACGCGTGTAAGCATATGGCTCAGAGAATCCACGATGCCGGAGACCTGCACGGCGAGACAGTGATTGGTTACGAGACTATGAATGAGCCCAATAAAGGATACTATGGACATCCCGATCTGGATAAATTACCAAAGGAGCAGAAGCTGAAGAAGTGGACGACACCGACGGGCTTTCAGGCTATGCTGACAGGAGCTGGACGAGCCGTTGAAATCGAAACGTGGGACTTTGGCGGCCTGGGACCTTACAAGAGTGGAACAGAACTGCTTGACCCAAAGGGCACCACTACCTGGCTCGATCCATCAACGTGGGACGATACGAAATATGGATGGCAGCGAAGTCCCCAATGGAAGCTCGGAGAGTGTATCTGGGCACAGCATGGTGTTTGGGATCCTGCGAAAGACGAGTTGTTACGACCGCAATACTTCTTAAAGCATCCGAAGACCGGCGAAAAGCTCGATCAGGAGACTTGGACGAACAACAACTACATGGATTTCTACAAACGATATATGAAAGCCATACGCAGTGTATGGTCAGAAAGCTTTCTTCTAATGCAACCCGCGCCGTTTGAAATCCCTCCAGTCATTAAGGGCACAGAAGAGGGCGATGATAAGAATATGATCTTCGCTTCGCACTTCTACGACGGCATCACACTTATCACCAAGAAGTGGAACAAAGTCTGGAATGTCGATGTTCTTGGCGTGCTACGTGGTAGATACTCCTCACCAGCATTTGCGATCAAGCTTGGCGAGACTGCCATACGGAATTGCTTCAAGGATCAGCTTGCAGCGATACGCCAAGAAGCAGTCGATAATATGGGTGTCCACCCCTCTCTGTACACTGAGATAGGCATCCCTTACGATATGGACGACAAGTATGCATACAAGACCGGCGACTACAGCTCACAATCGGCAGCCATCGACGCAAACTTTTTCGCAGTGGAAGGAAGTGGTGCGCAAGGCATGACCTGGTGGGTGTACACAGCATGCAACAGCCACTACTGGGGAGATCAGTGGAATGGGGAAGACTTATCGCTCTACTGCACTGAAGACAAGTCGCTCCCTGCGCCCTCGTATGCCGTTGACAATGGCAGCAAATTGTCCCTCGACCCATCGAGCCCTTCGTATTCAGAGTCGCAATCGCAGAACGAGCCTGTAACACCGGGCAGTCTGCAGAGGACTCTCTCGATAGATGGCATGGAGACCACTATCCGCGAAGAAAGAAAAGGCTATCGTGCTGCAGAGGCATATATCCGACCTAACCCTGTCATGGTCCATGGTACAATTCAGAACTACGGGTTCGATCTCAAGAACTGCACTTTCAGCCTTGACCTCACCGCCCCATCTCCCACCCCAGCAGATCATCCCACAGAAATTTTCTTGCCCGAGTATCACTTTCCACAGAATGACAGCAGGACAAGCGTCGTAGCTTCCGGTGGGAAGTGGGAAATCAGAGTGATCGATGTCGGACCCGAAAGCGAAGCTGCAACGCAACAGGTGCTCAGATGGTGGCATGGCGAAGGAGAACAGAAGATCAAAATCAATGGTGCGAAGAGGAAGCGAGGGCAGGTCGGCGATGCTGAGGTCGGTGCGCCACCTGAGGACTCGTATCTGGAGACTTACACGAAGAATTGTATTGTCATGTAAGGTCAAGCACATCAGTCAAAGGGTATGAGCCCGTTGCTCAGGCCGGAACTCATATATTCAGCTGTATAGCCTATCCCCTGGTTCGAGTTATGCCTAATCTTGCCGCGAGCCTCAAAATGCCTTCTAATCAGCCAGCTGGGCAAAGATTCGAGTCAAAAAATTCTCCAACGGCATTGCATCAGATGTCCTTGCCGGTTCGAATATACTCGTATGACAAACATCGCGCATCACACGCGTTCAACGTCCTTGTCCAGAACATGCAGCTAGATATGAGAGACCAGTGGTGGTATGAACTCAGAATAGGCTCAGGCTATCGTGTGAGATCCGATGTCTTGCCTGCATCCCTTGTCCAATGTCCTAGACCATTCCTGTAAATTCATCGAGACAGCGCTTGAATAGTCGACATGTAGATAGAACGACATGCTCCGCAAGTTCTCTAGATCACCTCACTGAACACGGCAGCTGCACATCCACTGCGTGTCTAAGACAATCACGATCGAGCTGCTAGCAGTACACTACCGTGCAGGATCGTCCATGCTCGAGGCCTCCACAGCTAGCAAACGAAGAGTCCGTCCCTCCTCTCTCTTTTTGTATTAGTTGAGGGCTTGGTTGGACGGGTGGGGTTCTGGTGTGGTGTGTGCAGCAGGGAGTTGTGGTGCTTGAGGATATGGTGCGGATTATGGGAAGTCGATGTGACAGATGTCGATTGAGAGTTCTGGGGACGCACATGAGTGATTGCTGAGCTCAGCTTGACATGGTGAAAGGTTTCAAGCTCGCGTCGTTGGCATATTCATCGCGATCTTTGCTGCGTCGTTTCGTTGCGTTCAGGTTCTGGTCTTCGGCTGAGCATCCCTGCATGTCATGCGACATTCAGTGGAGTGGCTATGTATATGGGATGTGCAACGATGAGCGCAATCTTGAGGTCTTCCGTTGATACTCTTCATTATCATTACTACATAGTCTGTCATGACCTTTTCTAGACGCTACTTAACGACCAAATGCGTCTTGTCTCATCTTCCATCGTATATTACCTGTTGCGCGACTGTGCCTATCCCGCTAAATTGAAACACAACCATGAGATCCCATCACATCGCCCAGGCGACAGCGGCAAACACAACCGCCAACACTCCACTAGCCAACCTCGCCGCAGGAGCCGCACCAGTATACGGGATGACACTGTTTGTCGGCCCGGCGACTCCAGTAGAGTAGGTCCCCGTAGGCATGACCGTCATCGTAGCATTACCCGCACCAGATGGAAGAAGTCCGCTGCATAGTCCGTTGTTACAAGTATTGTAAGCACACTGCGCATTACTCGAGCAAGCAGCGTTGAAATTGCCACATCGGGCAATCAGGCCAGCATTAGAAGCCCAGCATTGGACGCCCGAGACGCATTGGTTGGCACTTCCAGACTTTGTGGCATCACATTCGGCGCCTAGTGGTAGAGAGCCTGCTGGAGCTGTGATTGTACTTGATGGGGCGCCGGAGTATGAGGCGGTCGACGAGCCTGTGATTGTGGCTGTTGCGCAGGCTGAAGACGACGAGGGGAGAAGGCCGTTGCACAGGCCTTGTGCTGTGTTGCAGGTGTTGAAGGCGCATTGCTGGTCTGATGTGCATGAGGCTTGGAAGTTCCCGCAGATTGTCTGCAGCATGGAGTTTACGGCGTAGCAGTCGGCACCTAGAGCGCATTGATCGACATTGGGAACGCAGACTGCGCCGATTGGCTTCACGGCGCCGATGCTCGTGGTCGTGGTTGATGCGGAACTGCTGACGGGTGTGCTGGCGTACGACTGAGCGTAGGCGGAGGATGCTGCTGTAAGCAGGGAAAGGGCTTTGTAGTGCATTCTGTCGGGTTCTGGTATGAGAGCTACGAAGCACGATTGATGCGGACTAATGGTGTAGAGCAAATATATTCACTGAAGTAGGAGGATGCCTTGTACTGTGATCTTGGAAGGCTATCGAACGAGTGGTGATGCCGCTGCAGTTGATGAGCAAGAATAAAGGGAGCAATAGCATACCTTTATACACATTCACAAGATCGAAGTGTAGCTCTTGTGTCTCAAGGCTGGCTAAGCGAGTAAGACTTGGCGTCCGTATCCTATACTTGCCAGCCTCTCTATTCGCGAGCAGCACGACGCTGTGACCATTCTTTACAGACTCGGCTATGGCCACTGCGTCAGTGAGGAGTTGTGCAGTACACGCTCTCAGCCATGAGACTGAAACGCTTGCTATTCTTAGCATACTAGTGTCACCTAATTGCACCGCCATCTCAATCAATATCACGGGCAAAGAAGTTTTAAGCTTTCGCTTGCATCAACGCCACCGCGCCGCCTTGTTTTGGACGATGCGACACGACGCAACATCACGAGTCGACATGCTTGCACTTCAGCTGTCCTCTGCAGCGCCATAACATCGTATTGATGCAGCGGCCAGCCGCTCATTGACGCTGACCCTGCCATGTGCTCATCTTCTTCTCGCGGTTCTGCGTGTTGCAGGTGTGCGGTTTTTTCAGAAGCTGGTGCCGTCTTCATAGTGCTCTGATGTGCGCCATGCCCATAGGGATCACTCGTAGCGAAGCTTTACATGATATCCACCGGCTTGCTACACCACAGCGTGTCATCGGTTGCATCATGCGTTGTGAGCGATGAGATGTCAAGCTAAAATGTGAAGTTCGAGCAAGCGCACATAAATGCTGGTCAAAGTTTCGGCATGATTGCGCCGAAGCTCCGACGGCCCTGGGCCTTCACATGAAATCATAGATGTCTGGATGTATTCTCTTTCTGTTTACATACAATGGCAGACGATACCCGGCAGTCACCTCAAAATCCTGGCGCGATCCAAGAAGACCTTTCCAAAGATGCTCTTACGGTGCATCCTGAGAACAAGCCGTTCCAAGGTCAACAATGGGCGGTACAAAACGGCAAAACTATGCCATACAAGCCTCCCGAGAATGCGAATTTGATGCCCGGAGGCACCCAACATACGGCTGGAGGTCAGGTACCCGAGGTCAATCTGTACAATGCACTGCATGTTGGAGCGCCCATTACGGAGATACATAAAAGGCCTTGCGTGCGGGACAGCTTCTTGACCGGCATTGGCGCAGGCTTTGCGATTGGCGGCGGCAGAGCAGTTTTCGGAGGTAGGACATTGCGGCCGCGTAATGCTCAGATGTCGGAGACTGACAAGTGTTCACAGCACCTATATTCAAGGCCTGCAGTTGGGCAGTCGGCGCCTTTGTGGTCGTGTCCGGAGTTCAGTATCAGTTTTGTCTGCATAAAAGACAAGCTGAGAAGGAGGGCATGATGCGCGCTGTTGAGATCTTGAATCGTAAAGAGATGGAGAAGAAGGCAAGGGAACAGAGGAAAGAGCAGATGCGAGATGAGAGACGGCAGGCCAAGGAGAAGGAGCAGGATGCACAATTTGCAGCATTGAATATGGCAAGGTCAGAAGGTGGAAAGTCATGGTGGAAGTTCTGGTAGCGATGGACATTGAACAGGACACCGCGATTCACCAGTTGTAACAATATGGTTCTCGACTTCGTTCGCATGTAGTAAGTACGAACCGTTCTGCAACACAAATCACGGGATTGGGGTCGAGGAGTAGCAAGATATGTCGAAATGTATATCTCCGCCGCGTTCATTTCATGGCCGTTATGCCCTGGGCCGGTGATAGCTGACAGCCAAGTGGCAGTGGCGCAGCATATCTTTGCTGAACGTCAGTCCGCCTTGTCCGACATCACTATCGACCTGACCAAGCGCAATCGATCCAAGTAAACATCCATAGCCCGGCAGCGATACTACGTCGACTTCGTCATGGGGCCAATTTTTCGATTGTCAGCGCCGCAAGAGAATCTCATGCTTTGTCGATCCAGCAGTTGCTCCTGGGGAACCGGCACTACAAAGTCCTGCAGTTGGTAGACCATCAAGGCCGACTACTGCGAGCAAACAGACGGTGTGAATACGACCTAATAGTCAGAGGCGCGTCCGCCGCCTCTGTTCCTAAAGGCTGATCCTCCTCGAGTACGAGTCCTGCTTCTATGCCAAAGACGCTGGCCTCACCTTATGAGTTGCGCGCGCAGTCAACAGCCTGCGACAAGTCAACGACAGGAAGTTGATTCGAAGTCCTGGCAGTAGTCTTACAAACCAACTAACCCTTAAAGAGTCAGGGTACTCACGAGAATCGTTCTGCTTCTGCTATTATCCAGGAGACTGGCTCCTGTACGACCAATGAAGGCAACTCGAACTCGAACGACTTCAAGCATACACCTTCGAACGCCACAAACTATGCACAAATGAGAAGGGATCCTTCATGGTCTACACGAGCTCCCAATAACACAAACCCACCAGTTCATTCACCGACGCTACCTAAATATACAAGCTCCCCATCACCGTCCCCATCAACAACCCACCACGACTCCGGGCATTTGGCGCAGTGGTAGCGCGTCTGCTTCGCAAGGGATCGGTCCGACGTGACACACCCTAGTACTTCATCACCAGGTCCTCAAAAAACCTGTGCTGCATGGAGTCCGTTTGCAGAAGGTCGTCAGTTCAAGCCTGACAATGTCCATATCTTGGCTTTGGATGCCGGGATTTTTTTGCTTTTTGGTGGGTTATTAGCGAAGGTATGATGCTGCGAATACTCGACTCGAAGGTGTTGCTAGGAGTTTCTGGAATGTGCTGGCGGTAGGGAGACCTAGAGGGTTGTGAGATCTGGCGAGCAGAGCCTATTTGTATTATGTAAGCTTGGAAATGCTGTTGGGTTGATTGGACGTCTTGCTAAATGGACCAGCTGCAACTATTATGCCTTCGCGCAGCAGAGACCAATTCCAATTGAGGGTCTAGCAGAAGCAAGCGCACGCTACGGCTGCACGTAACGCTGTCTCCAATACTAATGGGCTCTCGGAGGATATCATGCCGCACTTGCCCTGTCGGGACATTCTTGTCTTGCAGCATGTCTGTAACCAATAGCATTCGTCATTTTGGAACACCTTCGCTTCAAAAGAGGCTCTGTCTGCGACACTCAGTGATCCGCCTCTGCAACCCAGCGTACAGCATATGGATATTGACATTCTTCAAGACAGCACCGCATACGCCGCTACCTCCATCCAACCGAATCTATGCTTAGCAGGTCAAAACGTGAAGAAGCAATGGAGGGATGTCTGACCAGCTCCAATCCATTATCACCCGCACGCTTCCCGCTAAGTAATCTACCCTGTGATCCAGCCTTTGGTCGCCACGATACCGAATTGGATCCCGGCATCTATCTCAGCGCCCAGATCACGATGGTTCCATCACTCCAGCAGCCAGACCGCCAAAGACAGCCAGGAATGCGTTGGAACCGCATGCAAGCTGACGATGCATGTTTGTCACGGAAATACGGTCCTTACTCACCCTCAAATTGCGACTTCTCGAAAGCACTCTCGCTTGTTCGAAGTACTCCCCAAGCACTGGGCTTAGAATCATCAGGTGAGGCTATCGGTGAAAGTCTCGTGTACCAACACTTGTTACGGGGCTTTCCAGTGTCCGATGACGCACCCATTCTCGAACCTGCAAGAATATGACAAACAGCGCAGACGTATCCTGAGAGCTTGGATTGGGGATAGGGCAGTCACGGAAAGAGATATGGAATGCACTCCTAAATTCAAGTCGCGGCTTTGAAACTGGCCCGACAGAATCTGTTGTAGTGCTCGCAGTCGATGCATGAGACAGTCTTGATTTTGTTTGAATTACGTACTAATTAGTTTGAACATCTTCAGTTAATCAATATGTACTAAGCACATCGACAGCGGAGCGTGACCTATTATCCCGACATCGAACATCTCAGCTTGCATACAGGCTCCTGGTTCGCAGCTGAGCACCATATCTCCAAAAGACAAACGGTATGACAGCAAGCACTGCAGTGCATGCTCCGAGCAGAGAGGTAGCCCAGCCTAGCAAGGATATCGTCAGTGAAGATTACATGATGACCGGGCTCAGCAGACTCATACCGATGCCAAGTCCTTCATACATCTGCACCACAAAAAGTGGGAGCGCAAAAGCAGTCAGGTATCGCAGAGCCGTGTTGGATGCGAGAGCACTCGCGCCATAGAGAGGACCGTAGAAATCTGTGAGGTAGAGGGCGGACCAGACGAAGATCAATAGGTTTCCACAACTAAAGAACGCCTCGGCTGCGACTGGTGAGAGCCACATGACAGAGGGTTTGGCAGTCCAGGCAAACCAGAAGAGTCTGCAAGTACGATCAGCAGGTGACTTCTTCGCGAGTCAATAGCACTCACGAAATCGGTAACAAAGGCGCTCCAAACATAGCCACGACCAGCCGAGTCTCGGGCGACGGCTTGCTGTAAGGATCCTGCTTCTTGTGTTTGACAGCTTCAGGTAGCCAATAGTACTTGTCTACCAACAACAAAATGACTACAGGAGAGCATCAGCTTTGAACTTCAGTCGGACATGAAACCGTACACTCACAAAGCGCTACCAGCGTGCCAACAGCTTGTCCAAGGTAGGTCAGTCCAGTAGAGCCTACGCTGAAGCCGTACACATTCTCAAAGACGTAGGAGAATGCCGCAAAGAAGGCATTGAGTAAACCAAAGTTGAAAGCAGTGTACACGTTCACGGCAAGAACTACAGGTTCCACAAGCATCATGTGGAGCGGCCTTGTAATGGTCTAGTCGGTATCAGCAGCCGTGTAAGACTTCACGCAAATGGAGATGCTCAACTTAGTCGTGAAGAAGCTGATGTTGTCCCAGACAGTCTTCTCAGGCTGCTTAGGTCCAGGGATGCCAAGCTGCTTCGTACGTTTCTGCAAGATAGTCTTCTTATACGTTTCGGACATTAAAAGCGCAGCAATGAAAAGGGGCGGAACTCCGAAAAGGATGACCCATTGTGTCCAGCGCCAGTCCTGGGCTTCGACTACGTAGCCGCCGATGACAGGCCCTAGAGCAGGACCAATACAGATCATGCCGATATAGAGCGACATCGGAGGGCCTCGCTCTTCACCTTGATAAATGTCGGCGATTGTGCCGCCGCCCAGCGTCAACGCAGGACTACTGAACAAGCCTGCAAAGAAGCGACATATCGTTAGAGACGCAATGCCTTGGCTGAAGCCGGCTCCCAGCGTGAACAAGGCGAAGGTCGGTAGTCCAGCGAGGTAGCTAGGTCATGTCAGTATGAGAGGCATCTCTGCTCTCCCTTCGAGGCATACACTATCTTCCTGCCAAACGTCTCGCTGCTTGGAGCGGCAAGAACTGGACCAAAGGCCAGACCGAGCAGATAGAAGACGAATGGGAATAAGGCCAACTCTCGAGATATGCCGAATTCTTGGCTCACTTGCTCAGCTCCGGGAACGTAGACTGAGCTGCCGATGGGGCAGAGGAAGCCAATGGCCGTCGGTACGAACGTATGGAAAGCTTTCTTCGCCATGCTCCAGTTGAGAGGATTGTCTTTGTCTCCTGGTCCATCCCAGTCTGGCGTTGTACGAATGTCCAAATCATCAGTTGAATCGTTCATGATTGACTTGTCCTGCTCTATAGTCATTGTGAGTCGGTGTCGGATTTGCTACACGTGTGCCAGCAGACAGACGGCATCCTACAGTTTTGAGAATATGAGCATGGAGAGACGACAGGGTCGTAAAAATACGACCAGTCTTGAATCTTCAATCGCAATCGAGATATGCCTGCAGGATCAATCGATATCATTGCTGCCATTGCTCTGACTGCACGCCAATGGCAGCCGGCCTCTTGGCGGTCGCGGAGTACTTCGCCGACATCTTCAGCTCGTCTTGATCAGGCAATCGCAATACGGGAGAACGCCTGGGGTAATCAATCTATATCACTGCTGCCCTTGCTCTGCCTGCACGCTGATCACAGCTGGGCCATGAGGGTTAGGGGGACAGTATCTTGCTAACTCGTCCCGCTCGATATCTGGAAGCACGCATGTGTACTTCATGCAAGTTCATACACATAAGCGGGACAGATGCCAGGAGTGATGCTTGAGAGCCTAGTAGGTCATAGCCACTCATACTAGGTGAATGGAGACGGATTGAATGTGAAGGTGACAACATGATTGAAGGTGACAGAGGTCGAGCTCCGGGTTTGCCAGGCTCCGAATCTTACTGCGCGTTGCTGTTTGGATAGTTCCTGGTGATAAGCAAGCGCCGAGGTGAGTAGGCATGTTGATGTACACAGATTGATGGGGCAGCCAATGGCGCGTACAAGGAGGATGTCGTGTTTCCAGGCTCGAAACCTGAAGTCTTGCTGTACGCCAATGCTGACAGATACTTCGCCAAGACCGACTCGGACTTCGGCTCGACTGCTCAGGCAGCCCCACCTTTGCTCGCCCACAGTACAGCAGCATGCCGATGCTTCCTACTGAATATCTCTCGCAGATAGAGTGTCGTTGCCACAGATCGTTTGCGGGCATTCATTGTGAAAGCTTGTCGAGTTGCAATCATCGAAGATAGCAGTATCGAGCACTATCGTCACGCTTACGCACATGATCTTTCAGACGAGAGCAGCTGCGAAGAAGGACAATCCAGCGTTATGGCCTGAAAGAACTGCAGGACCTACACAGGACGACCTCAGCAGATCTCAATTCGATTCGGCGCGAGTGTTACTCTCTTCAGGAGCGAATTCATTGTCTGAAAGATCCTCGTGATGATATGCGCAAGGGTGGTGATAAGTTGATCAAAGAGCGGAACGATGCACTGAGCGATATAGACTAGCTGATACGGCAGCGCGACAAGATGCGCAAGGAGAGAGACTTAGCGCATCGGGAGCTATATACATTACGGCCGGAGAGGAGCTGGCGACCACGTGATTAGAGGCAGCGGAAATTATAGAACTCCACAATGAAGCTCAGCGGTCGAGTGAAAGGAAGCTGGAGACAATCACGAAGGAGCTGAAAAAGGCGCAAAGAAATTCTCGTCGAACTATTGACATCCTGAGATTTTCAGGAAGTCCTCTTTGTGACGTTGTTCTATATTGCAGCGCCAAGAGAGCTGCGAGCACAATTGCTCGTAACAACTGTCTAGAGACGACTGTGATGGCATACCAACAAGATCCTCGATGTACGTATATAGCTTCCACGTCGGTATCAACGTGCGGCATTGCTGTAGCCGATGATGTTATTGTGATCATTCTTGCGTGACAGGAAGCTCATAAAGCAAATGGACCTCGGCAAGGATTGCCGACAAGCTCGATGATCGATTGCTCCATCGCCAACATCACTGCATCGATACTACATGCCCAAGAATCTCTTACGCATTTGCAGTACTGTAACAGGGGTGAACAGCATAGACACGTTGCAAATCAATATAACTTCGTCTGTTCGATGATAGCATATTGCCGTGTTACATTCAGATCTCACCTCACCAAACGTATTACTACTCTGAGTACGAGACCGTACAGTAAAAGCCTTACCACAACAGCACACACTATGGAGCAACTCCCAGACTTACCCGACATCGAAAGACTCAGTCCTCGCGTAATCAGAATCTTAGGCGCAAATCCCGGTAAATTCACCCTCCAAGGCACAAACACCTACCTCATCGGCCAAGGTCACAAACGCTTACTCCTCGATACCGGCGAGGGTCAACCGAAATGGAAAGAGTCCTTACAGAAAGCGCTGAGAGACGAGAACGCCACAATCAGCGACATAATCCTCACGCACTGGCACCCGGATCACGTCGGTGGCGTCTCCGACGTTCTCTCACTATCAGACGACAAACCCAAAGTCTGGAAGAACCAGCTCTATTCCAGCTCAGATCAGTTGAACTTCGACGACGGGCACGTTTTCACAACTGAGGGCGCCACGATAAAGTCGTTTCATTGCCCGGGACATGCGGTAGATCACATGGCTTTCATCCTAGACGAAGAAGATGCCATGTTCACGGGCGATAATGTCCTCGGTCACGGGACTGCCGTGTTCGAAGATCTCTCGGCATATATGAATTCGCTGGATAGAATGAAAGACCAGTTCCGAGGGCGCGCGTATCCGGCTCATGGGGCGGTGATTGAGGATGGAGCAGGGAAGGTTAGGGAGTATATTAGTCATAGGAAGCAGAGGGAGCAGGAGGTGCTGAAAGTCTTGGAGAGTAGGGAGGGTGGGTGGACGAGTATGGAGATTGTGAAGGTGATTTATAAGGATTATCCCGAGGGCTTGCATGTCCCGGCTGAGGGTGGAGTTAAGCAGGTTCTGAGGAAGTTGGAGAAGGACGGGAGAGTAAGGGAGCTGTCAGATGGCAGGTGGAGTTTGGCGGAGAAGGGAAATTTGTAATGAGGCTCGTGCCGAATTGTAAAGTCATTCGTGCCTCGCGATGTCTTGTCTGCTGCATACCCTTTGTCCCATGCCGAATGTTCAACGAACATGGACCTCAGCTCGAGCACCTCATTGACACATCCGGAGACCCATTCTGCACTGCAAAATCTCTCGGTCTTACTAGCAAGATCAACCCTCGTCTTCCACACCACCCTTTTCCAGATTCAATATTGCCTGGTGCAGCATAGCCAGAACGTCCCTCATGAATCCAATCTCTGCAGCCCCTACAGTCAAGCTCAACCCAAAAGAAAGGTCCCGAGAACCAGACACCACAACCAGACCATACACGACCAAATCCCTCGTCCATGACCGAGCGCTCCCACACAAGCTCTCCAACAAGGCTGAAGAATCAAAAGCCCACCGCTGCACCTATCCCCCAAATCCGCGCAACCCCCAGCACCCGTCTACCATCCAAAACCAACCCAACGCCAACCTCCCACCACCGCGCCTGAACCAGATCCCAAACCGGCACCCATCAAGCCCACAGGAAAATATCGCCCCAAACCCCACTCCTCAAAACGTCTCCGATCCACGTCTACGTAAGACCTTTTCCCTTCGGACCCATCCCCATCCCTCCTCATCCAGCCCACCATACCCCCAGGTGTGTAGTGCAGTGTAGTGTAGTGCAGCTTCGCTCCTCCCCGACTGTCTAATTTAGATAGACAGTCGGGAGGAAGCCCAGGAGTCTGGGCTACTTCCGCGAGCTACCCATAAATTTCTGCAACGGGGCACGAATTTTTTGGGGCCGAGGGAAGGAACCTGGAACGGGTTGGTGGGAGAAATTGATCATACGTTACCGGTCTGGTGCGTCTAGGCACAAGTCTTTGCAAAAAGGTAAATGCTTACCGTATTGCTCGGCACGCGAGTTTGAGGGGATGGGGTTTTGGCGGGTGGGTGGGTGGGTGTTCACGGATGACGGGGAAGTCTGTGGGACCAGAAAGAATTGTTATTAGTAGCTTTGAGCTTGGAGGGACTTCACTTCACTTCGACTGTGGGATGCCGAAGGGTTCGTACGATTCTGGTCAGATCGCTGTGCCTGTGTCTGTGCCTGCTCTGTCCTGAGTCGGGGTAAATTGCTTCAGCGTATCTCTACATCCCCATGGCCATATGCTGCTTCCAAATGACCTGATTTTCAGAAGAAAAAAAATAGAGCGCTACTGTTATTGCCGTATCAAAGTAGTCCTCTATCTTCCAGACCGGAGTCAGGCGGAGGGGTCTGTGGACCATGGATCGTGAGTGAGTCGCTCTCAGTTCAGCTCATGCTTGCCATTCGCAAAGCTTCGCAAGCTTCGCGTCCAGCCGAACGCTTAGCGAGGCCGGCTAAAACTCACTCGTCCGCGCAAAGTTGCCATCGCTAGCCGCATGAAGCGTGCATCGCGCCTGTCGGAGACGAGTCGCAGTATCGTTCGGCAACATGTGCCTGGCGTGGTAATTCGACTAGCTTTCGGATCAGCCGGAAGCGAGCGTCCTTTAGAACAGCGCTGCGATGAGAAACCGGCCTGACCACTCGAAAGTCAGCAGATATCGACGCTCTTTCATGCATTGACGAGTTGCTGGTAGTGAAATGTGGGCGAGATCGTGAGGGTAGAGTATTATCAATAGCCATCAGATCTATTTACCCACACAACCTCAACAGCCGAGCGGGAGTACAGGCTTGTTATGCGTATGCCACGCTGCTTCGCCGCTTCCATATTAAGCTGTCCCTTTACAGCAGATGGTATACAATGCCACTTTTTGCAGTAGCGATTCTCTGCTATCGACAGGGCATGCTTTTTGCCTGGCCATGTCTCGAAGAAGCACCCAACCGCACCCCAAGATAGACAGAGCCCAAAACAGGCATCTAGATATATCCCAGCCCCGTGAAACGCCGTGTCTGTGAGACTTCTCCCGTCTCCCTCGATTCCAAAACGCCGCATCTCGTAAGTATGTAGTGGTATCTTCCAAAGAAAATCGTTGCTCGTCTCGTGTACTCCAGAACCCATTGAGCTTTTTTACGTTCATCATCCAAATGACTTCGTATGGCCGACTCCAAGAACACCAGACTTCATCAACACGCTCTAACGGCGTAGTTCAAATAATACAACATTTCAAGAATATCCATGATAAGCGGGACGATGATCGGCGGCTTGCCGTCTCATCCCTCATAGTTGAAGAAGTCTGCCTCGTTCCAGTTCTCGTTTGCCGGCGTGACATGTCCGCTGTTAGGAGCCGTGCCGTGATTCGAACCGAACCCCATGTCGAAGGCGTAGTTCGAAGTGCCAAAGTTATTCATGCCGTACACATCGTTGTTGAAGCTGAAGTCAAGATTCGCGGGTGCGCTCATGGCGGAATGTGGCTCAGACATCGAAGACGCGGTCATGGTAGTTTGACTGCCCATTGGAAACTGGGTTAAGGTCTGGTTCAAGCCTTGTGGTCCAGAGGGTGAGTTGCTGCTCGAGTCTCTCCTCTTTCCATTCGGGTTGTAGCTGTACTGGCCCATGCGTTGGCCGCCTGGCATCGATTGAACGCCATAGGCAGCAAACGCTGTGCCCTCCATGAGCTGCTGCGTCTCGAGAGGTATTTTCGTGGTCAGCGGGAACATCTGTTGGTCGAAAGCAGACGCGCCAGATCCTGGTGAGGGCGCCGATGGCCGCATACCTTGCGGAAGATGCGCAGCCATGTGAGGCGACGAAGAAACCCGCTTCGGCGAAGCAGATTGGTGAGATACGAGTGATGCTGGCGTTGGAGGCTGGCTGTTGCCTGCACTTCGAGGATGCGACGTCGTTGGAGAAGGCAGGCCAGCCTGACCAGGGATGGAAAGTCGCCGTGATTCGTCGACACCGGGCGTCGATGGCTTTACTGTCGCACCATGGGCTTGTTGTTGGAGTTTAGCGAACTCTGCGGGCGTGCCGATGGAAGCAGATCGTTGCGGCTGTCCGGGTTGCATGTGCTGCATGCCCATCTGGCTATATGGCGGCTGTGACATAGCGGGAAACGGGCCACTCATGGCTTGAGGCGACATGGTACCATTTTGAAAGCCTTGCTGCATGATAGGGTTGAAGAAGTGGTTGTTGAATTGGTTGTTCTGGTTGGCCTGATAGATGGCCTGGTGCAGATAGTTTCGCACGCCGATCTGGCCGGCAAGATAGCTGTTGACACGGTCGGTGAAGCCATTGAATGCGAAACCCGGGTTGAGCGCATTGATGCGCCTGAATTGCATGGGCAGGTCGTCATCCTCTTCCTCGTACATCTCCTCATTCATCACATCTTCTTCCCGCACTCGTAATGATCGACCAGTACGCTTTTTGTGGATCTCTGATGCTCGACGTGCGGACTCGACTCTGGCTTCCAGGCTGCGATCGCTGCGTCGAGAGGCGGCAATATATGCTCTAGGGGATGATCAGTAATGGGTACACGGCATTCATTGCCGATGAAATATACCTTTCTTGGTTCTCTTCATGAGTCCTCTCGGTGCGGACTGCCTTGACTGTCGGCATGGTGCGGATGGGAGGCATGGTTGCTGATGATGCTTTGTTCGCGATCGATGTCGTGCTGCATGAACAGTCAACATCCGTGTGCAGCCACTAGCGTTGATGGGTCCGGATTGGACGGGAGGACAGCTTCATTTGAGGCATATTGCGAGCGAGAAAGGATAGATCAGGCAGACATACCAAGAGACAGCGGAACGAAATGCTTCGTTTCCAGTGGTGCAAATGCGCGTCCAAGGTACCGCTGGTCGGGTTATTTGCGAAAGCGGGGGAGGTGTGAGAAGACGCTGGGGTTGTGGCGAAAGTCGTCTGATATTTGGGCAGGCAGTACTTCGGTCCGAAAGCTCGCGGCCAGGATGTAGAGTGCGATGCCTCAGGTTTGTCTAATAACAAACGTCAATTGAGGAGGAGTCTCTGATGAACAGAGTCCTTGCTGCGAAGGTGAGAAACAACGGGTAGGGAATCAGATCAAGAGCACGGTGAGCATGCGGCAGTAGGTATTCAAGGGGAGATAAAAGGCGCGCGGCTTCTCTGGAGCTATGCCGGAGGGACTCGCGAGCCTGTCGTGGCCCCGGTGCTCGCCATCGACAGGCCTGCTGCAGTAGCTGCAAGGCTAATCCTCATGCCTGCGACGAGCTCTCTCTTTCTCTCCCACACACACTCTCACTCTCACTCACTTCCTTGCAGCAGAGGCGCAACCGAACGAGTAGACTTGCCGTCCGAGGCATGCAGGCGAGGGAGCTGTTGTGCTGTCTTCCCCGTTAATTGGGCTGCATATGGGCTGGCACGAGATTGACTCCAGATCTGCGACCCGCTGGCACGCTACAGCGAGCTAAAAGCAGCGCGGTAAGATCTGAGCCCGATCGAGCTATGCTGCTTGCGGCAGGAGCCAGCGCCGCGAGCACGAGATTGCTGCGGAGCTGTGACGTTGGACCGCAACACATTTTGCATAAACGTATGTGACAAACAGGCAGATTCTATGGGTGTGAGACCCCGGCTGTGGAGCGTCTGGTTCTCCAGCGTCCAGACGGATCTTATCGTGCATCAAAAGGCGCCCCGTAACCCTCCCGACTGCTTCTTCTGCGCGTCGGCATCAGGTCCGTGGCTGCAGAACGAGGGGAAGAATCCCAAGGAGGGAATCTCGTTGACTCTAACGGTCGTGCACGTTTCTTCATCAGAGACCGATAGCTAGCTGGTCACATAATTAATTAGCGCTCTGCGACCACGCTTCCGGGAACTGCTTCATATGTCTGTGTCACCGGGAGTCGTCGAAAGCCTGGCGTCCACAGTCGTAATTACCAGTGGTAGTGCCCGGGAAAGGCGTGCAGAAGCTCGTCGACGGTCGTGCTCGGTGGGTGAAGACTTGTTGGCTTGTGACGCGAACAGGCTGGCGTTTGTGGTCGCTTATCACGAGAGCGATGTCCGCTATGCTGTTCTGAATCTCGCGTGTCGAGTATCCCAGTGGGCCAGGTCTACTGGCTCCGCTTGTCGAGCCACGGCGGAAAAGTGGTAGAGGATTCGAGCTGCCATGCTTATGCCTCCAGGCCTGGCTTGTACTACTGCACGGCTCGAGCACGGCTAACTCTACTGAGCACCAATAACAATCTGCCCGTGACCGTAGAAATGTCGATCAAGCCCACTCGATCGCGCTTGCCTCGAACCGTTCTGGCGCCCGCTGCTGCAAGATACGCGAGGTGGCAAAAGTCCGCAAGCAGATTAGCGCAATCGAGCAAAACTCGCGGAAACAAGATATGTCATGCCATGCCGTCCTCAGCGCAGATCTCGATCTACTATGCCACGAACCCTTTAGCACTTGACCGCACCTTCACTGACCTGCATTGGACCCGAATGTGCTCTTCACTAGGGGAACGTGACACGAGGTTGACAAATGCAGCTCCAACGACATGGCGCCATCTTCGCCGAGAGTACCGTACTCCTTATCGCATGCCTGTTAAGCCTCTTGACCCTTCACTCCGCGCCCCATGCGCGAAGCGTCTACGGCATGGTTGTGCGACAGGGTAGCGTGCGCTAAGTGGCACAAAAAGGTCCGCTCTCCCGTCTCTGCGGAGCGATTGCGAAGGAGGTGGGCACAACGAGCACCTTGCCAACATTGTAACACTAAACCAAGAGATGGGGTTATGCTTCGAAAGGCACCGCCGCCAGAAATATAGCAACATCAATTCTTTTCATTGCTCGGCGTTATGCTACCGTGCGGTCGCTGACAGTGCTATGCCCTTGTGCCCTGTCGTGCGATAGAGGCACGCTAACATCGAGTCCAGCACTTCACGGTATCATACCACTATTGTCACCATATCTCCGACAGATCTGCCGAGCTGCACACTATCTGTCATGAAACGAAATAGGCACTAGTTCTACTTGAGCAGACTAGTGCCATGCAGCTTCGGACCTATGGATAATTACAAGAACCAATCATCACGCCTCGAGTGCTGGCAGCGTGGCAGCTTCGTCCAATGCAATCCCCTATTTTGTACTCTGGAGGACCTCAATCTGCAACATTGTGGCACGAGTCAGCATGCGATACTGCTCACCCTGCTGTTGGAAGCGAGGTTCTCCACGTCATCTGCAAGTCGTCGCATCGGGACGCATGCATCGCATGAACCCGTGCCCTGGGCTCTGCGTATCAGCCAAAGGTATGGAACGAGGCGCGTTTCACATGCTGAATAGACTACACATCCGCCACGACTTGGAATTCCCTGTCGTGCTGCAACACGTTGGCGAAAAGGTCGATAATGCACCAGAGGCACTGTTCTTGATGCTATATCATAGGTGGTATATCAATACTTGTAATCACCATACGCTTGGCCTGCCAACATAGCACTATCTTTACCGGCAAGCAACGCAGAAAAATCTACTTATACGTCATAATATGTTACATAGACACTGGGAAATCTCACTCCATAAGACAGCGGCCGCATATCAGTATCAACGCACACGCTGCTACGCGCTATCAAATTCCAACGACGCCTGCAGCGCATGGCGTAAGCTGACATTCTGGGCGCGCAGTCTGCTAAGGCACTGCTGCATTGTCCTTTGAGCGGAGAGCCTCTACTCATAATTACTGTCTCTAACGAACAGGCAGCACCGCTGCTTGAGCAGACAAGTCTCTCAACATGGAACGCAGTGAGGCAGGACTACCACGCGTCGAGCTATTCTCCGACAGTGAATACTACTGAAGCTGCGATCGGAGGACATACTGGTACCACCCTACTCCCGTCAGCCAAGAACCTGCAGTAGCCGATCATTATTCTCCTAAAGTCAAATCATCCTTCAGCTGTTCGCTTATACAGCTCTCTGGAGTTGAGTGGATGAGGAACTCTTGCGGCACCCTGTCGCTCAACACTACCTTGAGGATTTCATGATCAACGCAATTGTACAGTTCTCGATGCCAATGCTGCCCAGGCATCGCTCATCCCAGTTCGACATCTTCACGGTGGCACTTCGTCATCGTTGGGGACCGAGCACAGTCAGCACTGTTGATATGGACCTGAAATCCACGATCGGCCTGGCCCCAGACCACACTTGATCTGCGAGCAAGTTGAGTCCATACGCCGATGCTTACACCCATGATGGCTGAAGCTGGGTCGCAGTATCACTGGGTCAAGCTGAAGTACTTGTGGCGAAGGGCTAACCCAATTCGATCTGATTGCTTGAGCCCGCCTAAGGAGGGGTCGAACAGCTTTACTGCACCTCGAAGCCACAGTCTGCCATGCACCAACATGATGCTATCGTGTACGAATTTCTTGCTATAGGCGATATACACACTAAGCGCGTTGGTCCTTGCCACATACGATTGTGCGCCACAGCGAGCAGCTATCAGTCCGCGTAGAGCTTCTCTATCTGCTATTTCAGGTGCAGTGACTGGAATGCCAACATCCCACTGGCAAGCTGCTGCAATTCGGCCACCAATGCAAACATCGTTTCTGTTCCGCATGCAGGCCTTACTGCAACGCCAGCCACGTCGAGAACGACCTGGTTGCTCCCATGTGTCACGCAGGAAACCGTTGGAGACCCGAAAAACCCCACTCGCTTACCACGATAGCTCGAAGATGTTGCATTTCAAGCTGTCCGGGATGCTGCTTCCGTCCGAGCTTGCGGCTACAGATTGACAGCCTGAGGAATGGCTAGGCATGTGCAAATGTCGGTAGCCCTGTTGCCCTCAATTGGCTTCGCAAGAAGCAAAAGTTTAACGGACGCCAATCACATCGTCCAATTGTGTTCCAAACCTGTTCGTAAGCCAGAGTAGCGCGCCCTATGTCAGCAATCCAGACTATCATGAAGCTCTCGTCTGCCGTTATCAGAGGAAAGCGCAAGTGTGCTGTGTGAATACCAAGCACGTCAACCTGGCATCGACTTGAGCAGCGCAAGTGTAATGAGCCCAAGCTGAAGCAGCTATAGGATATGAAGACGTGGTCTTCTGCTTCCCCAGAGGCTAGTCTGAGAACCCGAAGATTGCAACCCTTCTTTTTCCAAGCATGGGCGAACTCCAAGACTGACTGTTGCGAGCAAACATAGACCTTGTGCATGATAGGCGCATACCACAGTCTGTGGCTCCTATTGCTGAAGGCCACTTTTCTGCGAGTGTGAGACTGTTGGCATACCAAAGACGCCCGCCTCACTTTACATGGTACGTGCATGGTCGGGCGCCTACAACAACTTACGATATAGTGAAGTTGGCTCCAGATCGTTGTAGTCTTGGCAGTCGACTAATATTGGAAACCCAGTGTACCACAGATGATCAGCCAAGACGCTTGTGGAGGATTTCATCACGCGCACGCTTCCCTTTCTACCACGAACGACATCAAATCACCAACGAGCGTACATTATACGCTTCGGCTACTCCATTGGGCATGCGCATCAAATGCATAACGCCACCCTGAGCTGCATGCCATGATGAGAGACGGGCTCGATATCACTGTCGACTCTGATTTGGCCCCGGACCAGCCTGGACGCTTTGCACGCGCAAGTGCTGTCAGACGTTTCACGACGTCGGTGCCGTTCACCGACTCCACTGCACCGGTACATGTGGTTGCTGCCGGGGAACCCACACAGAAGGTACGACCGACAGACCCTTGTGTCAATGGCGTCCCCTCTGCCGTTTCTACTCTAAGACTCTCACCGAAGCGCCAGAAAGCGTCTCGCATACCCATCAGTGGCTGCATGTGAATGTGCATACACAGGCTTCGAGCATGTGGCTAGCAAACCACGTCTTGCAGCAGCAGCAGCCACATTATCTTCTTCGACGAGATCAGATCAGCACGCCGCAATCAAGGATGCAACGCGGGCGAGCTTCTTGAATTTGCCATGAGGTCAAAATACAAGCACGCCTTTTGCGTTACCGTCATTCCCAAGCACGTGGGTCCCTCGCTGTCAGCATCCGTCAGCCGTCAGACCACAACGTATGGTGGCAGCACAAGGTAGTTGATTGATAACCTTACAGAACAGCCACAAGCCACGAGGCAGGGCTACAATATCGAGATGCGAGTGAGACGCCGTGTGTAACGGTACTGAAGACGACAAGTCATATTCTGTATTGTTGGACATTTGACCATCTCACCCCTGTCCAGCATACTCTGCGCAGGCTACCGGTGGCTGTTAGGTAAGCAGGAGCTGACTCGGACCGGTATTGCGTGGTCGCAGTAGCAGAAGAGATTACGGAACCGAAATCATGATGGCACGTGTGTTGTGCTATTTGGAGTATCCATAGATCTCGGTCTTACTATACCATGTAGGCTGATTTCCAAGACTTTCGGGGGCACCGCCTGATGCAACACAGGGATCGTCAGCGAGACATCGCAAGCGCTTTGAGCATGACATCTTCGGAGTAGGTTCAAGACGCGAACGGGCATCGCTGAGCTGCTTCTCTGCGGATTCATTATTAGATATATGACTAAACATATTTGACATGCTCTGTGTCGCCCATATGTCTGCCCTCTGTGTGAGATAGGCAGTTACAGTTACTCGATTCATGTTTTATGTGGTTGAGGGTAAACATCTCAGTGAAACTCCTGCTACCTCAGCCTCACCACGACGCTCCCCAAATAGTGATAGCCTCAGGACCAGGAGTGTCACCAGGAACGTCGAGTATGCACCGACTGGGACGCGGGAGGCGGGAGGCGTTCATTTGCTGGTGCGCAGTCTCATGTTGGGCGGCGACCACGACAAGTCTAGGTCTGGTAGTGATGCAGATGATTGCGGAGCAACTCGATGCATTGCGTCTCCTGCTACCGAGCGGAGTAGAAAGGGAAGACAGAACGTTTTGGCCAAGGATGTGGTTTGAGCCCGTGAGTTTCTGTATGCTGGGCGTAGTCCGGGCATACATTGCGCAGAGCGGTGGACTGCAGTTGCTGTGTCGATGCAGGGAAGCCTGGGGAGACCACTGGAGGCGCAGGTATTTCGTTGAGTGGTTTGTTGCTCTGTGGTCATTGTCTTGGGTCACGACATCGGTGGCTTGTTTCTGGGCTCTCATGGTCAACTGATTCCCTGATGCGGCGATCCTAGCCTGCGCGCTTTTCTGCTGCGCCTTGGCGGCACTCGTCTCTTAAGACCCACGAGATCTGGTTCTCTTCGGGGCTTCGAGTCATGCATGAGCTCCAACTAGAGCAGCGCGGACCTCACAAGATCCTCAGGCGTCTCCGATAACAGACTTTGCTGAAGGCAGCTGTGAACTGTACATAGCCAATCCGTCTACATGTCACTTGCCTCGCACTAGCTTCCCGAACGACCAGCGCCAGTCCAAGACCTGCGGTGGCATTTTTCTCCCACAGCCCCACGTTGGCAGTATGAAGCAGGGCGCAACACAGTAGAAGGTCGTCTTCTGCTTCTGCTGCTATGTCAAACACAATCAAGCCCAGCACCGCCTTGGTAATGGGATGATACAGGTTCCGCCTGCCATACGTGTGGACGCCGTGTCTTGTGTTGAAAAGGAATGGTTCAACAGATCCCGTCCTTGCTATTACCATATTTGCAGTGAGCTCGATGTAGCCGCCGAGGACAGCTCCCGTTTCGAAATAAGAGGCTGCCGTAACGTCGATAGAGTGCAGTTCGGGATCATAAGTCACAGGGTCCAGCTGCTCCTTCCGCCATTGCCTTCCATTGGCTTCATAGAAGACCACGGGGCAGTCCTTTGCAGCCCAAGACCATGAAGGTGCTACGTATATCTCATATCGCTTTCCTGGTCTTCGACGAACCTGAGTTTCGTCTCGGCACCACAAAAGTCCAGCCCAAGGATCACTCTTCACCAAGCCAGCATAATATCCGGAGGCTGATTTGGCTAGGGCGATGCCATGCCATGCCAAGAGCTTGTCGGATGCATACGTGATACTTTTAAACGAGTACTTCTCAATATACTGGTACCAGTTGGTGTACCATCGAGCGTGCGGGATGTTTCGGAGCTCGCTCAGGCCCTGATCTCGTCCTGTATTCTTCTCTCCGCAGCACTGCCACTGAACATTCTTCGGAGTAAGTTTCACGATGCGTGAGGACAAAAGATCTTCCTGGTAGCACCATGAGCGGTATTCACTGATTGGTAATGCGTCTGTTGCACCCCTCTGACCGTTCGGCAGGATGTAAACTGTGCCTACCGAAGCGTCCTCTGGGAGTCGAAGAGCTGCTGCGCTGTTTTGTAGTGGATTCCGTCTTCCTGACATGCCGGCGTAAACGTTGCTAGTGCCGGCCACGAGTGTCAGCGTCGCACTACCGTAGATGCTAGCCATCCTGGAGGCTTCACGCTGCCAGTCGTCCTTGTCATCCTGCACGATACACATGCTGTCGATCCATATGTACCGCTCCCCGATCTCACGTGTCCAGATTATGGCATCGTACAAGGTCTGTGGCAGGATCTGCAGTGGTATTGCATCTGCAAAAGGACCTAGTCGAGCCTTTGTCAGTAGCCAGGGAGCATTGGGAGGCGTGCTACCCCAGCAATAGCTCAGTACAAGGTGTCCTCCCTCGTACAGGCATCGATCACCTTCGACTAGCTTTGGCGGTTCGCTGTCACTGCCTACATATATCAGCCGAGTGGGTGCTACCACAAGTCCATTTTGACCATGCACGATGTTGACTACATTCAGGCCCCGTGTCATTCTGGAGGACTGTGGGAAGATCACCCTATTACAGGTTTTGTCGTGTTTTGTGAGACATGTGTTGAGTGATTGCTTTATATATCTGAAGACGCCATCGTCCTCAGCGTACTGGCTGATTAGATCTGTTCTGATCAGCTCGCTTCAAGTCCGTGTTCCATGATGGCATGCAGACAGCATACCTCTAAAGTTCTTTGCAACACTTGGTACCTCGCTGCCATCGAGTACGTGCTTCACTTCGGCGATAAGAACATGTCGGAAAGGCGGCTGAATGACGAGCAGCGCTTTCGGCCACACTGCTTCCAATGGCAAAGAGCTAGAATCAATCGTGAGACCGATCTTGCGGCCCGGTACCTCTGTGGTGAGACTGGATTCGAGATAGACGGCAACAGGAGCCTCGCTACTCAAACGTGTCTTGAAAGGCTCCCGAACAGATTCAAAGAGAAGGGTGCACGTATGGCAACCCCTTTGAGCTGAGTCCGCGAAGGCATGGAAGGAGGTCCAGAAGAGGTATGGCTCGGGTCGGGACACATCGTTTGGGTTGAAAAGGGACCATGGTATGGCGTGGCAAGCATCACAGATCGGCCAAGGCGTAGTGTAGGCCATTTTGTCAAGACTACAGGTAAGTCGAGAGGGATGGAGAGAGCATGGCACTTATACAAAGCAACATCGAAGTATTGGGCTCAGCTGCAAGCCACATCGCAGCACGATGGCGTTCAGCTGGCAATCATTTTACCAGCGCTTCAAGACGTACACGATTACCACTGTATATCCAGCAGTCGAGTGTGCCAGATCTCAAATGAGCGCTAACTGTGATACTGTTCCTGCCAAGGGAGTTGCATGGATGCTTGCATTCTGACTGATATGTAGGAGCAAACGCGTCCTACAAGGGCCCCTTGGTCATGTGATCTGCCACGTGCCATTTCTTTTTGAAAGGGAATCTTCGGCGAGACCTCGGTGGAAGCCGTGTTGCTATTGCAAGACTCATGTTCGCGCGCTTGTCCTCAGCATCGCCAAAAATACACAGCAAGTGCGAAGGCGACTTTCGTTCTCCAGCAGGCTAGTCGCGCACACCTGCCAATGTAAGGTCATGGCACTCGTACGCAATATCCATGGAAACATCGAGAATTGGGCAATGATTGGAACAAGGCTACAATGTGACTTGTATGTTATGCGGTAACGAAGAGGACTTTCGTACGGGTCCGAGAAACACGGACAATCATCTCTCATGTGTTGGACTCTGGTTGCGAATCATCTACCACCGCTGTACGACGAGGCTTTGAGGTATGCACCGTTGTGGCGTACGATCAAAAGTACACGAGAACAGACTGCAACGGCACGAATATGCAAAATTGTGCATGAACTTGGTCTTAGTCTGCTTTCCAGACGTATCCCTTCTGGTAACGTCCCCTGCTCATCGGTGTTTGCGAAAACCTGATAACCAAGCCTCGTTGGAAGGTAAGTGACCCTCGTGCCGCCGGGCATCCAGGAAGCTTTCGAGCAACTCTGCAGCATGGTGGACGTCAGCTGTACCTGCCTGCAGAGCTCTCGCGCGGCCTCTAGATTTTACAGTCTGAAGCCGAACCTGCACCGATTGGTATAGTTGGCAGGAAGACAAGTGAGGCTCAAACGTCAAGCTGCGCCCCGGGGGCCGCCTGAAGTTTCAAGTCGCCCTCAGCAGAGCCCCGCGGTTGTGTAACGAAGCCGGCGCTTGCACATATATATCAAGGCTGAGGCCTGCAGACGTCAGCTCAATTCAAAAGACCTGCCTTCATCCGGACCAGCTGCATCACACACTCACTTCGATACAGCCAACGCTTCGATCCACCCGAGCTCAAGATGGGATACGCTCATAGAAGAACTTATCACGGCCATCACTATCCAGGTCACAGACACATCTGTTAGTCTCGGTCATACGCTCACCCATGCTACTTGGGCACTGACATCGTACAGACGACCATGCGCACCACTCTCGCCGCTCCGTAGTCACCAACCGCATCAACAAAGTCCTGACATCGGGTGAGATTAGAGGAATCCTCAACAGCTCACGACTCGCGCGTCATGCCCCAGATCACGCACGTTTGAGCATAGTCGAGAGAGGATGTATTTATACCGTTGTCGAAGGGTAGAGTGGCGGATGCGAAGTTGCCAAAACCCGAGAAATGCTGAAGGCCGATACTTCAAGGAGGCAGGATGTTGAAGGCAAATTGCGAGTGTCCTGCTGCAATAGTTCACAGGCCCATCAAAGGATCGTGTACGCGTTTTACATCTTCTTCGCACAGCACCCTGTGTATCTGGTGGACTTCTGATTGACAAACACTGGCGCATGTCTCGTAATGCGTCAAGAGACGTGATACTGGAGCACACGAACAGAGCAGAAGCAATACTTGCATTCATAGGTCTCATTGGTATCTTTCAGGCCCTACTCATCGGTCTCGCTAGGTCGTGGCCCAGGCTGTGTGATCTTTGTATTTGCCCTCTGCATAGTACATGTGGTTCCTCCCCGGAAGACTTGCTTGTACGCGATGCAGATCCGAGCCCCAATGCCATAAGCCTCCTTTCGCATAGTATCCAGTACACATAGCATCGGCTGGAATGTGGTCAACATTCTACGAGGACTTGTTGAGATGCTCAAGGATAGCGTCAACGCCGGAAACGGTCACTGCTTGAAGTTCGGTCTCAACCTCGGCGTAGGTGATCTTGCCGTGGTCGATGATGACTGCGAAGCGGCCGTTACGGTCTCCTGGGGCAGTCCAGCCGATCTTATTGGCGAGCTTGGTCTCGAGATCGGAGGCGAAGATGAAGAATGTGTTATCGTCCTTGGTGCCGCCGATCTGGCTCTTCTGCCAGCCGCTCATGACATAGGCATCGTTTGGTGCAATGACGATGAGCTGGTCCACACCTTTCTTCTCTGTTGGATGCTGTTAGCCTTGATCTTGACCGTCGAAATGTGGAGGGAACGTACTGAGGTCGGCGATCTTTTCAACGTATGCTGGAATGTGATTGCCGGAGCAGGTGGGAGTGAAGGCACCTAAGGAGTATGGTCAGCGATTCCGTTCCGGTTCGGCAGAGTGCTAAGCGGACCTGGCAGGGAAACGAGGACGATTTTCTTGTCGGCAAACTCCTTGGTAGCGTCGTAGGTGATTGGTATTCCGCAGACTTTGGCATCAGCGGTGGTCCATGGGATGTACTTAAACTGCACTGCTCAAGACATCAGCAATGTGACCTTATCTGACTGACCATCATTCTGTCGATGTCTCACCGCCGTCCGGGAACTGCTCGCCAGCCTTGAGTCCAGACATTCTTGCGATAGTTGGTCGCGGTTGCTGGCTGCTGATTGATGTGGGATGTGATGTGCTGTGTTGGTGGTTAGGCTGAAAGGGATGGTGTTGGAGAAAGGTTTTCGTCGGCAAATATGAGGTTTATCATTTTGTTCCTTACGCAATGACGTTTCACCTTGGAATGCTCAATCTGGTGGGCAAGAGCGACCGATGTTGTACCTTTCTCTTACGATTCTACACGTTTCGCAGCGATGACCCACTTCGCGCGCTCAAGGTTGTCGGTATCAGCGGTATCGGACAGTCGTCAACGTCGCGTTTCGAACGGCAAGGTACACCCCAGATCGTAGCTTGCTCGTTGACAGGTGTGGCAGCATGCATTGTCCGCGGTTCGTGCTCCTTCACTACTGACGGGTTCGTGCGCGTGGGTTTCGTGCATCTGAGGCTCGGCGTGAATGCCGTGATCGAGCCGAGAGATAAAGATCGTGACTCTCCACGCATCGCTGCATAGCGCCATGGGTCGAACACGACATCTCGAAGCTACAGTCTGTTCGCATGCGTATCGCGTGAAGCCGCGATGAACACAGAGGTGTTAACGGTGTAGATGGAGTCAGACGCGACGCCATAGGATTAAGGTTCATACGATCTGCTAACTCCAAGTGACATGGTGGCTATACAACGGGCATGAGGGTACTTAGTAGAGCTCAGAAGTAGCGTTCTGACACGAAAATGCGCGCATTTCGAAACGCTCCTTTAAAGATGTCTAGCAGACGCACAACGACCAGGAAGGCACAGTACAAGGCTCAGACGCAACGATCTTGGTTTAGAGCTGCGCATACAACGACGCACTATCCACAACATCCTTAGAAGGTCCATAACGATCAGGCAGGAACAATAAAGAGCTTGGGTGCAATGCTGGTGGTGTAAAATCGCGGCCATAACGAGGCGTTCTCCAACGTCTTTAGAAGCTTCACACCGATTAGAAAGGCACAATACATGGCTCGGGCGCAGTACTCGAACAACGTAGGAAGGTCTACGGCGATCATAAAGGCATATAGGCTTGCCTAGATGCCTTATGGGTCACACGGAGATACGTGCTATCGATGCGCCATTCCGCCGGTCTCGCGTCTGAGGCAATGATCAGGAAGGTATAGCATACAGCGTGGTTGCAATGATGTACACCTGAGTTATAGCAAGTACGAGACGGTTGCTTATATTTCGATGCAACTACCGTCGGTCTACAAGTTTGACAGCCGCTGGATTGATCCCGTAAGTATGCTACGAAATGCATTGCAATTGGTATGTCCGTTCAGGCATCACGGAGGCAGCAATGGCGCGTGTAAATATGACGTTTGATATGGTCTGAATCGTGTAAACATTCAAGGATAGCTCAGACCACTCTGCGCGTCTCTGATATTCTCTCGCGTCTCTCTCTCTCCATCCCTTCTACATCTACCAACAGAAACAGTAAGTCGCACCCAGCACAGCACAACATTCACAGAAAGAACAATCTTGCACGTGAAACAAATGCGACACTAGCAAGATCTTCGGGGCAACCTTATTTTGCAGGGAACGAGCTAATGCAGGCTTATGCAGATGCCGAACCAGGATCCAGTCTCGCGCGTTGTTTCGCTGCTGCTCCCTCGCGGCAGCAGCCGCAATCAGGTGCCTTGTCGGCGCCTCAGGCATGAGCGTCGGCAAGTTTGCCGAATCGAGTCGGACGCGCCTCCTTCGACTCCACCACCTCCTGCCCTCTCCTCTCCATCTTCGAGAGGTACCCTCAGCAGCATTGCTGCATCTTCGAAAATGGAGATGCCGCGGCTGCCAAGTGCGTCGTCGGTGGCAACCACCGCCACCTCCTACGACGACGACGACGAACGAGCTGCGACACCGACACCGCAGCAACAACAAGCTCCAATGGAGCTACCGGCGCGTCCAGCATCCTCCTCTGGGTTGGGAGACAGCCTCCTCGACCGTCCACGTAGAGCGTTGACGCTCAAGGAGCAAAACAAGAAGATCGATGGCCTCACCAAGGAGAACTTCGATCTAAAGCTCAAAATCCACTACCTCGACCAAGCGCTGCGCACGAGAAGCGACGATGGCGTACAAGAGCTCATCGAGAAGAACGTGCAATTGCAGACAGACCTCGCCAATGAGCGAAAAGAGGCACAGTCAATGCGACGAAAGATCCGCGACCTTGAAGTCAAGACCAAGGAGCAGGATGAGGCACTCAAAGAGGCCCAATCGCAGCAGACACAACACGATCACCACGATGATGATGATCCTACACTGCAGGCAGAGATGCACGAGGAGATTCTCTATTTGCGCCAACAGCTGGATCACTCCGAAAACACCGTCACCACCCTCCGTGATGAGGTCATGACGAAGGAGTTCGAGAAACGCAAGATGGCCGACCACATGCGCAGCATGGCAGGCAAGCGTGGCGAGGACAGCAACGGCATGAAGGAGACTATGGACATGTGGCAAGACCTTCTCAATGCGGAAACAGGTCGTCGCGAACAAGCAGAGGAAGACGCCAGCAAGCTACGTGATGAGCTCAACGCTCTCCGACTTGAACGCGCATCACCTGCGATCACCAAGAGCAATTCAAAGAAGGATAGGCGAAGGAGTCGACCCAACACTGCACAATCACCGAACAGCGATCCCGAGCAAGACTTGGTCGATGGGATGACCGCCCAGGAGACGGAAGCCATGGTCGAGCAGCTCAAGCACGAGAACGCCGAACTCCGCCGCGACCTTGGAGCACAGACTAGCATGCTGACGTCGCGAAATCGTGAACGTGAACGACTCCAACAAGAGATCGAAGACCTCAAGCTCTTGCAGCGAAAGAGCGACGGCGCACGTTCCGTGGCTGGCGAAAGCATCTTCGATCGCTCGATTTCGCGAGCTCATCAGCGCAGTCAGTCCAGGGTTAGCGACCACACTGCCGTCACTGAAGCAGAACGCGACGAATGGCATAAGAAAGAGGGCGAACTCCGAGATGCCAGCGCAGAGCTGCGCATCAAGTACCAAGAGCTCGATCGCACACACAAGACATACTTGCATTACGTAACCGTGCTCGAAGGAGATTTCAAGGAGATGGAGGATGAGCTCAATGAATGCCACGAAGATTTGCAAAAGATGCAAAAAGAGCGCGACGAAACCCTTGCTGCCTATCAAGAGCAGGAGCAAGAGTACGCGCAGCTCCGTCAAGAGGCACTGTCAGAGATACAAGCACTCGACGAAGATAAGAAGATGCTCGACCAAGAATTGGACGAAGCACACAAGAAACTGCAGAAGACACAGTCGAAATTGCAGACTACCACGGATGATTACAAAGGACTCCAAGGAGAGCTCCGAAACATCACGCAAAGTGTCATGAATCTCGAAGATCTGAAGCAGCATAATATGCGGAGGATTCAGACTCTCGAGGAGCAGATCTCGGAAGCAGAGAACGAGATCGAGAAATGGGAGGAGAAGTGCAACGAGTTGGATTCAAAGAACCGGAAGCTCGAAATTACACAAGAAAGCCTGCACTCGGAGGTTACATTTTTGCGAGAAGAGCAAGAAGGCGACAAGATCAAGATTGGTGAACTTGAGAATGCGCTTTCAGCCGCGCAGCAGACCATCCAGGACGAGCAGGAGAAACTGCGTGAGCTCGAAGAAAGTATGGTCGAGGAACGTCAACAGCGTGACGTCCTCGAGAATAAGTCGAAAGAGGAGGTGCAGAAGATACTTGATGACCTCAACAATGAGGGCACCAGGACGAAAGATGAAGTTAGGAGACTTCGCCGTGAGCTGTCTGCCAAGGAGGTCGAATCAAATGGCTACAAGCAGAGACTCGAGGATCTTGAGCATTCCCTCAAAGACATTCTGGGTGAACCCAATGGCACCAAACAGAGTATGCTCGGCAGCATTGAAAAGTTGCAACGGGAGCTGGAGACAACCACGAGTCACCTGGACAAGGTCAAGATGGACCTCTCAGACAAAGACCGCCTGCTCCGCCATCGCGATGGATTATTGGAGAGCACCAGTCTTGAGTCTAGAAGACTCTCAGATCTACTGGATAAGGAACGCGCATCACGAAAGCGCGATCTTGAGCAGTTCGAGAAATCATCGAGAGGTCAAGCTACACATATGCGCACGATCGCCCAACAAGAGACTCGCGTACTTGAGCTCGAAACATCATGGAGCCAGGACAAGCGGAAAATGGCCAACTTGGAACAGCAATACCAAGAACAATTGCACGAGCGGAACAATTTGCTTTTTGCATTGTGGAACAGGCTATCCACACTTTGCGGCTCGGACTGGGCGCAGAACCACAGTCTAGTCAATGGCGAAGTCACAAGCACTGAGGTCATCAGCAAGAACCTTGGAGCATTCAACAAGAATGTCATCTCGGCTGTCAAGACCATTGAAGCACTTATCGGCAGCTTCAAGGTCCGCATTCGCGGTATCGAGAAAGATCTCTGGAGAGACTATCAGACTCTCGAACACAATTTGGACATGCGTATACGCCGCATGGATTTATTAGAGAATGCGGTGAGCGAGACTCAACGTGCAATGGCGGAAGAAGCTGTGCAGAGGCCCCAAGCCAGCCGCTCTGTCAGCACAAAGACCATAAAGAGTACCGAGGAGGTTGGCAAGCTCAAGCAGGAAGTGAAGGTCCTTAAGGCGGAGCTCAAATTCCACAGACAGCATCCTAGTGCCATGGCACAACAGATGCTCAACCAACAGAACAATCAGCTGGCATCAGAGCACGCACGGCGTGTGAGCAGTGGAGCATCCATGAGCAACGGAAGCGGCAAGAGCACAGCAAGTCCGGCTCGTCAGATCATGAGCACATTGTTGCGACACCACTCCACCTCGGCAGTGGAGCAGATCTCTTTGGGGATCGAGGAGAATGCTTCTCCGTCCAGACAGCAGCAGATTGTGCTGTCCACACCACCAATACAGCCTAGCGAACAGCGCTGGGTACATCGGCTCAAGGAGCTTGAAAGAAGATTGAAGGCCGAAAGGGAGGCACGCTTGCTTGACCGACGAGGCGCCAGACAGCGTCTGGAGCAGGCTGGTGCCGAGAACGATGAATTGAGAGAGGCATTGGAAAGAGAGAGGCTCATGGCGCAGAGCCGTGCTGGAAGCGAGGTGAATGAGACACTCGACTAATTGTACATTGTATATGGTACTGGGAGGACTTTTGTACTACTATTGGAGGAATTGCTGCTTGTATTGAACTAAAGAGAGCTTTTGGATGACTGAACGATTGCTGTACCATTTTAGTTTATGGGAAACAGGGCACGAAATGCCTGTACTTTACTGCCGCTTCGGAGTTCTTTTTCTTCCTCTACTACTTTGCGGTCTATTTTGGCCCCTCTCATACTGCTTTGCCCGTTTCCTACTCAGGGCCCTACGTCCTCAAATGTCTTGGTGTCTATCCCAGCCTTGATCAGAACGAAAAGACGACACTTGTACAAATTCGCCAATTCCAAAAAAAAAATTTAACCCCCTGCTCTCTGAAATACAAGGGCCCCTTGTATTTTCTCGTTTAAGCTTATATATCCTTGCTCTCGGTAATCTTATCAGCGTCGGGCCGTACGGCTGATCTTTCCAGGTCCTGATCGGTAATAACATTTGCCAGGTCAACATGTCAGCTATAGGTACTGTTCCATTGACTTCTCTATCGTCCGAGTCTGCCATGCGTCTCGAAGCTCGTGATCGGCCTGGCGTCGCTTGCCATTGCTGCTCTACATGGCGCTGATGCTTCATTAGAAGTCGCTCGAGAGAATCAGAACTCTGCTGTCGCTACGCTTTCGTTGTTGTAGCGGGCTTATCTTTGGTCGAGTCCGTCGGCTGACGGATCCTGCCTACGATGACATCCAGCAGGATAGTAGGCGTGACTCGTGCACAAATGCTCTGTTTTCTTGTAAGCCCCGAGCGGTCAGCGGCTTGCCGCGGTACAGGCGAGTGCTGTCTCATTCTGAGAAACTTCACGTCTCTCCGTGCTTCGCAGCAGTCTGGCCATTATCACCTTTCCCGTTGAGCTAATAATTGGAGCTAGCGATATGTCAGGAGAATACTTACCGCAGTGAATGAAATCTAGAGAAGCGCTGAGAAACGAGTCGTTTTGTCGGGCTTGACTTGCTAGCGAGCATATCAGAATTTGCCAAAGTATCTGCATTATCGTCGAAGGTGCATTGTCGTCTCTATTTTGGCCAAATAAGGGCCTCTACTCGTAAATTTCATAACCATCCCTCCATTCCCATATCATCAATTCAGATATCCAGGTCTTTATCTCATCACCATCCTCCATAATATGTCGTTTCCGTCATGCATTAGATTTCATTAACCTTCATTCACGCCTCTCATAGATGAATCAACCTCAAGCTCTCCATACTCTTTCCAGCCGTCTCCTCAAATCCCTCCTCTTCGCCTTCGGCGCGTCCAGCGCAATCTTAACGCCTGTCAAAAAGCCCTCATTGGCATACGCCTGACTAGCATCCCAAGCCATAATACCACCAAAATGGTCAAACTGTTGACAATACTCGATAATGGGCGCTAATGCGGCAGAACTCATGTAACCACTCCCGGCGGCACTCTGCCCACCCGGCACACCAAGAAAGATCTTCACACCACGATTGGTGCTCTGCGTCCTAGCCCAATCGTTCCAGGTAGCGAAATTGAAATTGTCTTGCATAGTGCTGTTAGCAGTGAAAGATTGAACTCCGCAGTAGTTGTTGTAGAATTGCACGAAGACTGCGTCGAACTGAATACCGCCGTTAAGCATACTGTCGTCCGCCATGTCGGGGTATGGGCACTGCGGTGCGGCGGTTAAGTAGTACGTCTTGGAGGTTTCTGCGTCCATGAGGGTGCGGAGGCGAGAGGCGAAGGCGGGGAAGTGAGTTGATGTTGATTCGAGGTCGAGGTCGAAGCCATCGATGACGGCGTCGCGGAAAGGACGTAGAGCAGTGGATTGACGGCGCGGATGCGTGTCTCCGTAGTTGACAGTGCTGGCTCTGGCCTCGGAAGCAGATGTCGAATTTCCGAAAGCAGTGACGAGCGTACTTTGTATCGGCGTTGCCGTAGTGGCGGAGATGTCGTTGTTGGTGGATGTCTCGGCTTCGATCGCTGCTCTCGATTTTCTGGAGCTTGCCGTACTTGTTGCCTCGGGGTCGTATGCATTTGCGGTCTTCGTAATAATTGATGTCGCCGCCACAGCACCTGTTCTCGTTAGCGAAGCTATTCTGTCAGCGGTCTGTTCGGCTTTTGAGGAAGTAATTGTTGTGTTGTCATAACTTGCGATTGTCCTAGTGGCATTGGCAGCCAGAAGTGTCGCCATCATGGCTCCTGTGTCGGTCGTCCTGTTGGAAATATCCAATGCTCCAGTTGCTCCGCTCCGTAGGCTCGCCGCCGTGGTGGTCGCATTACTATACGGTCCAACATTGGTTGGAGTGACTCGCACGAGCCCTTGAGACCCTGCGGTTGCTGAGGCGATTCCTGTGTCAAGTTGTCCGGTAAAGTATGAAGCGTTTGTGGACATGAGCACGGAGCCAGTATCCACCAAAGAAGATGTTGCACGCAGTAGAAAGGCCGAGGAAGCATTTGTCACAGAGGGTGTTGAACTTATCAATAGACTGCCGGACGAGGCCGCGCCATTTGTAGAAGTTCCGTTGCTTGACAAAGAAGATGCGGGGACAGGTCCGAAGGTATCCCAGATCAAGTCTGCGGCCTTGACAGCCACGTCGTCGCTCGAGAAGCCGCCTTCGGTGTACGTGGCGCCACCTATAGATAGCAGGATTGTCTTATTGTACTTCTGCTGACAGGTCTTGATATCATCTCCTATGCTCGGGCAGTCCATCAGGCCGGACCCTGAGAAAATGGTGCAATTGTTCCCTTGATTCGCAAAATTGATCACTGGCTCACCACCTATGACACTGTTATTTTGGTCTCTGTCATCGTCGCGCGAATCTCACTGACCCGTTCCAGTGGTAACCTGAATCAAGAATGCCATGGGGATGATGTCGACATTCGAGTTCGCGCAGTAGGTGGCCAGCGGCTGCTGCGAAAGATTGCCGGTGGCTTCGTTGTAGCTATTCTGGCCCCAATACAGCGCCACATTGTTTGCGGGCTCGAACGTAGTAGCGGCTATGGCTCCCTGGGCCAGTAGAGCTGTCACGTAAGCAGGATGCGGTTTCGAGCGTGAGGGAGGCATCGCTAATGATGCAGAAGATG
Organism: Passalora sequoiae; assembly: GCA_013248845.1. Classification (NCBI taxonomy): domain Eukaryota; kingdom Fungi; phylum Ascomycota; class Dothideomycetes; order Mycosphaerellales; family Mycosphaerellaceae; genus Passalora; species Passalora sequoiae. The sequence goes on from WSQC01000031.1 coordinate 47,102, forward strand.
GGGGATAGTCAAAAAGAACCGGAGCAGTGGACCTGGACAAATTCGCAGTGTGAAGATGAAGTGGAGACTGGTAGGAAGGATCTTGGGTAAAGTGCTTAGGCTCGAAAGATGGCACAAGAAGTGTTGTGATGGTATGTGTCTCAAGGCGTGCTGGCATGAACAAGAAGGGATATTGTTGGCTTTATGCGAGACGAGCGCGTCGTCTGAGCTCCAGATATAGGCCACGTTGACTGCTGTAACCCTACAACAGGTCTTGTTGCCATCGTCAACGAGGCTCGTGTTCTGGTCATTGTCTACCAGAGGCTCTTTCATATGCCACAGCAACGCGCCGTACGAGAAGCAGTGCGCGAACGCCGGTATAAGGTAAGGCTGTTGCTATGCAATGTTATGGTTCGAGGCAGCGGCCAAGCGTGGCCCATAACATCACAGCCCAGCCAACAACGAAATGTCGTGGTCGACCGATGGACTGCTTTCAGCACCAGTGGCGACCTCTAGGGAATTGTGAGACAAGACCTGCGGTTCGGAGATTTCGTCATGAATGCGCCATGGGCCATGTGGCCGTTGGTGATCTGCATGAGGTACCAAAATCGATGAATAGATGGAGTATTGTTCACCAGAGACTATGTGCCGCCATTACCATCTTGCTGCTGGCCTGAGTCTGCCTGCCAGAGGCATAACACGAATCGTATACGATGCATTCTGCTGTCATGGCAATTGGTTCAGGCGGTGTTACTGTGGACCTGGTCGACAATCTGGTCGGGTTGAAGAGGAGAAGTGACGACGCACGACGACGAGCACGTTCTGCCAAAACGATCAGCTGATCTCGTGTCGTAGCGCGTTATCATGAGGTTCTCACTGCTCTCCCTGACTTGGCAATGTTCCCCAACATGTCCTCACTACCAGCTGAAGCCCATTGGAACGGTATGCAGTGATGCCGGGATACACCGTTACCATCTTGTACAGCTGCCAGGATACGTCGTCAATCTCATGGATAAGTACCACAGCGTGATGACCCTGGTAGACCATCAACATGCCCCCATAAAAGCGATGCTGTACCCAATAATAAGCAGATCTCGACACACACGTTGGGAGGCACGCCCTTCTTTGTTCAGCCAGGCCTCCTCGCAACGCTGGACAGCCTCGCAGGTTCCACGACTCCTTTGAGACAGCATTCGACGCTTACCTTCCTAACGACCGCGCCGGCCACGATATACCGCACGGGTCTTCCGCATGTAGGCAATACAATGTAAAATGCGAGGCATATCATCGGAAGACGTGTCACCAGCACGCAGTGTGGAACAGCTATAAGCTCGGTCGCGAGCACGTACTGATGTTATGGGCCAATGGATGCGCTTGCTTCGTGACCTGGTTGACAACATCAATACATTCGCTTCCTGTGTCGCCGACTCCGAGACGATAGTGTACTCTCTAGCGCTGCGTCCATCGCAGAGGTCGTCTGTTGACAAGACGGGTTGAGATATCACGCTGACAATCGCGCACGCTTGCGACGCTCGCAGGTTAACACATTGACCTATCAATATGCCGGCGAATCGCATCGCACGAGGTCCACGTATGCGTCGGTCGAGACTGAAGTCGACGCAAACGACTGACGCGTCAATTCAACATCCCTTGCTAATTTGAGCAGGAGAACCTAGTCCGAAGACTTGTGGAGCAACAGCAGCGCGGGCAGGAAGAGGAGGATGGACGTAATGTTGAGGCACAGAAACGGGCAGAAGAGGCTGCATGTTCGACGTGTTGCGACGAATAAGTCCCTATGAGTCTCGAGACGCGACTTCCGACCGATTGCGCCAAATCAAGGCGGCGTACCTTAGGGCATCGACGGTTGAGAGCTCGATCCTGATGCGGATGATCGTGGACGAAGACCTCTACCGAGTAGAATGGGAAAACACGACAATGTAGACGCTACGGGAAAGTACAAGACATGGTGGACAGCACGGTACTGATTCCAGAACCTTGACACATCAGGCACTCTCTGGCAACTGGCCGAACGCACGAGAACAAGTGATGGTGCACAAGATCCAGCATAGTCCCCAATATTGAGGCGGCTGCATCATTGGGTCTAGGAAGCATCTTGGTGCGAGATCAGCAACGAGCGAAAGCTTCTTCGTGATGCCGACATATTTCTCCGGGAGAGCGTCCACACGGGCCTCATACTTGGCAATGGGGAGGACCGCAGAGATTCTGCACGGGACGCATGCGATCGTATGACGTCGAGAGGCAGAGCTGTGTTTCTACACACTATCGAGATACCAACCATACTTTCTACGCAACTTTGCTCCATATATTGATCGCTGGATTGTTTTCGCCGACAATTGAGCTCATACGTCCAACACACAACGCAAGACGATATCGAACGTGAACATATTCGTGCAATACCTCGTGATGTGGACCAATGTGGCGCGGCAAGGCAGTCACGAAGGGTAGGCCGGCGATTCCCCGCTGCAAGGCCAGGCTACATCGTGAGGCGAACAGCGCTGTCCCGCCCCACGTATTCTGCAGACTTGGAGCATACTGCCCTTTGCGCATCAATCAAATGCCAAAAGTTAGGATCTACATGCGCCAGGTCTACCAAAGTTCAGCTTCTCAGGATCGTGATCGCAACAACACCGTCGCGTCGGGTGGTACGCGCAGTGATTGCCGCTTCAGGCCACCGATAACCTACATGGGAGGGCACGCTGATTCGCATAGCACAGTAGATCTTGGGATCAATGTTTCATCACGGCCCAGAGGCATTTCTCCAGGCTTCTTGGCTTAAGCTCGACAGCTGCCCCAGCTCTATTGCGGTTGAGGCTGCTTGCCTTGCGGCACAGCACAAGATTATGGACGCCTTTTCGATCTGACGACTGAATACTACTACGGGTTCCATACTCTTGTGTACAAGGCACGATCCGGTGATCGCTGCTAGACTTACATCGAGTCCAATATTTGTGAGCGCCCCGAGGCATTCGTGCGCTCGCTTGACAGTTTCTACAGCACAATGGTCATGGCATCAATGAAGGACAATGCATGCGAGCATGCGAGCATAAATCGCTCAAACCTGGCACGTTTTGAACAAAGCACAAGGAGATCCGCGATCTTGCATATTGCGTGATCACTGAAAGGTCGCGGTTGAAGCGCAGCTTGCTTGAAGCAAGCCTGACCTTGTTGAACACAAGGCTGTCAAAGAGTTCCGCGTCATAAGTACTAACCTTAGAGCAACACTGCGGCCCTTCTCGTGGCTACATTTAGGATAGTTCTGTTCTTAATCCTGCATCGAGTATGAGCATACAAACTTCGTCAACTCCGGTCAGTGATCAGAGTCCAGAAGGATCGATCTTCGCATTACTCCGAGCAGAACTCGGGAAAGTGTTCAGTGGCCAGGTTCGCTCGCTGGATGAGCTGCCAGACATATCCCAGCAAGATGAGGATGATGACGAGGGCAGCGAAGATGGGGATGAGGATAACGACAGCGAAAATGTCGAAGAAGGGAAGGACATAGCTGGCCGAGAAAGCTTGCATCGCCCTATTATGGTCCACGTCGATGCCGGTTGATGGTAAGGAGCGCAAACTCGACGACCTCACTACTTCACAGGACGTTCAGGAGATAGTGTACACTGTGAGGCGGAACCTGAAGGTACGTCAAATTTGTACGCGTGCTGTGTGCGACAATAGTACTAAAGCTTATATTACAGGACTTCCTTGCGCTGGAACACTTTGGTGAGCACTATCCATTGGAGAACGTCATTGTGATCAGTGGGTGGAAGTAGTTTAAGGCCCGTGCTTTCACCTGCCGGCAATTCGTTGCACGTTACTGGCCAGTGCTACTTCCGTGGATAGCAGCGACGCAGGCGACCACCATACTCGAGCAGTCTGATGCCGAGGCAGTTTTTGGCGACATGATCTCGTTGCCAGAATCTGACTGTTCTGTTCACCTTGGATTCGCTGAAGACCAGACGATCGTTCGCATCGTTAGCACTTGCTGCCACGAAGTCGGAGGTTATCATAAATGTAGATGCGCTGTTTGCGTGGCTATGAAGCGGCTGTCAGTCTCCTTCTGGACATAATGGCCTGGCACTCTGCAGACCCGTTATCACTGGCTCCTCGGTCAGAGGCGACAAGGGCATTCAGATCTCCTTGAAACCCCAAGCCGAGTCATCAACTGCTCGAGATTCCGGTTATGAAGGATTCGCCGGCCTAGGATGTTTCGGTCGATTTCCATAGCCGACGGATGGCCCATTGCGAAGCGCAATGATATAGCGCTGCTGGATGGGTCCCTTGAGGTCTCTCTTGATCTTATTTCACGGCTTACGGCGACTCCCCTTGTCAGCTTGGCCGTACAAGAGCTCGAGACGGCATGTTCAGGTCCCAACCAAAGAGCAATCGATGTGACTACCAGTCAAAGGCTATGCGAATCTCCAACGATTACTCAATTGACAAACTGTTCTGCGATGTGTGGCATCGCATCATGTAGGCTCAGGATGGGACTGATCACTTGCTCTCGCAACCTGCGAAACACCGAATATCTCCAACCAGCCGTTCGCGCCCTCGTCTGCTTGGTTTTGCTGCGGAGGATCTGGTGTCTGCGCGTCTTGGCCTCCGTGTCGCTGAGGTGGATCTCCAGAAATCTGCTCGGAGATGGCCAAGATTATTCAGGCGGCACAAGAACGTGATGCCTGTCCTAACTATTTTCGCTAGTAATCTCGCCGACGATCTCATCCTGTCAAAGCTGACTGAAACCAAGTGCCAGAGGAGCAAGGCGGTTGCACAAGGTCGAGAAAACCTTGCATTCATGACAGAGGAGTCACGCGCGATGGCTACCTATTACTCATCCGCAAGACGGCACCAACATGCAGCTTGACTCGAACCTGTTCTGGTGCGAACCAGGAGATCAGGTGACACGTACGTGTTATGGAAGTGCTACTTTTTCCGACGCGGTTGATTTGGAGAAGACTAGATGGTGGAAAGTCGCAAATTGGTCACAGTCTCGTCTATAGTTCGTGCGATGCTGCAGTCATCTTTGGGGCAGCATCGTGAGGCGCACTCGCGCGTCGGAGAGCGAGCACTACGATGGAATGGGCACGCGGCTTCGCTGCCTGCCATGTCCGCACGTCCATCACCGATTCCCGAAAGACGTGATATCACGGCGAGTATGACACGACCTAGTTGCGTCACGCGAGAGAGCAAGGACACACTGTGAAGCATATTGTCTTTGCAGTTCCATTATTTTCGTGTCTCGTGATCCACTGATTGCTGAATATGGAGATGATGTTGACACCGGGCGAGGTTACCAGACCCTGTAGCACATCATACCGCACCTATACTGACTCAGCTGTGCAGGAGTGCTGCGACCTTGATCATGTATGTTAATGCCTGAGGCAACAAAGCTTGACTGCCTAATCGGGAGCCTACTGTTGCCTTCATGACTGAGATAAATGGACTCAACGAACATCACTTCCCTTATTTTCCATCGAAACAGTATCGTATTGAATATTGAAGCGTCTCTTCACATCACTCCAAATCACCACAACCAGCCAGGATGGCAGAATTCAAAACGGTCGATCTCTTTGGTGGCGCAATTGTCGCCGATGTACCCAGCACATTTGAGGACGTCAGGTGTGCATACTCTTTAATCACGAGCATGATCATGCAGATCTCTCGAACGTAGCAATGCTGATACAGGTTTTCTATAGTACGATACGTGAAGTTCCTGATAACCAAGAAGTCTATCTTGACAGCCAAGGATTTTCAAGCATTGTCTTCGACATTCTGGAGCGAGTCGAAAGAGGGACCGATGCCGAAGCACTCAAAGTATTCCTTTCTGCCTCTACAAATCCCAGTCGAACCGTGAAGCTGACCTGGTCCTAGTACCATCTCTCTGACATAGTAGAAGAGGACGCCACTCACACCAAACTCCACCACTCAGCCAATGCATCCCTGACTAAGATGCCCTCCACTCCTGCACTAACACTGCTAGCCACTTCACCTCCCGGAGAGAAGATGCGTGGTCGGGACAATGAGCCGGATTTCGTGGGGATCTTGCTGACGCTGGTACGACTCGAACAACAGAAGACGGACATAGTCATCGCCATCAATGTGCCACATCTATCGGGACAGTATGACAAAGCGGGCGTTGACCCGGATGCTGGAAAATATGGCGCGCTACTGGAGACTGCACAGATGGTGAGGACGAAGGTGCTGGAAAGTTTTGAGGTGAAGGACTGGGGACTTTTTGTGCAGGATGATTGAGAGAGCGATCTGGTCTCAAGGAAAAGTCATGATTTGATGAAAGTTGCGGGTGTCATGAGCAGGATCGACATATTGTGCACGCCAAATTGCAGCCCTATTGATTGCCAGAATGTGAGATGAGTACACGGCGGCGGTTCATCATCCATCGACCATAAACCGAAAACGCAAAGCGACATCCGCGACGCAGCCACATGTTACCTTTACTACATGCAAGCTCCAGGTCACCAAGATCTGAGCACCTTTACTTTTGTAAGAAAACGGCAACTTCGGCAAGCACCTCTGCATCAGAGCTCTCAAACCCCAGAGGTCCATGGTGCCTCTTCAACAATCATGCTGAGAATACTGCTGCAACAACTCCAATTGTGTTCGCGCACCTCCGTCTATTTCACGTATCCAACTTCGCCCCACGGGAAAATCATCTTCCGGATAGGAGCAGTATACATCTCGCGAATTGTGGCCACTTACATGAGCGAGCACGACTTCACGATATGCCTACTCACGCGAGTGTGTTTTTCTGTGGGAAATAATGCCAGCCTATCAATCAAACTTCGGGATATTGCGCTCGCAAAGGTCTAATGTCGGGCTCTTTGCATGCTGGAGACCAGATACAACTAGATTATCTCAACACGACCTGATCGGATACCGACGACCACGATCACTTCAGGAAGTGGTTGCAGCGGGAAGCAAAGGCCGAGGCGAACGAGCATACTGCCAAAAATGTACGATCAGATCTAGCGCATTCGGTGCTACATGTGAGGTCGCGAGCTTGTCGATGCGTCGACGTCGGTAGTACCTTTTACATCTGCACTTGTCTAGAAGCGCGTGGTTACTCACTCGTGCGCTTGTGTAGACAGCTGAGCCCTACAAGAGCATTTCGAGAGTGGAGATGGACCTCACTACTTGCAGTAGCTGTTGAGTCTCTGAATCCAATGATAATAGCTCGACAGTGATATGGGTGCCGGATGGCTTCAGCTTGTATATATTCATAGTTATGTCGCTACCTCTGAGTCCTCTGAGTCCTCTGCTTCAGAAGCTGCATGTCAGTATTCCGATGCTGTGATACCCGACCACTACCAAAGCAAGCTTCGTTGCTTGAGTATGCTTATCTTTCCCCGTGCCATCATTCCATCTCAGCTCTTTCCCACGAGCCTGACTGTTCAAAGCGTCTCGCATGCCTGTCCATCACTTGCTTTACTCTTCGGGGCGCGGACGCAACACAGTTGATCACTTTCGCAAGTCATAAACCTTGTGTATATCAGCCGCCGGCATCCATTGCTGAGACATATTTTCCGACTTTTGAAGATTCTGAGTTACTTTTCAAGACACCCAGACATCCTGACCAGCCTTCTCGATCCAATTGCCCAAGCGCTCGACACCGCCATCCCACTCCTTCAGTCGGGCACGCATGGCTTCGATGCCACCCTTGTCGAGAACCTTTGGCTGTACCCATGATATGCGTGCTACTTCGTCGACCTGGTCGATATTGCCGCGGATGAGACCTAGACTAAGAGCCTTCATGATCAGGAACTCGATCTCCTCCGGGCTGACCTTCGTCTCTTGACTGATTGTGGTGAAGGTCATGCTGCGATCTTGTGGTGCGCGGGAGAATACGAGTTGTGTGAGGGCTGATAGCGAGATCTTTTGGTGCAGAAATTGCTGGTGTTGCTCCAGCAGATGATTCGCTTTGATGTGCTGCTGTAGGATGTTGTAGGCTTGGAGGTCACCACGGTTGAACGCGAAGAGCAGATCGCGCAGCCATGAATACTCGGTCTTCTCGAGGCTGTCGAGGATAGGGTGAAGGAGTAGCTCGCCAAAATTGTAGATGTCCTCACTGAGGAGTGCAGCGATGGAAAGATCGTGTGCTATACGTCGCCGCTCTTGCTCAGATTGATCCTTCAACTCGATACATGCGAGATAGAGCAGTGCTGTGCGGTAATACTTGGCAAAGTCTTGCTGTGATTGGTAGTAGAGTGCGCTCGTTCGATAAAAGTTGGCGTGGACTTCGGTCTCGACTGTGTCGAATGTGTCGATTATGGACTCGCACGAGTCGAGGTCCTTTCTAGCTTCCGCAATCTGCTTGAGGTTGAGTCGCGTGTTAGCGACAGACGTGAGGGCGAAAACGTATGCGTCTTGAGACGCTGGCTTGTTCACGCGTGTGGCCAAGGCCGAGAGGAAGGACAATCGCTCTTCATCGTCTGAACAATATCAGTACAATCTCTGTCGTATCATCCAAGATCTTGCATACCTTTGCACTCATGCGCCGTTTGTAATCCTATCCGCACCAGCTTGAGCTGGTTGATCTTATCTGCGAAGTTCTTCACGAACTTCTCGAACAGTGGTAACCGCTGCTTCGCACTCTGTTGCTCAAAGTAGAATTGCACGAGGTTGTCAGTGAGTTCATGCCACAGCTTTCGCTCCCATTGGTCCTCGAAGCTGACGAAGTAATGTGCCATGTCGTCGGGTGCTTGGTCTCGCTGCTCGCCCAGAAAGTCGAGCATCTGCTCGTTGGTCGGTTGTGCCATCTTTACGAATATGCGCGTGTCGCAAGGGTGTCGTTCGTGGTGTTCGTGGTGTCGTATACGTTGACTGAAATTCTGAATCTGAAGAGCGTAGATCAGCAGCGGCGAATGCGAGGTGAATCGTATTGATGGCGTGTCTTGTGAGTTGTTTGTTGAAGCTTCCAGTCGGCAGTAGATCGCCAGGCACTGCCAGCATGATGCGGCTCAGACCCAGGTCCGAGCTTTTGGCGGTTCATCCCGTGCCAGCCAGTGAGCTTCATCATAATCACTGCCAACCGCAACACCACCACATCGTACTCCTCGGCCTGCCATCGATGGAGTAGGCATTGCCTCGCCATACAAAGCTACAGCACAACGTAACTCCACTCTTCGGTCATGGCTGGCCTCATTACGAGCTCAATGGCTCTTCAACGCCAGCTCTGCCGCCCTTCGACCTCACTCACGTCCACCCTCGCCAAAAGTGCCTTAGCACAAACACAATGTCGCCGCAATCTGCAGGATATCGCTATTACGCGCACCGGGAAACCGATTATAAGAGTATCCGGTGGTCGGAGCAGCTTGGGTGGCCACTGTGTGACGGTGTTCGGCGCAACGGGTCAATTGGGACGCTACATTGTGAACCGCATGGCGCGAGCTGGCTGCACAGTCGTTGTACCTTTCAGAGAAGAGATGGCAAAGAGACATCTGAAGGTCACTGGTGATCTTGGCAGAGTTGTCTTCATCGAGTATGACCTGCGAAATACTGCTTCGATCGAAGAGTCGGTACGACATTCAGACATTGTCTACAACCTGGTCGGCCGCGACTACCCCACCAAGAACTTTGACCTCGAAGATGTGCATGTTGAGGGTTCGCGAAGGATAGCCAACGCTGTCGCCAAGTACGATGTCGATCGCTTCATACACGTTTCGTCACACTCCGTTCATCCAGAATCACCTTCGGAGTTCTACAGGACAAAGTGGCAAGGCGAACAAGTTGTACGCGAGATTTTCCCAGAGACCACAATTGTCCGACCTGCGCCTCTCTTTGGCTTCGAAGACCGCCTTCTGCACAGACTAGCCAAGGCCACCAACATTCTGACAGCGAACAGCATGCAAGAGCGCTTCTGGCCAGTTCACTCAATTGACGTAGGCAAGGCACTTGAGGCTATTGGTCTTGACGATAGCACTGTAGGCCAGACCTTCGAGCTTTACGGACCAAAACAGTACAGCATGGCAGAGATTTCGGAATTGGTAGACAGGGAGATTTTCCACAAGAGGCGGCACGTCAACGTGCCTAAGCCCATCTTGAAGTTCGCACTTGGTCTTCTGAACAAGGCTTTGTGGTTCCCGGTCGGCAGTGCAGATGAGGTTGAGCGAGAGTTCATGGACCAATTCATCGACAAGAACGCTAAGACGTTCAAAGATCTGGATATTGAGCCAGGTGACATCGCGAATTTTACATACAAGTACTTGGTAAGTGCATTTCACAGTCGATCTGTCAAAGACGTGACTAATGCTCTCTACAGCAAGGGTACCGAAGCTCATCATACTACGATTTGCCACCCATGACCGAGAAGGAGAAGCGGGAGGAGAAGAAGTACTTGCACGTTCTTGACGATCAATAAACTAAGGAGGTCTCGCTTCGAAGATAGATGGCTGGTCTAGATCAAGCTATGCTGACAGAGTGCGGCAGCAACCTGTATATATGATTCCGCGAAACAGGTTTCCTTTGTTCAAGCATCATGTCGTGAGCAGAAAACATTGCAACCGAATAGATCACGCCTTCTGCGACTCTATACTCACGACAGCTGTGCAGTCAGCACCGTGCCCTGTCCAAGTAGCGGGAGCCTGAAAAGAACGCTGCCGTTACTTCAAGATGCCATAGGCTATTACGTCGGACTACGAAGCACGCTCGTGTGGCTTGGATACCGGCGGAGACGTAGCAGTAACAGCAAGTCGAGTCGCGTCGCGTCGTGCGAGAATGATGGGAACTTCAACAGGTTTGCTCGCCGCAAACATAACGGCCAGCACGAATAGAAGAGCATGACTTCGCAGAATCGTCTCGAAGGCCTTCCCACTGTGGCCGCAAGCTTTCTTGATCATTCTTCGTTCTCGACGTCATTCACCTGCTCGTTTGTAGGTCAGTGCGTTTTATAAGCTTAAAGTCTCTGACTCCTCGATTAGCACATGCAACTGTCCAAGAGTAAATCAATATACGAGTCGTGCGCACTTTTAAACCCCATAACACAGTAGCAATACTTCCATCTGGGCTTCCTGCTCACGTCTCGACATTCCTACACTACAATACACAAGACGACATGAGCCGATCATATAACGTAGGCATCGGAGATGCTGTTGCTGTCCACAAGCCCATGCCCGACATACCACTTGGTGCTGTGGAGATCCTCACATACTTCCCACACCATACGAAGTACTCGAACATAGCTATGAGGCTATATCGTGGCGGCTGGAGACCGAGATCGCTGGGCAAGGTATATATACATACGACTGTGGTCCGTTGCGCTCCTACATGCTGACGTCTGTCTGTGAAGGTGCAGCTACACGCTCGCGACACACTCGACCTCGAAGAGCTAGGCCGACGAGACGCAAGCTTCCGGCACCAGATCAAGACTGCCGGCAAACGCATATTCGACGACGACGCCTTCGCACCCACAAAAGCTGCATACCGGGATCGAGCAGAAGTCAAAAGAGTCCCCAGCACCCAATATCCAATCGTCATCAGCACAATGTACAACCCACACTACAACGGCCAAGACGAGAGCGGCAATATAGTTGAGGACGCCCCATTCCTCACCGATTTCAGTCTCTTCCGCACGACCGCTGCTGCCACCCTCGCCGACGTCGCTAACGGCGTCATCAACCATCCTACGGGGCAAGATGCCGGTTTGCTCACGCAGGTTATTAGATGGGCGGAAGAGGAAAACGCGCTGCATCTATTCACTACCGATGATGTTCCGCATATCATTGACAGGGAGAATTGGGCTCGTCGTACGGTTTTTGGAGAGGAGCCGGAGTTTGTTCTGCCGGCGGAAGCGCGTGATTTTCATTGGGATTGTCGGGCTAAGCTGAGGGCTGATGATATCCCGTACCCGACTGTGTAGGGTGGAAAGCTAGCGCGGGCTGTGGCCGGAGGTAAGGTGTTGCCTCGAGCGGCTATGGTTGTTGCATGGGTGGCATGGCTGTGCTTGAAGGGATGGTTAAGTGGCGGTAGATAGTCTGCGAAGCGCTGGCAGCGCGAATAGGCCTACAGTACAAGCAAGTGAAGACCGACGTCGCATGATGTGCCTTTTGTAGAATCACAACCTGCGTCGTGTCATATCAAATGCGGTACGTTGCCGCCGCCTCAGTGGGCATATTATACGATGTGCAGACCGTGTCTCCCTGAAGTTCAGGAGTTCTGCATCCCCTTATGTAGCTTTAAGGCGACATGGAGGTGTCGTCTGCGACGAAGATGGCTACGTATAGACGACTCGAGTGACGGCTGAGAAATCTAGCTTCAGTAAAGTACGAGGTGTTCTATCCGTCAAGACCCTGAGTATGCCTCCCGCTAGTAGACCCAGTCTTGGGGAGGTGGCAGAGTTCTACTTGTGGTGTTGTACTCTACTCGATTCGTCTATTCGTTCTGTCCGCGATCGTGGGTGGCTATTCGCGAGAGTTGACAGCAGATCTAAGACTCTCCCTTGATATCTGACCAGAGCCAGCGTGTCGGTGCTGGATCATTCTTGCCGTTGATCCGCGCATGACAGACTAGGTGTCGTTCATCCTGCACGAATCCTCCAAACGCAACCTTGAAACCCTCTAGCACCCTCCTCCATAGATATCCCGTAAGAAAGTTCCGCATCGATAATTCTCCAGCACCTTTTTACTCACCGTATGCGTTATCTCAAGCGGACCCCCATTATCGCCGCTTTAGTCAGTGATCAGGAGCACACGAGGATGATGTCGAGGAAGTGAAGGAAATGGAGGATTTCACGGACCATACTGTCTGGAAGACCGGGCCCATGTAGGTCTCGGACATTCGTTCAAAAGCGGTGCAAGGTCACCCAATTGATCCTCTCTCGTCGCAAGAACATACAGCCTTTTGCTTGATAGGCTTACTTGCTCAGGTCTGACAGAAAAGAATCCGAATATGCAAAAGGGACGTTAGGCAGTATACAATGTCTGTACAATCGATATTCTGTATGGGCTGAACAGATCGCTATCGCTCAAGCCGTGGACGTAGTTGATGATGGCAAGTCGACCATTGATTCGTTTGAGCACGAAGCCTGTAGTTATTCCTGCATTGCTGGACCGGCTGCGTTTGCTCTGAATCTGCTGGGAGCAATTCTGGCCATAGATGCAAATATTGCAACAACGTGCTGCACGAGTGCACTGAAGCGGTGGTCGTCGGTTTATCAAGTCTGATGGTCAGGGCGCGATGCTCACAAGTGCATGATAGCGCTGTCGACATAGACTGTCAGAACATGAGCCGCAACCAGCTCTCAGCATTACTTGAGATGAGCACGTCACAAGTATGCTCAACCATTGCCATTTTTCTCGCTTATACCGTCACTTGCGCATAGCTCTCTGTTCTTAAGCACTCTGTTTGCCCTCTCTTCGCGCATATTCTCGACCGCATCGACACCCAGTGTTCCCAGTGTCGCTTCTCTGTTCCTCAAGAAGTACTGTATTCTGTCTTCTCTGCTGCCCATACTGCTGGCTTCTTGTCTGACTCGTCTCAACTCCTTCGCAGCGCGATCATGAACCAGATCCCTTTGTTCCACGAAATAGTGTCCCGCTTCCTGTGCTCTGCCATAGTTCAACGAGCTACCCATGACTGCTAGCGCTACGAGAATGGCCAGGAAATACGAATTGGCCATATATACTGGTGCGGTCTTCTCCCTCTTGACGCCTTCCTTGTGATCGCGCCACCTCTCCCAATCCTCCCAGGTCGCGTTCGCCCATACCGAGTCGTTTGGATCGTAGCTGTGTGTGAATGGCTGCGAACCACCGTAGGCTGATGGCCTTTCCCATGCTGAGTCGTGACCAAGCTCCGCTCTGCCATTCCAGCCAGCTCCGAAGCGGTCGTAAGCGTTCCGCTTGATGGGGTCCGAGAGAATGGTATGTGCTGCTACGATGAGTCTGTATCGCTCCATCTTGATTTTGTCCGAGACACCATGGTTACATCTACTGTTGACGTCGGGATGATAGAGCTTAACCAGGCGATTAAATTGAGATTTGGAATACGCAGCACTTTGCTTCAATTCAAAGATTTGGTAAGGAGTAGGCTGGGACTGTCCTATCGGTGGGGTGGGCCAGATATGACTGTTCTCTCGTTTTTCAGACTGCTCAGGAGCCTCCCTGGTGTCACCCGCTATCGTAGCATATTCGTATCGTTTCGTCTTTTGACATGTTCGCTGTCGTGTGCTCGGTCGTTTCGATGACGTCGATGACTGTATTGCTACAGGGGTGGCCAATGAGTGAACGGAGTTGGCAGCGGCGAGTATGATGCTAGGCTTCTTGACGATCATGATCGGTGGTGAGCGCGAACAGACACATGGTCGCAGCGCATGACCGGAGCAAAGAGATATGAATCACGAGCGTGAGTGAAGGGTTCGAGATTGTTTGAGCAAGAATGCGAGGTCGCAGCGCGTGAGAGCGGGGGATTAGGGAGCTCCCGATGTACACATGTGAAACAACTTAAATCCTAAAACTCTAAAACTCTAAATCCGGTCTGATCGTAGCGTATTCGTGTATTTGTTCGCACAACACACCGAGATCTATATATATTAATACATAGATCGATAGGTTATAAGTACAGGTAGGTTGTGTAAGAGTCTTAGAGCAAATCGCCTACGAATAAGCTACGAATAGTTAAAAAACGACATTCTTAGTACCTAGCTATCTATTACTTTCCTTATATATTCGCATAACACGCTAGTTATACGTAATATAAATTAGTAGGTCGATAGTACATGAGTATAAGTAGGCTATATATAAGTCTTAAAGCGAACTGCCTACGAATAAGCTACGGATAGTCGAATTACGATATATAGGGTACCGATCTACTACTACTACTATGACTACTACTATAATAAATAGCGTAGCGAATACGCTACGAATAGGGCTATCCTTCCTCGTTACCCTTAAACGGCGGTTTATTAGCTTCTTTACGAAGCCGTTCGTTCGCTAGATTAGGCCGCTAGTCCGTACCTAGCCTCTACGTTTTATAAAGCCTATCTTTACCGAATAGCTAGAAGTAGGCTCGAAGCTCATTACGTAGATACCGATATACCTATAGATAGAGCCTATCCTAGTTCTCGTCTACCTTAGTATATAAGACGGTACCGGTACTAGGCTATATCTATACGATATACGCGGAATAGTACTACTCTATTGTCTACTAGGGGAGGTATTTATATATATTAAAGCCCTCGAGGTCTAACTATATAGATATAACGAGCTCTAGTAGATAGTAGATACTACGCTACTAGAAGCCCGACTACTCTAGATAGTAGTATAGTATAAAGGGAATACCGCTAATAGTATAAGGCCTATTCTTCTACTTCCGGATACGATATATATTCTAGGTATTAACATACTTAGTAATAACCTATCGTAGGATCGGTATATAGATAAAGAGTAGTACGATCCGATCGCTCTTTCTATAATACGTATTAGCTATTCGTTCGTATAGCTATTCGTACTACGCTCGTAAAGCTACTCGTACTACGCTCGCTACGCTCGTAAAGCTATTTATACTATTCGTACTACGCTCGTAAAGCTATTCGTACTACGCGTACTACGCTTATAAAGCTATTCGTACTATTCGTACTACGCTCGTAAAGCTATTTATACTACGCGTACTACGCGCGCTACGCTCGTAAAGCTATTCGTACTACGCTCGCTACGCTCGCTATACTCGTATAGCCGTTCGTATAGCTATCCGTTTAATACGTACCTAGTTTAAATATAGTCCCCGTCGCGGCTAAGTTCTTTAAAGAACTCGCGCTATAAGCTAGTATATAAGAATAACTACCGCTACTATATCTTAATACGCTAATTTATCTTACTTATACTATACCGGAAGCAGTCGTCCTATATTAGAGGCTATGTCGCTATTAGCTATATATTCGTATAGCCGTTCGTACTACTAACTAACCTTAGAGCCTAAATACGTCTATCTTTATAGCGTAAGATACGCGTCCGCCGTATACCGAGTCTCTCTACTACGGTCCGTTTAAACGATACGTAGACTATACCGTTAGTAGCCCGTTCGTAGCCCGTTCGTAGTACTAACCGTAGTACTAATCGTACTTATATAGTATTACTAGCTAATACGGTTCGGATATATTACGCCTATATAGAGACCTAGGAGCGACTAGAAACTCCGATATATATCTATACGATAAATCGCGAGAAGTAGTCGATATAGGTATATACCTAGAAGCCCTAATACTCTAGTTTATAGTGCGTATCTATAGAGTATATATAACCTAGCCTATTAGCTCGTAGGCCTAGTATATAGTACTACCGCTACCGTAGTCTCCTTATCTTAATAGCCTCTAGACTCAATATAATAAGTACGTTATAGAGCCGATTACGGCTAACGATATTATACTTCTAGCGTATATAAATATATAGTAACCGCCGACTAAAATCCGTAATATTACTATTATCTAGCTCTTTCCGTAATACCTTAGTAATATACTATTCTATCTATACCCTCTAACTAGCTTCTATACGCTTATATAGGCCTATCTTCTTCCGATACTTAGCTATCTACCGAGCGTTAATATTATACCTATCGAAGTTAAGTATCGTACTAGTCTCGTTATCGGTAAGGCGAAGGACATAGAATATATAGACGATTCGTTAGCGTAGAAGGGGTATATTAACGATAGGCGGTCGCTTAGAATTAGGGAGGCCCTAGTCGCGGATACGGCGCTATAGGGTACGCGTCGTAACGGATATACTATAGCTATTAAAGAGCGTATCGACGATCGTAGAGCGACTAGTTCCGGCGTATACGAGGATCTTAATAACACCGCGTAGGTACTCTAGTATCGTAGATAGACGCCTACCTACGCCTACGCCTACGCCTCTAGTAGCTACGTCTTCTAATATAATAAAGCCGAACGAATAGTCGCTATTCGTAGGTAGGAGCGTCGCTATTTATAGTAGGTACGTCGCTATTCGTAGGTAGTAGGAGCGTCGCTATTTTCGAGGAATCCGCTAGCGTAGCTACGAACGTCGCCGCGAATATACTACGAGCGCCTCTTAGCCGCGCTAGCGCGTTATTATTTTCGAATATATAGGCGTGTTATACGTAAGGAGTACCTAGGTAGGCTAGGGATGTTTATTTATATTTAGAATACGCTAGCGCGGCCGCGAATATAGCCGCGAATACGCCGCGAGCGTCTCTTAGTACCGCTAGCGCGTTATAGAGGTAAAAAAACATACCTAGCCTACCTAGGTACTCCTTACGTATAACACGCCTATATATTTAAAAATAATAACGCGCTAGCGCGGCCGCGAACGTTGCCGCGAACGGACCGCGAGCGACGCTTAGTACCGCTAGCGCGTTATTATTCTCGAATATATAGGTATATTACGCGTAAGGAGTACCTAGGTAGCCTTAAAGGTATACTACGCTAGCGCGGCCGCGAATATAGCCGCGAATATACCGCGAGCGTCTCTTAGTACGGCTAGCGCGTTATAAAGGTAAATAAATACCCTAAGCCTCCGTACGTATAATACGCCTATATATTCAAAAACAATACGCGAATACTTCCGCGTATAATACGCGAATAATATTAAATAAACTATAGTCTAAGTTCTACCTATAGACTAGCGTCGAGTATATAAAGCTCTTCGCTATATACGTATTCTACGGCTTATACGGCGGACGGAATCCTACCTAGCCGTCGTCGTAATCCTTTACGCGTAAGTCGATAGCTACCCCTACGAATAGGCCGACGAATATAGATACGAATATACTTCTAGCTATACGGCGCGGTTATACGCCGTTTAGTATAGCTAGATCCGATCCGGACGACACGAACGGTAGCGCGAATAGTAACGCGAACGGTAGCGCGAACGGTAGCGCGAACGGTAGCGTAACTAGCGGTAGTATTCGATTCCTATCGATTATCGACGAAGCCGAATCTTATCGTCGTACGCCTATTTATAGCGTATTCTTAGTAGGTAGCCGGCCGCTATTATTACGCTAGGCTACGCCTCTAACGACGAGTTCGCTAAAGAGTAGGAAGGTAGGTATACCGGTAGTACTAAAGATCTAGAGCGAGACGAAGATATATATATAGTATATAAGGGTAGAGCGTAGCGGAGAGCGCTTATACTAGGTACCTCGCCTATATATTCCTTCTACTTTAGATAGTTAGATAGAGTAGTAGTTTATCCGTAGCGATATAAGCCTACGAGATTTCCTTCTTACTAGCCTTCTAAATTAATTCGATCTAACCTCCGTTACGGACTACTATAATTACTAGTTAATCGGCGGCTATATTAATAGATAGGACGAACTCGAGTAGTATACGCCTAACTTTATTAGTCTACGAGCTTTAGATACTCTAATATTAGCGGAGAAACTTATACCCTTTACGAAGACCGCTATAAAGGGGCAAACTCCTCGATACTAATTCGTAATCGCCGTGTTCTAGATAGATTAAAAGTCGCGGACTAACGAGCGAAAATATATATTATCGCCGGATATAGTAATACTAATAGCGATACTAGCGGTACTACGAACACTACTACGAACGGAATCGAATAGCTCTATAATTAGAATTAAATAGGAGGTATTATAGTTGCCGCTTTAGTAGCGACCTCGCGAGGTCGGTTTATAGTAGATACGAATTGTAGACCTATTAGTACCGCCGGAATTCCTCGATCTAACAAATATAGATACGAATATAGATATAAATATAGACACGAATATAGATACGAATAGCGCGGCCGCGGCTAGGAGTATAGAAATCTAGAATACGCCTTTACTATAGCCTTTACCGTAGCCTTCGCCGCGGCCTTTACTAATATATTCGCCGTTAACGCCTATACTATTAACGCCTACACTACTAACGCCTATACCGCCGAAGCTAAGAGTAAAGGCTTTAAGGAATTAGAATTAGGATTAGAATCGGGGTTAGGATAAGGGTAAGGGTAAGGAGGTTACGAACGCTACTATAAATACATAGCGACCGCTACGTAGGGGATAGAGGAAGCGTAATACTAAGGGCGATTTTATTACTAGAAACTAAGCTTATAGTTAGCTATTCGTACGCTATTCGTATATTATTCGAAATTCGTATACAAAAATTCGCTTTACTTTTCCTACTATTGTTTACGTACCTTCTATTATTCGCTTAACGTTCGCTTACCTATTCGCGCTTTACTTACTTACTATTCGCGCTCTCGTTCCTTATTTCCCTTAGTAGTATCGCTACTAGTACTACTACTACTACTACTACTACTATTATTACTATTACCGCTATTACTACTATTACTACTACTACTACTACTACTACTACTACTACTACTACTACTACTACTACTACTACTACTACTACTACTACTACTACTACTACTACTACTACTACTACTACTACTACTACTACTACTACTACTACTACTACTACTACTACTACTACTACTACTACTACTACTACTACTACTACTACTACTACTACTACTACTACTACTACTACTACTACTACTACTACTACTACTACTACTACTACTACTACTACTACTACTACTACTACTACTACTACTACTACTACTACTACTACTACTACTACTACTACTACTACTACTACTACTACTACTACTACTACTACTACTACTACTACTACTACTACTACTATGCCCGCTACCGAAGCCGCCGTAGCTACTAGTCGTACTACCGCCGCCGCCTCCTTTAACCGCCTATAAGTAGCCGGTTAGTACTACTTAGTATCGTAGGCGGTATAGGATAATTAGTTAGATAACTATATGTCTAGCGATACGACGAAGTATAAGGTAGCATCCCAATCGCTACAAAAGTATTATACCGTATAGCGTATAGTCGAGACTTCTAATAGGGTTAACTATAAAGTTCCCTATAGCTAGTAAGTATTCTTAGGGTATTCGTAGTACTATTCGCTAATAGACTATTAGGTGTTCGCGTCCTCCGCTATTAGGCAACCTATATAGAATCCTTAGTAGTAGCGACGAGGTATACGTATTCTACCGTATAAAGGGTAAGTCTACTTATAGTCGTCTTAAAGACCTACTACTAGCGCCGCTACTACTACTACTACTACTACTACTACCTATTCCTAACGAGTACTAAGTTGCTGCCCTCGAGCAGTAGAATAAGGCGCTAGAGGCGTAGGTAGAAACACTAACAACAAGATTAGCGGTATTAGAGGCTAAGGTTAGTAAGATTAATAGTAATATAGGTAAGATATATAATGCCTACAAGGCGATAAAGGACAAGGTAAAGGGATTCATAGGCAATAAGTGGACTTAATAACCTACCTAAGTATTTATAAGTTGTTCGTAGACTATTCGAGGCCTGTTCGTGTTGTTATTCGAGAAAATCGTTCTGCTAAACTTGAGAAAACAGTTGTTTCATATGTGTAGAAACAGAGCTCCGTCGGGATGCCCGACTGCCGAGAAAGCTTGTTTCGCAGCAGGACGCGTCCGTTGTCGAGTACACGCGCGTCTGCTCGCACATAATACATTAGGAATGATCAGCACTACGTCTCAAAAGTACCGAACGAAGAAGCACGATGCAGAGACTCCTGCTCACAATCAGCAGTATGCAATGATCTTATGCTCTGGTTCTTGCACGATCCATCTGCCATAACAGACGTCCCCATCCGAAAATGCCGCGGAAGTTCGATAGAGAAAGTGGCCAGATATACGAAGAAAGCGTCGTTGCAGCAAAATCATGTTCATGCGGTCGGTCACTCAGGTCTTGGTATCTAGGGGCCATCCCGTTCACGACGCATCCTGGTGCGAGAACAAAATCGCTTGAGGATATGGCAATGCGTACGTTGATGCGGAGTTTGAGCATGTTGGAAGTCGCTTCTTTGCGAACAGTGCCACTACCAATGCTAGAAAAGATATGGACCGTGATCAGAGGACTAGGGCTCGACGATGTAGGTTCACATGTTATATGCAGGACAGCTGTGGCTAGCTCGATGGATTGTGAGCTTGCAATGTGTTCCCAGAATCTTGACTCTGCTTTGAAGCATTACATTCCAGAGGAATTGGTCAAAACCTGGAACGATGGCTGATAAGACTATGCTCAGGTGCGTATGTGGACGTTGTTCGCTGAAGCTGGAGCTTTGACTGCTCCCATTGATCGTGTCTGGTCGGGAAGTGCCGAGTACTGCAGAATTCACGGACACTCGCTCAGCATTAGAAGCATCACCAGCAATTCAATGCACTGGATCGTCCACTTGGAGATCTCAACACTGTCTTGTCTCCGACGGGATTTGGTCGGCATCTCAGAAATGGTCAATGTTCGCAGCATCATCATTCAGGCTGACAGAAGCAATCAGTATTGCTTTACAGACAGCGTATTGCGTGAATGGGCAGTAGCAGCAAGAGTCTCTAGTGCGCTTGGTCAGCTGCAAATGCTGTTTGCGGAAGGTCACATTGATATAACACACTGGGCGTTGCAGCATTTGAGCAGCTTCAAGAATCTAGACAAATTCGCTGCGTCAAATTGTGGAATTCAGCAGAGTGCTCACGAAGAGGCAGTTCAGCTTGGTTGGAAAGATTGCCGCGAGCTCCATCCCAGCGTAAGGACCTATCAAGCGAACGGATGGGTTGATATTGTTCGCGACAACATTGCACGTCACAGATCAAGCGGGATACACGCCGATGACAAGCTCCCATGCATGGACTTTCGTCTGTCTATGCCCCTAGCAGCAATGCATGTCCGCCATGATCGGATCATCCTGGACAACTTCATCTGTCTGGAGCGTGATCGAGGTTCTGAGACATCGAAACGGCCAGCGGACGACAGACAGGGATCGCACATCGCCTGCTCCAACATGCAAGCAAAGCGTCGCAAAGTGAAGGAAGAGAGGACGATGGATCTCAACCAATTTCTCATGGGCGTTTGAGCATGAAGTTGATGCCAAACCGGCTTCACGTTTCCCACGATTGGCTACCATTCCTTCTCAAAACAAGTTACCGCAAACATGCATTCAGGGACTTGCAAGAAGTCGTGTCAACAGACGACGAGTTTCTGCATCAATATCGGTACCAGAGCCAACATGAAACTTCAGACGGTCGACTTTGCCGTGTACCGAAGCATATGATGCAGCGCTATTTCCACCCACGATCAACAAAGATTTATTGTCCGTAGCGCTGCACATCTCGGGACATACTGAATACATCCCAACATCATCAACGCGTGGAGTGTTGTGGATGAATCAGCCAAGCCCATGTCTCGAATTGCTTCGAGCTTCACCATTGGACGACACCGGATCTCGGTACTGCCATGGCAGGTGTACCGCAGGGTTTAGCTGCTTCTGGAACTGGTGCATGAACGACTTTCCAGCGATGAATCATGACGCGCATCCCACTCTGGCAGCGTCTCAACACCGGCCTTCGGAAACAAGGCAGACGCCAATTTAAGCTTACCAACAAGCTGAGAGGCTTGCATTCATGAGTTCGCACTATCGAAATGGTGCACCACGGAGATGCGTCCGTCAAGGTACACACGGCAGAGGCTTGAAACATGTGAATGGCCAGCAAGGTACGCGGACTGTGTAGTGTTGACGACATGGCACAGCAGTTTGCATGAGAGGTCTTGCACTACAGCATGGCGGCGTTCCATAATGCAGCAATGCATATGTCAACGATCTATAGTCTAGGACAGTTGTGTCTCTGTAGGAGCTTGACCGGATGTCATCTCTCGTTGAAGACTCGGCTGATTAATAGACCAATGCGCCACACTGGCAGCTGCTATTCAAGCTCTGCCGCTTCTGATCCCGTCGAGCCGTATTCGAGTATGCTATTCTGCCGAGCCGCAATCGCTTGTTGTACTCTACAAGGTACGGGCACGATGTACACAAGGAGCCAGTAGGGCAGCCAAGCAATCTTCACAATCTGTGCTCGATCAGTAGAATAATTGGTCCGGATGGGGTGAGTGTACAGCATACGCCCAGCTACATTGTCCAAGATAAAATCGATGAGGGGTTGAGCACTGTGTCTGAAGACCTGGAGATAAGGCAAGCTTGTGACAGTTCGTATATGGGCTGAGAGCAATTACTCGCTATATTGATTTCTCGATTCATCGCCATGTGCTCCACGTCTTGCTGATGACCGGACGAGCCATCTCAATGCCTATTCTAAGCGCCGCCAGCCAAATTTCAGCTGGCCACATGTTGTGTCAACGAGCTTCCTTCCATATGGCAATCGAGTCTTGGTATAGGTAGACAGTGCGTTGGGCATGTCACTCAATAATGACGGGGTACGCAAGGCGTCATGAGTCTTTTCACTTAACGGCGCCCATGTCTCTTCTCCTTTGCCGTGCGTGCTCACCAGAATGTGAACCGCATCAGTTGAGAGCAATGACCAATTCCCTGCAATTATGCGTACCTAGAAGCCGTGATATAGTCTATTCATTCCGACGTAGTAAGCTTCGGTAAAATCACGTACCATTCGGAGTCGGTAGCGGCAATAGAGTGATACCCAGAAGCTCATGACGATCTTGGGCGACAAGAGGTGTTCTTTACATCTTCGGTTGGATTATTCCTGCTACAAACACTGCCTAACATTCAGCACTTGAATTGGGCGTCTATCATGCCTGCACCAAGTCCTCCTGTAACCATTTCGCCTTTTCGAACAAGAGCGAAATGGTATTGCATCCACACACATTTGCGCCAATTTACTACATTGATATCATCCTTCTGTTCATTTTACGCCGTAGCAAAGACATGCTGTTCACCTGTGGTGACTATACAATCGGGATCGAGGTTATCATCGGAGCGGGCGGTCCGTGCATGTTTACATGCAGGCGGCGCCGTCGATGCCGATGACCTTGCCGTTGACCCACTCTCCGTCTTGGGAAGCGAGGAAGCAGACGACACGGGCGATGTCGATTGGCTGACCGACACGCTGCATTGGGGACCAGGTCTTGGCGTACTGTGATATTGGAGTCAGCGAAGTGCTCATGGACAGCCCGTGGCATGCGAGGGATATATGCTTACCTCGTCGACCTGGTCGTCGGAGAGCTTTTCACCACCTGGGATGTACTCACGGCACACAGCGTGGTACATGTCGGTCTTGATACCACCTGGAGCCACACAGTTGACAGTGATCTTCTTGTCACCGCAGTCGATAGCCATGCATCGCACGAAAGTCTCAATAGCACCCTTGGAACCAGAGTAGACGGTGTGCTTTGGCACGCCCTTGGCCTGACCGGTGATGGAACCCATCAGGATGATTCGGCCACCAACGCTCAAGTGCCTGTACGCCTCACGGGCAACGAAGAACTGACCACGGGTGTTGATGCGGAAGACGCGGTCGAATTCCTCCTCAGTGACATCCTTCAAGTGACCAAAGGAGACGACTCCGGAGTTAGAGCAGACGATGTCGAGTTGGCCGTAGTGCTCGACGGCCTGGTCCATGAGCTTGGTGGTTTGAGCGACATCACCGACATCTGCCTTCAAAGCGATGGCGTCACCACCGTTCTTCTTGATCTGGTCGACAATCTTGTTGGCTGCTTCGGAGGAGTTGGCGTAGTTGACGACGACTTTGGCGCCACGGCGGGCGAGCTCTGTGGCCATTGCTGCGCCGATACCACGGCCGGAGCCGGTGACGAGGGCGACTTTGCCATCCAGGCGGGAAGTCTCGACGGCTTGCGAGGCAGACATTGTTTCTGGAAGTATGGGATTGAGAAAGCTTGCTTTGAGGGAGTTATACTTGGCGATTGCACCTAGAGGATCGGAAGAGAGGCGGTTTTGTTGTTTGTTGGACATTGTTGGAACAGACGGAACTGGAGGGGAGGGATATATATGAAGGGAATGAGAGCTTCCTGACCCACCGACGGACAGGAACTGGAGGGAGCTTGGCTCCTGGTTGTGTATGTCCGAGTCGTCATTGATGTTTGCGGAGCGGCGTTGCGGGCAATCAAGGCTTACCTCTCCCACGCTCGCGCATAGTCTCGCTGGACGAGAGCTCCCCTCCCGGCTCCACGGCGCCCGCAGCTCGTGGACCATTGGCAGAGAGCATCTGAAGGCGTCTCGTCTCTCAGCTCCTCAGCACCGATGCCTGGTCAGGTATGTTGCCAGCAGCAGAGTGAGAATCTCGGTGCCGGTGGTGAAGACGCGAAGAGCGAGAAGAGGGAGAAAGTGCAGTGTCAACGAGAGATCCCTGTCCGGGTTGCTTAATTTACTTCCACCCTGCAGGCAGGAACAGGCAATCGGACCTGCCTTGGGGTCAGCCACTGTCCCGAAGTGGTATGGTGCGTAGATTCGGCTTCGCTCTTTTGCGCCGATCGATGGACGGACGTCCGCCGTTCTCCCCACAAAGTGTCCGGTCCCAATTTGCAACATGCCATTGACTTACCCTCTGCTTTCCGCCCATTCTTGATGCGAGTCCTTTGCTCTATGCGGATGGTGCGACGTGGAGGAACGACGATGCTACTAATACCCTATCTACTTGCGATATCTCGGTGCCGTGTCATTAGGGTGCTGACATGAAACATGCCACGCTGGCTGGCGAGAGGCGGTGAAAGTGGCCGTGGTTGGAGTTCGCGCTTGCGGACGATCTGTGTTCAACTCCACACTCCTGAACCCCAACCTTCACCACCAGCTGGACACTACCTGACCTTCACCACCACCATCTTCTCTTTTGCTCCTGTGAGCGGTGAAAAGATGAGCGCTCTCAACTGCATGTCTCTCATGACGCCGTCGACACTCCCTATTGGATGCTCATAAGTTTTGCGAGTCTAAACGAAGAATTTGAAGGTCCTAGCAGGCTTCGGGCTCCAAGAAGTGGTTTACCGCAAAAACTGAAGTGCGGCTCGTCCGTCTGAATTCCAAGGAGAGACCGAAGAGTAGATGTAGATCTTTCCTGTGCGCATGGTTGAGCAGCAGGAGCTTTCATGCGAGTCCCATCTCCTGTTGATCACTTGATCGCCATGTCCGGTCGAGTGAGAGAGAATACAGAATTGGGCACCATGATATATGTAGACTCACTACGCGGGCACTGTGGCTCTCGGGGACAAGTGGTCCAAGTCAGGAAGCTCTGACTACTATTAAGCATACGCACTGTCATGCTTATGGAGCCATCTCGTGTGGCATAGCGTGCGGACTTCAGACCTGGAGCCGAAGGCACTGATCGAGTGTTGGTCCAAGACAGGAAGGCTGTGACGAGTAAGCTTCGCATAGCATGCGATGGACTGCCTGTTCAGGCCATGATATTGACGTCGGGGCGTCCGAGAACCACAGAACGTGCCAGTCGCGTGTCATCCTGCCAAAGGTGCAGCATATGCTGTCGGTGGACGGTGGTTGTCAGCTGCGACGCCGTGACAAACAACCACGCCCTATCTTGACGTCTCGACCGCCTTCAGGAACGATCGGCCGGACCTCGAGTAGTCAAGTCTTAGGCTGCATTGGCTTCGGACTGCACAACTTACCTGAGGTGAGGAGTCGACACGCTGTTGGTGAAGAACTCCTTTGCACAGAGCTTAGAGATTCTGATCTTACCGAAAGGTGGCACGTTCGTCAGAGCGAAGTGTGGGAGCCGGCTAGAGTCTCGTAGCGGTGTCGGTGATTGAAGGACCTCCAGTCCGAAACTGTGCGAACGGTTCCATGTCAAGGCGACCGGCTACTTCCACGTTACACGTCAAGAGTCACGACGGCGAGGTCTGTGGTATTCATGCTTCGATGCGTATGTGGCGTGCAGTTCATTGTGAAGAATGCTCATCTTGATCGTGGGGCTCGCATTGACACCTGCGTCACATGCATAGCTGATGGCTATACTTCATCTATAAGATCTGCAGGTCCGGAGTGTGTGTAGCATGATCGACTGTGATCTAAACGAGTCTATCCGGTTCGTCTCAGTGCGAATCTGTTCGACAGTGTTATGGTTCGGTAACGCTCTGGAGAGCCGGTTTTGAAGTTCGAGCTTGCAAATGCTTGGCAGCACTAGACAGCCAGTGAAGGACGCCTCTGCGCTCAATGCAGTCAGGTGTATGCCTGAGATGGCATGACAGACTCGGTCGTAGCTACACTGAGGTCGTACCCGACGCAGGAGAGATTGGGGGAAAACCAGGCGGTGCTCTTGCCGACCGGTGACCGTGGGTGCTAGCATCGATAGTGAGGAGAAAGTCCGTTGCGCAAACTGCTATTTCGATGCAGTAGCGTGGTGAATCGGCTCGGACTGCGCTTTTGTGCACAGGGACTGTGATCGAAGAAAGCAACGGACCATGCATATTAGGTGCGTGGTAGTGGTTCATAGCTTGTATATAGCACTTGGTATCTCTTTTCAACTTCCATTGTTCTTGCTCTGTTGAACTGCTTCGCGACTGTCGTACGCCAAGAAAAGAAGGCACACACACACACCCGACACACACACACATTATTCTGCGAGCGCCCTTAACGCTCGTCCAATCCTATCCGCAGAGGTCATTACTGCGCCTGTTCTATCGTCGACCGATCTGTGTTCGGGACCACTTGGAGATATGCGAGAGATGGCCACCCAACTTGGCCGATCGAATGCCGCACCCCGCACTGCGAAAACTTCAACAAACGCTGTGGTATCAACTGAGCAAAACATCCAAAAAAAACACCATGGCCGTCATTATCATCATCAATATGCGCCCGAGGAATGCCACGGCGACGAGTATTGGGTGGAGAGGGTGTGTGGATCGAGCAACCACGACCGGCGTGGCCCTGCCCGGATGTGGTGCTGAGCGTTTAGGTCGCGCAAGGGCCTAACCTCCGCATGACGGTACACGGTACTGCTGGTCACTATCACGACCATCCAAAGCAGAATGCTCAACCACGAGCGAGTCTCTCCAACTTGGACCGGATGCCATCGGAGAACCGATTAGCAGCACCCTCATCGATCACCTCGATGGAGTGCTGGAGCACGGAGTACGCTCGGTCAAGGGGCATCTGCGATCCATCACGCTTTGTCACGCAAGGCACGCCTTCTCGTTTCGTCAAGTACCTGATGATAAGAGGATGGTCTGCGGACAAGTTGTCAATCGCGAATGATGGTCCCGGTACTGGGAACATGCCGTTGCTGTTCGGCGATGCTTGCTCCTTGTGCGTGAGGCTGTCGGTCCAGAGGATGAGCGCGACACGGTATATGGCACCGGCCCACCAGGGAGGACGAATACCACGAGGCATGGCCCGGATCAAGCGAAATACTTGTCCACAATGGAAGACTGCCTCCTCAACATCGTGAATGCATCGCTTATGCATCCACGCTAGCTGCTGGTAGGTGCCATCAAAGTTCTCTCGTCGAGCAAGGCGCTCAATCTCAGGGAAGTTGGTGACTGCATTTAGGCTGATCAGATGGAAGATGACCAAGTTCGTCTGCATCATCGGGCAGGTAGGGTTGGCCTTAAGGTACCTCTCAGCTAAGTCGAACCAGCGTCCCAGCAGTGATTGTACCTCTTCGAGTCTGCTTCTTGTTGATGATGCGCTGACCTTGCGAGGAGTGTTGCTATCGCGCTTTGACAGCACGTCCGAGAAGCAGCTGAGCAGCTGACTGTATTGGCAGACCAATGACTGTAACGGATGAAGCAGCAGGCGCAGCTGCAATGGCGTCATTTCGATACCGAGCGGGATCATCTCGTCGTCCAAGAAGTGACGGAAGAGGTCTCGCAAAGACAATGGTCTTGCGCCTGAGCCCACTGACGAGTAGCCCCCAGAGAACTCATGCACCTGTTCGAAGATGGACGACCACTCTGCGGCACTCTTTGCATTCCAAAGTCGATCAGCATCTGGCATTGGTGCTCCAAACTCTGTGACCGAAAATAGCGGCGCAGAATCGTGGAAGAGCGCCAGGTCCTGGTCCACCAGGACCCATGAATAGATCAATCGGCTTCGAGACTCGTTCTGAATCCACTCATTCCAGAGTCTGTCCGCGTTTGGCTGGCCATTTGACACACTCGACTGATTCGACACTTTCTCAAGTATACCCGAATGTCGTAACATCGCAAAGTACATTCCTCGCTGGCCCATGGCTATATCCATCTGCCATTTGTCGCCACTCCACGCCGCTTGGACTGTGAAGAGCAGTGCTGCATGAAGGACAATGGGATCACCAGACATGATGATGTTCCTCTCGATGAGATCGAACAGCGAGATGCGGCATGCTTCAGTCAATCCGCCAGTCAACATTCGCGCATCAGTGGAGGGAATGTTCATGGCACCTTGCGCGATCATCATCAGCACCAATAAGCTTGATGCACGGTCGTTGTAGCAGTGCATGAGCTCGTTCGCGTCTAGGACACCACGAGAGGTAAGCGGATAGTATCGCTCGAAGCAATTTGCGTAGGAGCGCAGGAAGTACTCCAAGACACGCGCTGGTGGCAAGAGCACGAAGTTCGAGACATATGAGTTGGGTGTATGGAGTCCAGATCGTGGCGACTGGCGACCGTTTCCTTCGCGATGTATCTCAAGGGCTTTGTGAAGGAAGCTTTGAGTGATGGCCAGGAGTTTGTCGCGCGTGCTCTCGTGCAGCTGCATGATGGTAAGATGATCACCGCCTGCCAGGTCGGCCTCTTCCCACTGAGGACTCCAGGTACTCCAGCCTTCGTGGTTCCTCAAAGTCTCTTCGAGACGTTCCAAGTTAGCCTTTGCGGTCTTCGGGCACGATGACGATGGCATGATGGGCGTGCATCGAAACACCGACCACGCGTCTTGCGCAGCGACCACTGCAGGCATCTCACCATTGATGTCGACTTGCGCGGCAGGAGCAGAATGTGAAGAGTGCATAGATGCCATTGACTGACGATGCGCCTGGAACGCTGCCGCTGAATTGTTGAGCTCCATATCGGAGAACGAGCGCTCAATCTTTGGTGTTTCTAGAGGTGTGATCAAAGGTGGCGCCATGCCGTTAGCGACATCAGGCAGGATCGTGAGCATGCCGTCCTGGCCAGAAGTAAGAGCAAGGTTAGGATCAAAGGCCATGTCGGGGTTCATGAGCATATGGGGCTGGACAAGACCATCATAACCGATGGGCATCTGCATCTGACTCCAGTCAAGCATGAAGTCTGGACTCGATCCAGCTTCTGAACTGTCTTTACTCATATTTGGCAGATCGTGGAATCCTGGCATAGGCGTGTTGTGAATGTAACCACTATTCATCAAAGGAGAGAATGCCGCAGGAGGTGTCGGACCACTGGTCGGCCGTTCTGGATACTGAGCGGGTGGACAATCGACGGCTGGCTGTGTTGGCTTCTCCTCCGCAATCGTAGACATGCCGTTCTTCGGACTCGCGGGCTTGATTGGCGGTGGTTGTTGT
>WSQC01000032.1:0-410429 GCA_013248845.1 Passalora sequoiae
GTCGCGAACTAGGCTACTATAATAGTCAGTCGCGAACTAGGCTACTATAATAGTAGTCGCGAACTAGGCTACTATAATAGTAGTCGCGAACTAGGCTACTATAATAGTATACGCGAACTAGGCTACTATAATAGTATACGCGAACTAGGCTACTATAACGGTATACGCGAACTAGGCTACTCGGATAGCGGACGCGAACTAAAGAAGCTACTTAGTAGTCGCTACTATAGTAATATAGCATTACGATTAGGTACTGAATCTCGGCGCTTATAAGTTCCTTAATACTTATATCTACTACTAGGACGGCGCCGCTAGCTACGGCTTCGAGTTATACGCTCGTTATCCGGCTACGGCTTCTACGATATCGTACTAAAGGTATTAATAAGGAAGAGATAATAATTACCTATTTACTACGATAGTAGTCCGGGGTAGGTTAAGTAATATTAATAGTAGTATTAACGGTCGAATATTAGATACTAGTAGGTAATAGTTAGATATTAAGAAGAAGAAGACATCTAGTTCGAAGACGGGGTTAAGTAATATAATATATAACTACGATATACGCGATATAAGAATATATAAATAGTTAATATATTACGTAGTATATATATACTACCTCAACGGTAGCCGTTACTTAGCCGAGACCCGAAGTAAGCTAGAAAAGACGAATTATAGCCGGGCTTAGGTTATATATTAAACAAAATAGTCTATCTACTACGACTATCTTTATACTAGCTACCGCGTTTAGTAAGCTTACGCGAACCCCGAAGCCCTAGCCGTAAGCCCGAACGTAGTATTAATACCGACATCGTAGGAGAAGGAGTTAGAGTAGGCGTATATTTCCTCTTTTACCAAGTAGCGGGCACTCGTATAGGATACGATTCGACGGAAGTAGGTTATATATATAGTATAATTAGAACCGATACGGATAGTTAAGAGAGATATCTAGAGTCGAATAACTACCTAATATCGAGTAACCTAACTACTCTAGTTATACCCGGCGTAGACTGTCTTATATCCGAGGTAAAATAGATACCGCCCGGGGATATTTCGATCGTATCCGGGGGTCGTACGAACGTATTAATTCGAGGAGGTAGCGGCACGGCGAGCGTTAATAGCTATAAGGCGACCTATATAGCGGCCTTATCCTATATACGTACTAATACCGCCCTATACTTAGCCCGGTCTAACCTAGCTACCGGTATAGCCGATTACTTATCCTTCTTCGCTTAGGATTTCTTATAGCGAGTATACTCGTATTATAGGTATACATTACGTACGAACCGCTCAATCGTAAAGACTAGCGACTACTTATACGATACGGTATCGCCGCGGTACTTAAATATATCGTCCTAAAGACTCTAGTACCGTAGATATGGTACGAGATTAACGAGTATACCCTAAGTTAGGCCTATCTAGATATTAATAGACGGCTACCGAGAAAAGACTATATATACTATAAAGATTATACTATTAGACAAGATTAGATTATACGGAGGTTTAAACTAGCGAGCGATACTAGAAGTATCGTTAAGCCGGAGTATTTAACGATACTAACGCTATAGTAATAGTTATACGAACCGCCCCCTCTACGATATAGTAGGAGCCTTTAGCGGGATTAGTATATTCGGCGGACGTAAAGTATTACTAAACAACTCGCGATTATAGAGCTAATAATAGATATCGTCTTTAACCTTTCGGGGCCGGAGTCCTTTAGGTAAAAATCCTTTACTAAGTATATCGTCCTATACTACGCGATTATATCGCTCTATTTTATAGCTAGGGTCGTCGTTCTTACGCTTAGTAATACTAAGCCGATAGCCGTTCGCGATGTTATAGACCTCGATAGGAACCTTCGCCCGCCGAGTAACGTACTTATTACTCTAGAATAGATTCTTACTAGCTCGTACGGCCGCCTTATTACCGGACCGACGACTAGGACCCTCGGCGTCGGACTATTCGTCCTCGGATATAGAGTTTTCCCCCGTATAAGTATCGATATAAGTAGTATACGCGGCTAAACTTTTAGAGAACGACTAGTCCCCGGGTAGTTTCTCATTATCGATACTAATCCGCGAGCCTTTATTTAAGCCTATTCTAATACTTACTTTCGTCTTCTTCGTAGGCGCCCTTCTATCTATAGCTAATGACCTAGGCGTAGCCGTATTAGGCTTTTACTTACGAAAGGTATTATCTATCTAGTAAGGTAGAAACTAGAATACTATTACCCGGTTCGGTAACGCTAGTTAGATACTCCTACTAGCGCGACCGAGCTTCTAGCGGACTATAAGATAATTATAATCCTAAGGTAGATCGTACTAAATCGTACGGACAATACCTATAATATTTACTCTAATATATAAAATAGGCGTAGCGATTATAATCCGTATCTTAGAATCGATAGGCGTAAAGCGTCTATACCTCCGGTCCTAATTAAACTTAGATATACTAGTAGTATATACTTAGACGAACCGCTTAATATAAAAAGTTCTATCTTCCTAAGTATACCGATTAGTATCCTAATTATTAATAGTAAGATCTACGAGCTAGGAGCGGATAATATCGGTAAGCTTAATATAGTCTATACGCCTATTAATAAAGATTACCGTCTTCTTAATGTCCGTAGGTACTAGTACCGTCTTAGTATAAATACGCCCGCGCGAGGGTAAATTAGTATCGTCCGAGGACGAGATAGTCGGCCCCGAGGATTCTATATCTCTACCCGAAGAAAGAACTCTACTAGATAATAGTAGCGAGACACTACGGTTTAGAACGAAATATAATTACTTATACGTATACCGCTTACCGCTAGTAATAAACGGTATAATATACGTATAGTCCTAGCGATCGATAGAGGTCCGATATACCCGAGTATATCTAGGTCCCTTACCTAGCTTACGGAGACTACTAAGACGGAAGATATTCGATAGACATCGATTATTAGCCGTACTAGTAAGCGCTAGCTATATAGTACTAGAGAGCGTTATATTACGTAATATATAGATTATAGTAAACTCCTTATAAAACGATTCCTATACGGATAATAGATAGACCTTATTAAAGACGATAAGACCGAATATCTCCTAGAAATCGCGAGACATTAATATCTCTTTAAAGTTATCCGATAACGCCTACTCCGGACCTATAATTAGATACCGCTATCGAAGGTCCTTAATATTTTACTATATACGCGGATTCTCCTTCTTCGTCCTCGAGGTTACTAGTATACTATAGTCCCTATAATCCGTTTTGCTAATAATAGTAGCGAGATCTTACGCCTATTCCTCGCCTAGCCGAGTAAGGGTAACTAACTATATAGTAATATACCTAGTTAATAGCGAGTAGGTATAGATAATTAGACTCTTACTATAACTAGTTATAGTAATAAATAGTATATCCTCCCGGTAATATACTACGGAACGAAGGATAAGTACCTAGTTATCCTTAGGCTTATAACCCTTATTAGGATACAATAGATCTAGAACCTATTCTAGTCCGCGGCGGAGAGCTTCTTCTTATATATATTTATACGTAGGCGCCCGGAGTCGATTAATAATCCCTTAGACTATTACGATTAAGAGTCTATTAAAGCTAAGACGAACCTATAGTTCTAAATTATCCCTAGACTAACGCCGTACGTTCCTAGTACGAACCTACCCGAGCGGCTTCGTTATAGCCCCGGGGGTATTTAGGCTATAGCCGAAGAGATTTCTATTCTCCCCGGCTACGATAGTACTATCTAGGAGACTATCTAACTCCTATAGCTCGTCCCTACTATACCCCGACGACGAGGCTAGACCCGTAGAGGGTATAGGAATACTATTATCTACCGCTAAATCTAGTATCGGAGTATACTAATTATAATTACGGCTACCGATATATATACTACGCTAGACCGCCCGGGGTATATATTCGCGTTAGCTATAACCCGTACGGACTCGTATACTTCGCCGAAGGGATTTATTAGT
Organism: Passalora sequoiae; assembly: GCA_013248845.1. NCBI lineage: Eukaryota > Fungi > Ascomycota > Dothideomycetes > Mycosphaerellales > Mycosphaerellaceae > Passalora > Passalora sequoiae. The sequence continues at coordinate 3,969 of WSQC01000032.1, forward strand.
TACTATAGATGTCGGAATAGGTATAAGAGTTCGTAGAATATTATTAGATACCTCTTATAGCGCTAAACGACGCGGACGAAGGCCTTTGCCCTATCTATCTAGCTCTTGGCTTATACTACGATTTCGGCTTCTAGGAATATCGGAGACGCGAGAGATAAGGTAATATAAGTACCGCTTATAATTTATTTAATCGAAAACGGGTTACTCGTCGTTATTTAGCTTCGTCGTACTAGCGGCGCTAGAGGGCTCGTAGCTATAAAAGCGTACCTCGGGTTCGCGCGGTTTGCGCTCGCTTAAACGTAACTTTAGGTATAGGACCTTCGGATATAAAATATAGATACTTTAAACGATGCTCTATCCGGTAATATCACTATTTATACGTGTTTCTACTATTACAAAACGATGTGTATTTTATAGAGATTTTTAGAGGCCTTAAACGCGCAAAAACGCGTTAAATAGGATTAGACCCTCTAGAGAAGGAGTTTATTAGTAGTACGTACGAGAGTCTAGTATAAGCGGAGTTCAGCGATTGGTAGTATACTCCCCGGGCGGGAGCCAAAACTGCTCGGGCGAAGCTAGTTTTGTCTCGGGCGCAATCTCGCACACCACCACCAAAACAAACTCCTCGGAGGAGGGGATGACCATGTGAGATAGGGTGCGACCAGCCGGAACCACGTTTGATGATCGGCAAGCCGATAGCAGATCTCTACACGTCGATGATACGCACATGGCTCTCGCGTTTGTTGCTGACTAATAGACCGACCTGCATGATCACAGATGCTTCGTTGATATCTATTGGTGCCTATATATTTGCAGGCACCAAAGTGGAAACTTTGGCTGTATACTGCCTAGGTGATCCGAGTGTTGTCCGCGTAGATACGCGGCATTGCTCCTCGCCGGGATGCCTCAATGACGACTGAAGTCTGTCCCCGCATCCTGGGCCGCCCTTGCGCAATAACAGGGTACTCTCTCCATCTTGGCTCAAGATCGAGTTGTCGCAACATTGTATTCGCATAGCGTATACCATCTGCCATTGCCGGACTCCTGTTCCATATTCCAGCAAATGCCCAAGTCTCATTAGAATCGAATTTTTCGCGGTTGCTAAGGAACAAGCTAGCTAGTCTGTTCAGTAGACTAGCAACGTGGGCTCTCCCTGGATCTGTGCCTGGCTCAATTTCAGTTGTTCCGTTGGGCAAAGGGGCAATGTGAGCAAGAATCGCGGCTTTGGGCGAGATGATTGCGATTGCAGTGCACGCATTAAGAGCCCCAGTTATCAAAAGTCGGATCTGTGTCTCTGGTGGCCAGTGTGCAATCTGCACATCGTTCTGTAACACTTCTATCGCTTCTTCGCCTCGATCAAGCGCGTCGGTAAACCTGTTAGATACGTTCGACGAGGCCATCTGCTGCTAATTCACGACGTTAGCAGCGCTCGTATGATACAACTGTTACCGAGGCTGTAATACCAATAACGTGCAAAGTGGAAAACTATAGTTAGGGTATCGCGGGGAGGGTTAGCTTGAGAGTCGTGCTTGAATAACGTTGGAAACGGAAGGCACAGTATAGGTTGAGGAGCGGACCCTGCTCTGCTGCTTGTAGTCTTCGGCGTCGTGCGGCAGAGACGAAGCGCTTTGGTGTAGAACTAAATAGAGTGCTCTCTTCGATCAGATGTATAGCTAGAAGTGTCCTAGTTCGTCTGATAAGGTCATGATAACTCGTACTCGATCGATGCAGTAGCATTTGCAGTGAGATAGGTTCTACTCCTCGAAAATATACTATATCTAGGATGTCGACGGCTGAATGTAGGCATCGCTTCCTAAGCTCATTTAAAGTACTCCGGGTAGTGTTTGCTCGCTCACGGCGGCTACGAGCTTCGATCGCATCGGCTTCTATGATAGAGAAAGCACTATTACAGATCAGAGACGTGTATAAGGCGACAAGTACGTAAGTAAGGGCAAGATCTGATAAAAATTATTTAGTCTACTCGTGTTGCGGGAGTCGTTACACTCTACAGACTGGATTCTAGTCCCTGGTGACCTTCATAGACGAATCTACGAGTCCTAGCTCGGTAGCAACAGCATGCACCAGTATTTGCCCAGAGCTTCTAGAACGACGCTGGATATGATATGGTAGACGATGCTTCAGCGGCGACGAAGTGTCAACAGCGTTTGAACAGCTAGTACAACGTGTGTGCCTCCTCTTTTCGGACCGCCTAGAAACTGATCACATTGCTAAGTATGCGTCCCAAACCGTTTCGTATACAATTGGTTCCTCTCTTGTCTCTAGCGCTTCCATAGCCTGGATCAAGTTTACTACGTCATCCGTCACTTTCGCCATAACTATGTCTTTAGGCGACAATCCGCGTGAAGTACGTGTCGTCCAGTGGATATCGAATTGATTGGAACTTTGGAACGAGATCAGGAGAGGTATCTCCACAATGTTGCTTACCATACCAGATGAGGCTCGGCATCATGATGCATAATTCTTTCCATCAGATAGAGCATATCATCGAAGGCTTAAAGCCTAGGGTCAGCGAAATGAATGGGTCGGATCGTGAATCGTAACCGTCGCTGAAGTCGTTCCTCGAATTCGATAGTCCTGATGAGGCCTTTTCCATCAAGATCTAGCATCCACCCGCTCGGTAACAGAGCATCGAGATCTGGCTTCCATACGTCCACATTAACGTCCGATGACCAGACAGCAGTAGCTTGAGCTGGAGTGGCTGACATGGCTGCAAGGTGAAGATGGCTAGGCCCATTTCACCGACCAAGAAATATTCGTGGGATTAAGTGCAAAAGGAAGTGCATGCTTGGCATTATGAAGCGATACTTGCTGCAATGCCCGCAGACCACTGGGTAAGCTTTGGGACCCAGTATTATGGCAAACCTGTAGTCAGTGTCTCCACAGCTTCCAGGTAGAAGTGCAAGCCATGCTCATGGTCTCCAAGGCCGGTAGAGATGTCACATCGCGCCAGTGCACTCACGCCATATGGCGTGCCTCGATTGTGAAAGCTCGGATACCTTTCCGCGGCTTGCTGTACTTCTTCCCAATATTACAAGGCGGCTCGTGCATCCGTCTCATGCAAGGATCGATCCAGAGCAATCAATGAACGCACATGCAGAACATGGTCGGTGATGCCCAGCTCGGTGAGATCGCCGTACACTGCCTCCAGCTCCTTCAATTGAACCGCCACGGCGACATTACAGCCAGCCACGTTTGCCACTGGAAGTAACACGTACAAACGACAACGTAGGTCTTCGAACCAGTTCTACAGTGGCCGACGGACGATCTGATTAGTATGTACTAAACACCTGCGATAGCTTCATCGTGCTCGCCGAGGTCAATCTGAGCATCTACAAGCTAGCAACGTGCGGGTACGTCGTTCCATTTGCCGTCTCGTCTCAAAATACCCTGTAAGACATCTTGACATACTCGAAATCGTCCTCTAGCCCATAGTACTTCAGCTATGAGCAAGGTCTTCTTGAGCTGCAAGTCCAGAGTCTCTGACGCTGACCAGTTGAAATGGGTCACCCAAGTGGTCTCGTTGTCCAGCAGATTCCTGGAATGTTCCAAGCTGTCGCTTTGCACCAGATTCTCGAGGGCGCCTAGATAGAGCCCTGCAAATACAATCGATTCTGATGCAGAGTTGACACCGGAGTACTGTTGTTGAAATCTCTCAATTATCCGCTGCGATTCCTTGTATTCGCCTCTGGGACGAAGCACTATGCTCATCTGTAGAACGACCTTTGCATGAAGTGTCCCGTCAACGATGGCGAAAGGTACTGCTTGCCGTAGCGAATCTATTCGCCCATCGAAGTCACGAACTTTAGCAGATTGCAAAAGCATATTATTTACGTTCTTTCCTGCATCTGGAGAAATCTCGCCGATTCGAGCTATCGCACATGACAGGAGTGGTTTCAGAAACCTGACGAGTCTACGAGCTCCACAGCGATGATCAGCAGTGGTGTAAGGGCGTTTCGTTGTATGGGAACTCTTACCATTTTGCAGCGACATGCTTTGGGAACACCTTACATAGCATTCGCAATGGATCCATGGCGTCAAACTTGTACGCCCTCGCATCCTGTGAGCTTGATGGTTTAGTAGAGTACGCCATGTGCCCATTGCGTTCCTCCTTGCATATGGAACCCTTGTTCTTCAAATCGCCTATAGCGTTAGCGACACGATCGCCCGACATCAGTAGGTCGTCAAGTCTCCCATCATCTAATCTGCCAGAGTGAGGTTCATCGTGCATAGATCGTTCCTGGAAAGCTGTAAAGAAAATCGACGGGATATTTGCGCCTCATAGGTTCTCTAACAGCGTTATGATCGTCGTGGCATCCGGATGGTGAGCCACTGCACGTGTACCGGAGAGCTTCAACCGTGATGACGATCATAACGATGCTCCAATACCCTGATGGCGTGACTGACAGTGAGCTAACTGCATGGGATCAAGTTGTCGCACCTGTGAACATCTGTCGAGGATATTGAATGATTGGGTGCCTGGTACTACGGCAAGATCCGGAAAAATCTTGATAGTGCCCAAAATCGTTTTGGAGACCATGGGCGACAGTTGATGGGCTTGCGGATCGAAATTGTCGATGGCCCGGCAACAGCGACGGGAGCGTTCACCAGCTTGGGTATACATTTACCAAAGCTGCGAATCTATTTACTACGATGTTTCTTCTCCCCAAACAAGCTGCTACTGTTATTTACCTGACGCGGGTGGCACTATTCTGTGTTGTATGTTTTGCATTTTTGCGTAGTGCTCTCAAGTTGCGCTATGCTCAGACGGCGTTTTTGATGCAAGAATCCCGGCGATGGGAGTAGCCGTTCCCTTACATCGTATGACAAAACATACTTATCTCTCGTTTTCTTCTCCGTGACCTTAATCATCTTGCGACCTGAAATACCCACGCTGTGACTCTTCAGTACACCTGATCATGTTTGACAATGCTATGCTGTGCTGTGTTACATACCTGTTTCTTGCTTCGTGTCCGGTGCCCCGAGCCCGTATAGCAGTGCAAGCGAGTAGTGACGACTCGCCTGGTCATACACGCGGAGAGTGCTGCGTGCATACATATACATGTACACTCGTCAAAAATACACATCGCTACTGCACTCCTGAAAAGAGCGTATACAATTTTCACGAGCGAAATTGCACTGAATCAGCAAAATCAGTCCACAAGGCAAAAAGTCAGCTTTCAGGATGCCTCAAGGTAAGTCTCACCATTACGATGATTTACAGCGACATTAGACACTAAGACCATCTCCTTGGAGAATCACTCGCGGACAAAGCCAAAGATGTCGTATCTTCAAATGACAAGAAAGACCATACTCAACAGCAGCCCGAGGCAGGATCTGGCAAGGAAGGCGTTGGCGAGAAGATCAAGAACGCCGTAAAAGCCGACGATGAAGCTCGACAGGAAGGTGACGAGTATGGCGGCCTCATGGAGAACAAGACCAGGTAGTGCATAGTGCAAACCAAGCGCTGAGTTCATGCAGTGCGTGCTCTAGCCTCGAGATTTCATCCTTTAGTATCGCTCGTGACGGCCGTGCGAGTCTGCAATTGCGGATAGCTCAAATGTATCCTGCCTGCTGAAGGTGTCTGTACAAGAGCAGGACCTTTGTCCAGAGTAGTAGAGCCCTTTCTCGTTTCTCGTTTCTTGTTTCTCGTGAATTTTCGGCATGATATGATCAGTATGATCTCTACCAGTAACATATCCTCACAGCCACGGTTGGGGGTTCGATTCCAAGCCGCATCATACTCCTGTGGCCCGGGCTGCGAATCTGACAATATATCTGAGCTTTTCTTTCTAGTTCAGCCACTGCCACCAGACAGAAGAGTTCGTGCCGAGGCATAATCCGTGCCGTGTACCTGCGACGTGCTCCAGCACATCCTATTCACACCGTGCACTTTGATGGTCACGTGGCAAAAAGCGTATGGCTATACCCAGCGCTAGTGAAGCAAAAGCTTGCATGTCAATACTGAGAGCGCAAGCATGAGATGTGTGCATGATATCGTGCCCACCTTCATCTCCTCCAAAAGCACAAATCACCTATGGGATCAAGTGCACGAGACCATAAGCAGCATACCGATCCGGTCGATGTGTATGCTCAGCACTGTGGCATGCAAATATCCGAACCAATGCCGAGCCATATCGTTCTATAGCCATGTCAGGACTTCCAACTTGATTGATCGACTCTGGCTTCCCCACACGCCTGGCCGTATCTGTAGCGCTATTTCTCCAGTCATGCGGTATGTGGTTGTCTGGGGTAGTACCATTCGAAAACAGCCGCAAGCGTGTTTGCCCGGAGAAACTGCAGTTGCACAGTAGCACAGATTATGCGGAGTCTACCGCTCCGTGCCCGATCTGGTCAATGATCTTGCGCTACCGCAAGTTGGCGCCGTCTCTATTTTGACGCTGCGCCAGATGGACGCAGGATTCTGCAGCACAGTATCAGACATACGTCTTCGCTTCGCGTGTTGACCGAGCTTCACTGTAGAGGCCGTGCAGGGACCTCGAGTCGTCGCATCTGGACCAAGGATGCAGGCATGAGATCGGAAGACCACGCGGAGTGTGCCTCTGCTTGCCCGCTCACATCCCGGACAGCATGGCTCCGTCTCCACAAACGACCCCAGGCTTCATATGTATCCCGACCGGATGCCCCTGCGAACGCCTGACTAAGAGCTTGGCAGCAGTGTATAGATAGAATAGTCTTCGAACCAAGACAGCCTTTTTTCTCCGGAGTTTGACACTGAGTGGCAAGAGCCAGCGTCGCATGACACTCGCGCATCATGTCTGCTATCAAGGAGAAGATTGGCACAAGCACCATCGAGACACTTAATGAGAAAGGCGTATGTGCCAGCATGTCGTATGCGCAGCGCATTAACTGATGTCAGATAGGGAGATGTTGTAGAAGTCAAAGTAGTCAAAGGAAGCGAAGCATTCAACGCTGCACTGATCGAAGAAGCACCGAGGCCATGGAGTCCAACGACATGGAGGCTGGTTTTATGTCTTCTTCTCGGGTGCTTCTGCCAGACCATGAATGGTTATGATGGATCCCTGTTCGGTGGGTTGACAGCCAACAAAACATTCTTGGACTTCTTCGATGGCAAATCAGACGGACCATGGGCAGCCATCAATTCCGCCATGTATCAGATCGGTGGCGTGTCTGCCCTGCCTTTTGTTGGACCTGCTGTCGATACCTGGGGTCGCAAAACTGGCATGCAAATTGGAGCCTGGCTGATCATCATCGGCACCATTATCAATGCGACGACGGTATACCACGACAACAGTGATGGGCAACTTAAGGGCGGCCGGTTCGTGCTTGGTTTCGGTGTCAGTATCGTGTCAGCAGCTGGTCCGATCTACGTTGTCGAAACTGCACATCCAGCGTGGCGCGCTCTGATCACCGGCTACTGTAACACTTTCTGGTTCACAGGATCGATTCTCGCAGCAGCCGCTGTCCGAGGTGGCTTGAACATTGTAGGAAATGGCTCGTGGCTGCTGCCGATATGGCTGCAGATTGTGTTCCCAGCACTCATCGCACTGTTTGTATGGACTATCCCAGAATCTCCTCGTTGGCTGTACGTCAACAATAGACGTGAAAAGGCACATGCTGTTTTGACCAAATGGCACGGTTATGGCAATCAAGAATCAGCATGGGTGAGACTCCAATTGAACGAGTATGAGGAATTCCTCAATCTGGACGGTGCTGTAAGTAGTCTCTTGGAGCTTGTGGTTGGGGAGGAGCCTACTGAATGCTGTGCTTTAGGACAAGCGGTGGTGGGACTACCGAGTCCTCTTCGACAAACGATCAAGCTGCTACCGGATCGCTTGCAATGTCGTCTTCTCGATATTTGCTCAGTGGGCTGGCAACGGTGTACTGACCTATTTCCTCCCTGCTGTACTGAAGACTGCCGGCTATACCAAGAGCATTGATCAAGCCAACATCAATCTTGGCTACGCTTGTTTCCAGTTCGTCTTCGCCCTGGCCGGAGCGGCGTTCGTGGAGCGGATCGGGCGTCGCCCGTTATTTCTCTTCTCGATGATTGGCTGCTGTGTCGTGTGGATCGGCATGACGGCTGCATCCGCTGTCTTCAACGAAGGCGGCAAGACTAATGGGGATGCTGCGAGGGCGACTGTGGCTATGATCTTCATCTTCGGCGCCGTCTTCTCGTTTGGTATTACACCATTACAAGCATTGTATCCTGTCGAGGTCCTGTCATTCGAGATGCGCGCCAAGGGTATGGCCTTCTCCAGTCTCGCGGTCAATGCTGGTGGATTGCTCAACCAATTCGCTTGGCCAATCGCTCTTGCTGATATCGGCTGGAAGACATACATTGTCTTCATTGTATGGTGCGGGGTCCAGGCCACTGTCTTTTACTTCCTGCTTCCTGAGACAAAAGGCCGCACCCTTGAGGAGCTGGACAGAATCTTTGAGGCTAGGAATCCTGTGAAGGCGAGTTTGCATCGCAAGAAGATCGCTGTCGCAAATGACGGGACCGTACTAGCCACCGAGGAAGCTTAGGTAGGGACATGGAGTATATCGAAACCAGAACGACTGTGCCAGGGTAGCAGTCCTATTCTGGGAAAGATTCCATAGGGCAGCGTTGTATGTAGGCAAGCGGATTGGGAAAAACATTTGAGAAGATATAAAGAAGCAGATAGTCGAGGATATCCCTTCGCTACGAAAGCGGGTGCGTCCGTTCCCGTGAGACACGCGCATAAGCCTGACCGGACTGCCGGATCGTAGTTCGTGCTCGGAAGCAGCGGCCGCATCATCGGCAGTATAGCAGCAAAATCAATCGCTCAGGTCAACGAGTATCTTTTTGAGCGGATTGGGATACCTCCAGTCCTGTTACTCGTTGAGCATTTGGTCTCGAATCGCGCTGCTATTGACACGGCCGTGTTGAGGCTCTTTCGAGATACACGGGTAGATCGCAATTATGGCCTGTTGGCTTCACGTGTATGTTTGAGTCGTCACCGGCTTATGTGAACGCGTCGTGGCCATAACAATGATCAGTGCTGGTGTGCTTGCAATGAAATTCGATGTGTAACGCGTCTCTGCGGCGGACCATCATTGGAGTCCGTTCTTCTGTCCACCAATGCTCTATTTTGGGACATGCAGTCCGTGGTCCTGCATCGGGATCCAATATTGACGTCCGAAGCTTTGGAGAGCACCTTTCTTTCATCCACATCTTTCCAGAGCATGGCAGCAGCAGCGTCCGATGAGACGGTCGATGAATGTCTGAGGATTATTGGAGAAGCAATCTCAGTCGAACCAGAAGAATTCCAGGACCACGAGACATGGAAGTTTCTCGGGCTCGGTGATCTCTTGGCATCGGCGACTGCCTCGGATCTGAAGAACCAGGCCGGCGTGGATGTGCCACCAGATGTCTTCAGCAAGTATCCCACTGTGGGTGCTTTGACGGCATATCTACGTGGCAGTAATAGCAGCGCAGACTCCAGTCGGCCGACCACTGCAATACATCGGCCAGAGCCCGACTATGGACCGGCCGATGCTTGGGAAGGAGTGCCCAAGCCAAAAGTACCACTTTCTGTGGTGCTCCAGGGAAAGCCAGAGACATCCTCGACAGTCATTTTCCTGTTTCCAGATGGAAGCGGTGCGGGTACATCATATGGCACTCTGCCAGTCATCGGCAATGGCATATGCCTCATTGGCCTGAACTCACCGTTTCTGCGCCAAGCACAGAGCTTCACGTGCTCGATCGAGCGCATGGCACGCCTATGGCTGGACGAAGTACGAAAGCTGCAACCCAAAGGCAGAGCCTATGTACTGGGAGGCTGGTCTGCGGGCGGATACTATTCCTATGAGGTGGCAAAGCTGCTCACTGCTGCTGGGGAGAGGGTGGAGCAGCTTATCCTCATAGACTCGCCATGCCGACTGGTGTACGAAGCACTACCTGAGCAAGTGGTGGCTGAGCTCACACGCAAAGGGCTGATGGGCGCCTCCGGAGAACGTAAGGCGCCAGAGTGGCTGGTGCAACACTTTACTTCTACGGTCATCTCGGTCGAGAAGTATATGCCCGCACCTTTGGCTCAGGATAAAGTGCCTGCGAAGGTTAACTTCATATGGGTCAAAGAGGGTCTTGTGAAGAGTGTCGCAGACTCTGGCTTGGAAGTCGACCTTAATATCAAGGTCACACGTTTCCTGCTCGAGCCGCGGGGCAATCTTCGAAGTGAGGGTTGGGAACAGCTGCTGCCAGGTGCGCAGCACTCGTATGACTATATGACAGGGAACCACTTCCAGATTACACAGTCACCACACGTAAGTAGCAACGGAATTTTGAGCAAAAGTGTGGACTAATATATCGCAGGTCGAAAGCCTCGGACAGCTGTTACGCAAAGTGGCAACGGCTTATTAGAACTTGATATCATGAACGAAAGCACGATATCGAGGGTTGGTATCAAAAATGATCCGCGTGCGGTGGAGCGTCTCGTTCAAGCTATTTGATACGTCTGTGTAGCGTATTCTAAGAAGAAACTCAGACTCTTCTGATAGCTCTCTACGGGTCGTGCAGGACCATAAGATCGCTTCGTGCAAGGTCCTGCCGGCTCCCTGCCTGCGAATCGGTCTGCGATCCACCCTAGCCAGATCTGTTGCCCCGCGTATAGAATGCCCTCATGCCCTGCACCCTCGAACGTCAGATACTCGAGCCGCGAGGATGGTGCCGCTTCGCAAGTCCGCTTGATCACCTCCGTGGTGCCTTTCTCAGCGACAAGTGGATCTGCCACGCCTTGGAGGACCAGCATAGGTCCAGCAAAGTGTCTTTCACCTCCATGTGCGTTCAATTTCGTGTAGGCTTGCCATTCCCAAGTGCTTTGCACGCCATCTTTGATTAGATGCGGTGATGCCACTTGCAGCAGGCCACTATTGCAAGCGCCGATACCTTTCATCAAATTCCAGACGGCAACTCCTTTACTGGTCAGCCACCTCGACTGATGGAAACTGGGGAATATATCATCAAGGCCTTGTGCAATCTGCGGTACGCCAAGGGATGCCAATGCCGGCGCTTGCAACAAAATGGATAGGTCCGTTGGAGGCGATGCTGCAACGACACCCAGATAGCCCTCTACAGGTTCTCTTGCTAGCTTCTCCGCCGCTGCCCACGCGGCATGCCCACCCTGCGAATGTCCCATGATTACGAACCTATGACTGAGCTCCGGAAAGGCCTCTTGTGCGGCCTTGACAGCATGTATTAGGTCGTTACCTTGCGCATTCGAGAGATAAGTATGCTTTATCTCGCCGCCCTTCGGATGCTGGACAACACCAAGACCTGCATAATCCGGCGCGACAACGACGTAACCTTGAAGTGCGAGAATGTACGGCGCTGAGTATTGATACCATAGATTCTGAATGTGGCTTGGCGCACATTCTGCAAAGCATCCCGATGCGCCATGGCCCCAGACCACGACCTGATACTTTCCAGGACAGGCTGGATCGTGTCGCGGCATGTACGGCCAAAGGACGTATCCGGAAACTGGTACTGCACTTCCATTGAAGGTTTCCGACTGGAACATGAAGCGTGATAGGGAAGTGCCGGGAGGGATTGTGTAGAGCGACGTGTTTGTGTAATTCTCGACGGCCAGTAACGATCCTGGGGATAAATGTGAGCTATCATCGATAGCCTTGTAGAAAGAGTCGGCCTTGACGCTAGACCCGGCCCAATTGCTGCGCTCAAAGCCAATCGCCACGTTGATATTGTCGGCTACTCCGTAATCGAGTCCCGCTCGCTGGATTTGGTCGACACTCAGGGAGAAGGTGGAGTTCCAGGTATCCGTCTGAGGCTCGAGAGTTCCCGCCGTCGTCAAATGGATCCATGAGAGGATGGTAAAGCCGGCTAAGCTGGAGAACATGATGCTTGATGTTGTCGAACAATATGTCCTCGGCAACTAAGAAGGCAGGGTGAAGTTGAAACAGAGGGCTAACAGCTTTGGGAGAAGTCGCTACTGCTAACTTACTACTGCACTGCTTTGACGAGAGCAGTCGCGCTGTTCCCCGCTTGACCCATACCACGCAGGGGACGGGGAACAAATGATGCCAGCATATAGGATGTCATGCTTCTGCCAGCCAACAATCATAGTAATGATGGGGCTCGCAGTGTCAACGCTCATTCCGGACTACATGTATATGTTTGTGGTCTCGATGCGCTTCGCACAGTGGAATACCGACTTTCGTTTACATCATTGCTCTTGGGCGTTGTTGTTCCAAGACATGTGGCGCCCCCCAGGATGTCAGCGAGATACGAGCGGGTAATACGCCACAGTCGAACCTTGTCCGGGAAGACCGTTCCTGCCTACGCCCGCCGCCCGTGAAGAGGTTCCAAGCAAGAGCGAAGCTCGTCAACTTGGAAGTGCATCCTTGCATCCTTGCATGCTGAGAGCTGCGTTTTCCTGAATTAGCTCAGCATTCGCTACATCCCTGTCGCTTCGGAAGCGGATCTTCAGATGTCAGCAGGGATTGGCAACGAGTGCGACTTCCTTCCACGCTCTCGTTCCTGCCAAGCGGCGTCGCCACAACATATTGGAGGGGTGCGCAGCAAATGAGAGCTCCGTACAGCATCAATGACATTGAGTGATGCGAAACGCCGACAACATCCAGACTCCAGAGCCTTTCGGCATGACCCGGTGTCGTATACGCGACTCGGAACATCGTTTTAGCCACGTTTTAGCCACGTTCACGATCAGAGCATATACGAAGTAGTCCAGCGAGCATACTTCACACCTTTGGAGCATGCACTATAAGATGCCGCTCGCTGTGCCGCTTGGTGGTATATCCGCCGCAGAACAGCATTTGCCCCAATCATGAAGTCCATTTCACTGCCAAGCATACTCTCCTTCACCTTGCTCCTAGCAGCATGTGTGGTGGCTGCGCCCAAGGACACTGCGCCCAGAGAAGAAGTCATTGATTGCATTGTCGTTGGAGCAGGCTTGTCGGGTCTCACTGCAGCTCGCATGCTCATTGATGCCGGCAAGAACGTGAAGATCTTGGAAGCGCGAGACCGAGTGGGCGGCAGAATTCTGAACAGGAAACTGAAGAATGGCGGCATCAACGAGCTGGGCGCTGCCTACGTCGGTCCCACACAAGATCATGTCCTTCAGCTCATCAAGGACCTTGGTCTTGAGACTTTCAAGCAGTATAACGAGGGCAAAAACCTGGCCTTCATCCTCGACCAGCGCTATGAGTATAATAATTCTTCTCCGGTCCCTCCACTCGATCAAGAAAGTCTCCAGCAAATCCAGACCATCATCGGAAAATTGGATGACATGGCCAGCACTATCGAGCTGGATTTTCCTTGGGAAGCCGCGCACGCCAAAGAGTGGGACTCAATGACTGTGCTTGAATTCGGCAAGACTATCCTCACCACAAAAGCCGCTCTCGCCACTTTCGAATTCAGCGTCGAATCCGTCTGGTCTGCCAAGGCAGATCAAATGTCTCTCTTGTACTGCGTCTCCTACATCGCAGCAGCTGGGTCATTCGAACGTCTCCTCGGGGTCACCAACGGAGCTCAAGAGCAGAGGATCGTAGGTGGTTCGGGACTGATACCCAATGGCCTGGCTGATAAGATCGGTCGTGAGAAACACATAATACTCAACACTCCCGTCAAATCCATCAACCGACAGGACCTTGGGCACTACAATGTGGTCAGTGAGAACGGCAAGTCCTTCAGCGCCAAAAACGTCATCGTGGCCATGTCTCCGCCAGTCGCAGAGGGCATCACTTTTTCGCCGCGATTGCCTGAGAATCGACGACAGCTCCAGCAACGCATGTTCATGGGCTCCATCGCCAAGGCGAACCCGATTTACAAGTCTCCTTTCTGGCGCAAGGCAGGTTACACTGGTCTCGTTCTTAGCAGTTCCGGCACGTGTCAAGCCACCTACGATGACTCCGACGCAGACGCTACGTTCGGCGCCCTTCTTGGATTTGTCAACGCCGACCAAGCAAAGTCCATTGACAAATCAAGCGAGGCTGAGATTCAGCAACTGGTTCAGAAGGACGTTGTTCGCTACTTCGGCAAGGAGGCCGCTAACATTGAGGAATGGTCCATCTTCAGGTGGGACAACGAGAAGTATTCCCTGGGTGGACCGAACGCCGTTGCGCCGCCGAACACGTTGTTTGAATATGGTGCTGCGTTGAAGCAACCTGTTGCCGGCATACATTGGGCTGGTGCAGAGTCAGCCGATGCCTGGGTCGGATATATGGATGGTGCAATTGCTAGTGGCGAAAGGGCTGCTACCGAGATCCTTTTCGGTCTGGAGAACAATGGTAAGAAGTCGGTCTCGCAGCAGCCTAATAAAGGACCTAAGTGAAATGTTATCACGACTGGTATAGCTATGTACTGAGATGAATGTGACAGGCAAGCATGAGAATGATTTCTGCTAAACCGTTTCGTCAAATTGCCGGCGAAAAAGGTCGCTAGAGAGCTCGGGGGTGACCTGCCGCTATGAGACCTGCAGATCAAGTGACGAAATACCTTGACAACCATGCCCAACCATGGAAAGAGTCGATACGATGCACTATGTGAGATCATGCTGTGTAGAAGCGTGCGTGGCGTGTGTCGAGCACCGCGCACTTGCAATTTTGGAGATCCGAGTTGGTGAGAGTTGAGGGTCACAGAAACTGTAGTACAATTAGCACATGATGCACGTCGCATATCTATATCGTGCCATAGCACCGTATTGTATGATGTCTGGGTACATGAGCGCGCTGCAACTGAGACACTCGCCACTGAGCTCATATCGGGGACCGGCAGGTCGAAGCCCACCGATAAAGGACTCTCCATCCTGCTCTCCGCATTCATTCCGCAGCACTGTCGTCTTCGAAATGCTCAGGTCATTACTGCCACCAATTTCGGTCATTTTCATGCAATTTCTTGCGAACACACCGAAAGATTGAGCCGCGATCAGACAGGGACGATTGCTTCTCCCCTCACGATTGCAAGGTTTGGGGTTCTCTAGCTCCTCGAGGTTTCCATTCTCCGCTGGCTCCCCGTCCTGTGTCGTTCCTTGTCGGAGTCGGCATAATTCTAGGAATGCCCGCGTATCGCCAATCCGTCAGCGAACCGTTCGGAATCATACCTCCACTTTGGCGGATCCGGTGCAAGAATCTTGTTCTATGAGGCTTCCCACTCTGGATTCTAAAACAACGTCTGTCAGCTTGGCATTTCATGCGGCACACTGGACGCTTTACTAACCTTCTTTAATATGCAAACACCCTCCATGACGTTGGCAACCGAAATCCATTCCTCGTCTTCCAGTTCCGCGCGCTCGCCATGGCCCAGAAGCACCGGTGTGTTCTGTGTCTGCCAGCCAGTGATAGTCTTCGGCCGACCTGCTTGGCCGACGACGTCCACGGCTTGACCTACGCGAACATTGACTTGGAGCGGCTTCAGATCCTCGTCTAGAGTGATGAGGAAGCGAGGATGCATGGCTGTCACGAGATAGTACAGCAAATAGTGGTTATCCTTCAGAATGAAAGCCTTCGGATCCTCGATAAGTGCCGTTGCGACAGTGAGTAGACCCGCCGCAGCAACTCTCGACAACACCGAGCGGTCAGTGTGGAACGGGTTGATAGACATTGTGCCCTTCCCCATGTGCAACAGACCCTGGGCGATCCGCACCATGAAAAGCGCATTCGGATCGCGATGATAGTATGATGCGAGCTGTCGCAAAAGCTGTGCGAGACGTGCGTTGTTCGTGCCAGCACCTACCATGCCCATCGCAAAGATGGCATTGACGGCGACGTCGATATCGTTGTCGTGCGAGTATCGTGATAGGGTGTCGTAGATTTTCATCTGTGGGTTCGATGGGCTGATGAGACCCATCGCAAGAGGAACTGCTTTGCGGATGTTGGCTTCGCCGTAATGCATCAGGTGGCCGAATTGTCGGAGAACCATCTCCTGACCAACATCCTCACCCATCGCAACGATGGAGAGTCCCAGCACAGCGTATGCTTGCACTAGCTGTTCGCCAGCGATATCCTTCTTCGGCTCGTCCTCCTTCTTGTCCTTGTCTTCATCTTCTTTGTCCTCCTTCTCTTCAATGTGCTCGTTGCACACGTGAAGGAGCTGCTGAAGCTTCAATACAGCCCCAGTGCCGGCCCATGCGCAGATCTCGGCGAGTACAGACGCTGGCTTAGACATTGGGTGATCGATCGCCTTTAAGGTCTCAAGCACGACATCGACCT
Source organism: Passalora sequoiae (assembly GCA_013248845.1). Classification (NCBI taxonomy): domain Eukaryota; kingdom Fungi; phylum Ascomycota; class Dothideomycetes; order Mycosphaerellales; family Mycosphaerellaceae; genus Passalora; species Passalora sequoiae. Next base: position 20,178 of record WSQC01000032.1, read on the forward strand.
CTTCCTGTTTGCCGAAGAATAGCATACCTAGCCCGAGTGTCATGAAGCGCGTCCACTTGTCCTGGAGCTGCTTCTGCCTGTCGTCATCCATGAGGGTTGTGATGATTGCTTCGCTGACATCGCTATTAGCTGAGCCAACACATATCAAGCCCAACGATAGCGCAGCCATGGCTGATAGCTGCATTTCAACACCAGTGTCCTGCACGATAGGTAACAGAATCTCGACCAGATCCGCCTTATCGGAGCCAGCATAAGCCAGACCGAGACCCATGATGCGCGCAATCTTTTCGTTCACAGACTTGCCCTCGAAGTCACCCAGAAGTGCCATGGTCGGGTCACTATCGAGCCGCACACCAGAGTTCATTATTCCCATAGCGAGCGCTGCGCCAGCCTTGATCTGGTCTTCCGGCACGTATGTATATGCATCAACCTTGTCGAGACCCATCTCAACATCCCACAGCATGAGCATACCTGCTGATGCAGCTGTCGAGATCATGCCCTCCTCCTTCACCTTCCATATCCAGCTCGACTTGACACCTCCTTCCACAAGCATCATGGTGTCGTCGCCATAGCCTGCATTAACGAAGGCGTTTACAAAGGCCGACGCGAGGTTGTGTCGTGCGGAGTCGGTATTGGTCAGGCCGGCGGTTCGACTCGATTCGAGATGTGACTTGTAGATATCTTCTGGCTTCTTCGGATCAAGCACGTTCAACTCCTTCGCTAGTGCCTTGAAGTATTCTGGCAGTTTTGTGTTGTTCAAGCATTCTTGCAGTTCAGTGTCTTCCGCGTCGTCACCCTCAAGATCCAAGCATATTCGTTGTCTTCCAAGGATGAGAGCAAGTTGGCGCTTGGTAGCCTTATCAGATGCCGCATTGAAGTCGGCCTTGATGAGCTCCATATCGTTAAGCCTTATCGCAAGCGATATGGCTTGTGTAAGCTGTTTGTATTTGACGTAGATGTCGTGTGCGGTGCGCAGGAAGCTATCGTTGTCTGGGTATGTGAGAAGTGGAACCATGGTAATCATGTAGAGGCAGACCCTGGAGTAAGTGTTCTCGTCAAGATGGTCTTTGATATGCTCGATCATCTCGAGCTCGGAAAGGATGTCGACTGCATCGGCCTCTGCATTGTGTTTGAGGAAGAATGGCACGAGAGTTAGTGCAAGTTCTGTGATGTCAGCCGTGTCTTGCTGATCATCCAACCGCTTAGAAAACTCCTGTCCAATCTCAAGTGCAAGATGGCGCATATATTCGTGGCCCCAGGAGCCGATGTCTGTACCAGGCGCGAGCAGTCTGTACTTCAGCGTGTCCCTTCGATCTTCATCGTCAGAATATGTCATGCCCAGTACAGATAGTGTGTCCGCCAGTAGATCTTTATCTGTACCCTTTGGCCACTTCTCGTACGCCTCTGTAAGCTTGTCATAATGAGGTCGCAGGAATTTGAGCGGTTTCGGTACTGCAGTCATCGAACTCGTCGCTGTCTTAATGCTGGTCTGAATGTGCTCAAGTGACGACTTGTAGAGAGACGCATCTGATTCTGTGATCCGCTCGATCAGCATATCCAATTCATCTTTCAGCTTCTGATCTTCCTCGTTCAGCTCCTCGGGCGGCAAATCGAGGTCGTTGTCCTTCTTGCCATTCGCCTTGTTGCCGTTCACGCCATTTGTCTGCTTTGTATCTTCGGCCTTTCCCTTGCCCTTGTCCAACGACTGGGCCTTCTCCTCCTCCTTCGCCATCGTGCGCTAATGTGTCTAGGATGTGGTGACTGTGGTCCGATCTGTGAGCTGGTGGGAAAGTCGAGTACAAGCGTGGATACAAGGTGCTGTGGATGACACTCCAGGAGGTGACGGAAGTTGGGCGATAGAAGTTGGATGATCGTGGTAGACTTCTCGCGGGCGTACGTGGAGGTGTGTGATGGAGCACGCGTTGCATCAACCGCCTGTGAGCTCACCGAAGCTGCTCGGGAAAGCTGCGGCAGGATTCGCCAGAAGCAGACGCTGACTCAGCCGGCAACGCTGCAACATCACTACTGCATTTTCTGCCGACACATGCTTGAGCAATTACTCCTACGTGCTACTTTGATCAACGCGATCGGCAAGCTGAATAGCACCGCGCCAACAGTAGGTAAGATGCATCATGTCTCTTTGAAGCACTCCTTTACGATGATTTGCAATCCATATCTCACGACGGTCGACATAGCAGTCGAAGACTGCATTGATGAGATGGCTCCGACCGAGTCTTTGGTACTGACAGAAGGAACGTCCATATGTCTACGCAGGATATCTAGCGCGAGCTGCGACTGATTCATACATAGTGTTCGCATGAGCAAAGATGAAGTTGGACACAAAGGCCATACGCTATCTGTCCAGCGAAGACTGGAGAGTGCTGGCAGCAGTAAGTCAAGAGCGCCCAGCCCTATATGTACCATAGACTGACACGCTAACAGTTGCTAACAGGTTGAGCAAGGAAGCAAGAACCATGAAGTTGTGCCGACGCCACTCATTTCCTCCATTGCTGGTCTACGTGGCGGTAGTGGTGTACATAAATGCATCTCGAACCTTGCCAAGGTTGGCTTGATCGGCAAAGTCAAGAACGCGAGATACGATGGCTATCGGCTGACGTATGGCGGACTTGACTACCTGGCGTTGAATGCGCACCGCAAATCCAATACCATCTTTTCGCTTGGCAACCAGATCGGAGTAGGCAAAGAGTCTGATATCTACATCACTGCCAGCTCTGAGGGTCGACAGCAAGTACTGAAGCTGCATAGACTCGGACGCATCTCCTTTAGAACTGTCAAGGCCAACCGCGATTACCTTCGGAACCGACAAACAGGGTCATGGATGTATCTTTCTCGCCTTGCAGCTCAAAAGGAGTACGCTTTTATGCGCGTGCTCCATCGGGAGGGATTCGCGGTACCAGAACCCATCGCTTGGTCCAGACATACAGTGGTGATGGAATTCATTGACTCCTTCCCGCTCAGAATGGTTGACAGCGTACCTGATCCGGGCAAGCTCTATGCCGAACTGATGCAAATGATCGTCAATTTGGCTCAGCGAGGACTTATCCACGGCGACTTCAACGAGTTCAATATTCTCATCAAGGAATTCGAGAAAAACGGTAAGGTCACTTTACAGCCCATCCTGATCGACTTTCCACAAACTGTCAGCACAAATCATGCGAATGCGCAGTATTACTTTGATCGAGACGTGGCGTGCGTGAAGCGGTACTTCGAGAGGAGGTTTAGGTACACGTCGGACGAGGAGGGACCACATTTTGCAGATGCGACAAAAGGTGCAGACATGGAGCGAAGACTCGACGTGGAGGTTGAAGCAAGCGGATTCTCGAAGAAAATGGGGAAGGAGCTGGAGAGGTTTGTGGAAGCGACAGGTAGTAGTTCCAACGACGCGGAGATGCGGGACGAGGATGCAGACAACGAAACGTTGGATGTAGAGGAAGATGACGAAGAAGAGGCCGACATCGATGATGATGGCGAGATTTCACAAGATGCGCAGGGCTATGAGTCGAAGCTGGCGGAGGAAGTTGGAGCGCTGTCCATAGCTGACGGCTACATGGAGAAGCCATTCAGTCCAGCTGACTTCGGTCTGCAGCCACTAGATTTGCAACATGATCCTGATGTGATGGCTGAAAAGGTGCGCACGAAGAAGAAGGCGACTGGCTGGGCCATTTGAAGGGGTCAATTTTCACGACTGACGCCGTCGCACGAATGCGCGACCCCGAGCTGCACGGGGCCAATCTCTAGCTATGGAAGGACTGTACAGAAGGCCTAGCACGGTCGATGATATCATGTCTTGAGTCCAGGTCCATAACGTTTGTGTGAGTCTTCCTGATCTCCTCCCACTCTCCCTAACGTGTACAGCGAAGTGTGGCGCTTTGTTGTGTTGCACAAATTATCTACTAGCGCTGCAGCCTGAGGCTCAATATTGAGACCCACTCGAAGCGCCTGTTGCAACTACAAACACAGCTTTATTTGCGACCTGTCAAAATTCTCCCACAAATCCCACTCATTGAGATTCACACTTTTTCGGCATCAACAGAAGGTTGCGTACGCATAATGGCGTTTTCCATCGAACATCTTAAACGCGGTATGCTTTCCTTAAGCTTCGCCGATGCTTTTAGAGGAGCCACGGAAAGCCTTGAGCGCACCACACAAGGCGTGACAGAGGCACTGAAGCAATGCGACTCAGTTAACATCCACTCAGATAAAGCTTTGAGGGATTCGTCCAGCGGCAGGTGCTCTATCACAGCATCATCTCAAGAGTGTCGCCCGGACAAGTCGTCGCCATCACCTTGCCGCGATTCCTCAATCTCCACCAGCAGCTCGTCCTCCTTAACTCGCTTTCTGGATGGCTCCGCGATCGAGTTCCAGCCATCTGCACCACCCCTCCACGAGATTCGTAATGTGAAAGGGAAAGGACTCGGCATCTTCGCTACTCGCGATATTCCCATCGGCACGCGCATCATCTGCGAAGCACCATTGCTGAAGATCGAGAGCAACGACGCCTTCCTAGTTTGGGAGCAGTACGAGAAGCTCAGCAAGCTTGAACAGCATCAGTATGATCAACTCCACCGCTTTCGGCGTCAGAATCTCGATTTCGAGCGCGAAGCACTGCTGCATCTTATGCCTGAGAATTTGACCAAGGACGACCGGCAGAAGCTCATCGCCAAGCAAGTCGCTACAATGGAGCGCTTTTCTGCCAACAATTTCCTGATCGAGAACGACAATCATGCCGTTTTTTTGACTTCGTCCCGGCTCAACCATTCCTGCGAGCCCAATGTCTTTCAGTGCTTCAACCCTGTCCTGAAAATGAAGACAGTACACGCGATGCGTCACATCGAGCAGGGCGAAGAACTATCCACCAACTATCTTGGTCGGGAATGCCACTATCTGTCACGAGTCGCACGATGGGAGCTCTTCCGCACACAATGGGGGTTTACATGCCAGTGCGCTGCGTGCGTTGATCGTACGAACCAAAGCGATCTTCGCCACCAGCTACTGGAGAATCTTGTGGCTCGCCTTTTCGAGTTTAGTGAAGGTAAAGAGGATCCTAATGATTCACTGCTGCCGAATTCAACTGCCAGTGCCCTGGAAATAGCCCACTACGTCCTGCGCCTCGTGCTGCAGCAAAAGATGTTCGGTCCAGAACTCATCCTTGCCCACCGCCTGATCGCGACTTTCGCTCTGCAACTGGGCGACTACGCGCAAGCATGGGAATTCGCCAATAACGAACGCGAAGTCGAGCGCAATATCATGGGCACCGAGCTCGACGATCTCAAGCTAGTCGGGGCTGGTAGCGAGGTCTGGATGTCGCACGTTCGTGGTGCTATGCACGATGCGGGCTATAGTCCTAAAGAGCTGAGCTCGAAGAAGGCAAAGAGTACTGCCACCAAGGCGCAAAAGAAGGCTGCTGCTAATAAGCGTAAGGTGCGTAAGAGAGAAGCCGCGGAGACATAGAAGGCGATATTATGTGGTGACGCAACGCACAGAAAGGGTTATAAGCACAGAAACAGCTCAAGCAACAAAGATGCCGATGAGCAGCATGATTGTGCATCACTCGGCTGTACGCATGGACCTCAGTGGTACTTTGCTCTAGAGGCGATGAGTGAGCAAATGCAAGGGTGTGTATGCCAGCAAGGACCAGGGGTTCATGCCAAGATTGTCTGTAAACTGAATGAAAATAATCAGCATCGTCAGAATCCGTTTCGCCTCTCACCTGCATGTATACGTTACGTGCAGGTGGTCAAGCTCTGATTGTAGCAGCATATTATGTTTCCAGGCATCCATAGCTCTTTCCGTCAATGGGTACGTCCCCAATGATCTTCATTCCTGCCTGCTGGTGATGTGCAGACGAAGCCGTGCGCAACTCCCAAAGTAGTGTGAGCACGGGCCGTGTCGCGATGACGCGCTTTCTTGCAGGAAAGTCGCGTCTTCCCGTCCGTCACAACTTCTTCCAGCTCGATACGACCTTGATGCATTCGTAAGAGATGGATGTCCGCATCTCGTCGTCGCCAATGCGTGGCACAAAGCGTAAGGCGGATGACTTTGAGCCGCCACGCCGCATTCGAGCACTTCATCAGGACGTGGTGAACAAGATTGCCGCTGGCGAAATCATCGTCGCCCCTGTTCATGCACTGAAAGAACTCATTGAGAATGCCGTTGACGCTGGCTCCACAAGCCTGGAAATACTAGTCAGAGAGGGTGGACTCAAGCTGCTTCAGATTACTGATAACGGCTGCGGCATCAACAAGGACGACCTATCAATCCTGTGCGAGAGGTTCACGACCTCGAAGCTGAAGCAATTCGAAGATCTACAGGCAATCGGAACATACGGCTTCCGTGGCGAGGCCTTAGCTAGCATCAGTCATATCGCTCACTTGGCTGTGACCACGAAGACAGCAGAATCCAGCTGTGCCTGGAAAGCGCATTATGCTGCTGGCAAGCTGACACCTGCAAAACCTGGCCAGAGTGCTGATCCGAAAGCCTGTGCTGGCCGACAGGGTACTCAGATCGCGGTCGAAGACCTCTTCTATAACGTTCCAACCCGACGACGTGCCTTTCGCTCGGCCAGCGAAGAGTATGCAAAGATTGCAGAGCTAGTGGGCAAATATGCCGTCCATTGTCAAAACGTCGCTTTCTCTTGCAAGAAACATGGTGAAGCCGGTGCGGGTATCTCTGTGCCTGCTAACTCGAGTAAACGGGATCGTATTCGGATCACCCAGAGCAGCTCCGTTGCAAACGACCTGATTGAAGTCCAGATTACAAATGAACAGTACGGCTTCAAGGCTGACGGACTTGTTAGTAACGCCAATCATTCTGCAAAGAGGACCTCTCTCCTACTCTTCATCAACCACCGCTCAGTCGAATCTTCAGCGATCAAAAAGGCCATTGAACAGACATACGCAGCATTCTTGCCCAAGGGCGCCAAGCCTTTCGTTTACCTGAGCCTGGAGATTGATCCAGCCCGAGTGGACGTCAACGTGCATCCAACAAAGAGAGAGGTCAACTTTCTGAACGAGGAGGAAATCACTGAGCTGGTCTGCGAGGAAGTGCGTACGAGCCTGGGTAAGGTCGATACAAGCAGGACCTTCATGACGCAGAGCCTGCTCAGTGGCGCTAGAACTCCAAGCATTTCCAAATCCAACACTGTTCCGGAGGGCACTATTGCGCATGCATCGACGACTCAACGACCTTCTACTGCACAAGCTAGCACTCGAAAGCCGTATGAGAACAATCTTGTTCGTACCGATGCGAAGTCACGAAAGATTACTGCTATGCTCCCCACCACTCAAAGGAATTCTTCGCCATCACGAGAGCTCGTATCGGACGACATTGAGTATGAGTTCACGGATAAGGAGCCAACGATCATCCGTCTGGTGACCGTCAAAGCTCTAAGAGCCTCGGTGAGGGAGAACATGCATACTGAGCTTACTGATACTTTCGCCAACCACACTTTCGTGGGTGTTGCTGACTCCAGCAAGCGCATCGCGGCAATACAGGCTGGAGTTAAGCTCTTCCTCGTGGACTATGCTATGGTGTCCGCGGAGTACTTCTATCAGCTTGGGCTGACAGACTTTGCCAACTTTGGTGTGATTTGCTTCAACCCACCATTGAGCCTCAACGACTTGCTCCTGATCGGTGTCGCGCAAACGAAGGCACTGGAACCGGGCAACGTGGCAATTGATTGGAATGAAGTTGTTCCTGCCGTAATCGATCAGCTGATCTTTCGTAAAGATTTGCTGAAGGAATACTTCGCAATGGAGATAAATGCAGACGGCGAGCTCCTCACCCTCCCGCTCTTGGTCAAGGGATATATGCCCTCGTTGGCCAAATTACCCAACTTCCTACTAAGGCTTGGACCTCACGTAGACTGGACTGATGAGAAAGGCTGTTTTCAAAGCTTCCTGAGAGAGCTAGCTAGTTTTTATGCTCCAGAGTCCTTGCCACCGGCACCGACAGATGGTAGCTCAGAAGATGAGGACATCAGCAATAGACGAAGGCACATTCTACGAGCTGTCGAGAATGTTTTGTTTCCAGCCTTCAGGCAGAGGCTCGTGGCCACGAGAAATCTTCTGAAGGGCGTCATTGAGGTAGCAGATCTAAAAGGCCTTTACCGCGTTTTCGAGAGATGCTGATGAAAAATGCTGGAACTTTGGTATTCGCCTACAGTTACCATACAGTGCTTTGGTGGCGTGCGCCGTTCTAAAAAGTGCTGCCTGACCTGTACTCTAAGCATCGGAGACTCGAGAAGGTCTCGTGGAGGCTTGCTTCAGCGTTGCCCGACCAATGCAAAGCTTCCTCTGAACCACAAGCACGCGAAGTCGAATACAGCAGCAGCGTGGCGTGCGTGGCAGCGACCCTGCAGTAGAGTCTTCCACGCTCCTGCCTATTTAGCAATAGGTCCAGACAGTCTAACAGGAAACGGCCTCGGCATGGTGTAAGGCTGACGACATCATCCTTTCTTACTGGCCGAAAGTGCAAATTAGCACAACGCCCCCTCAGCGGCTTCTAATAGCGGTCGCCCGACGCGCCGTGCCTTGCTGCTGAGAGCAGTAATAGCCAAGGACCGCGTCCCACGTACCACATCACTATAATGCCTTGCAGCAGGAAGGGCGACGTCGTCGTGCCTATCCGTCAGAGCACTTCGTATAATGATACGACGACGCCACAAACGCTTGTCTGCCGACTATTGTCCTTGCCGAGTTTCCGTTACATGTTCGATGCAACCACCGCCATGACGACCGATCACGATTCTCTCCGCAGTCTTCAAGAGCCTGTATTCTGTATCGAGCTCACTGTAAGAAGCAAAGTCAAAGATCACGATCGCCTTGACATCGACTTCACGAAAATGTTCGCACGCACTACACGCAGATGGAGTAACAATGCCGTCTTTTCCACTGTGCATCGCCAGAAGTCACCTGGCATCGATATATGCAACCGTGGCGCTCTGAAATTAGCCTGAAATGTCTCATGAAGTCTTATAGCTGGTGTTGCTCAAGACGCCTGCCTTCACGACCAAGTCAAGTGCCTCCACAATAGTCCCGTCCGAGCTGTATACGCGGTGTCTACTGTATACTACCTAGGTAGTCACCTCACGACCCAAGAAATGCTCCTCACCGAACAGGAACTGGAACATATCTTAGATGGTTGGTTAACGCCAGGCACCGCTGGTGTACTTGTTTAGGCCCAGCAGCGTGGCGTCCACAGTATGCCACAAGTCTCAAGCCTGCTGATCACCGAGATGGATGGGTAAAAACTCTAATGAAGCTTAAGCGCAGATCTATTACCCCATTGGAATCCTACCAGAATCTGCCGAGGCGAAGGTGGACCCTCGACTGCGAGCCGCTCTCCACCTGGGCGATGCTTTGCCTGAACAAATCTGGGATGCGTCTCATTTGTGGCAACCAGAGTGGTGTTAGTATCAGCCAATGATACGATGCGGTGCTTGTCGTCAGCACGTTGCCAAACATGCCGGGCCATAGCTTTAGGTCGACTCGCGGAAGGGTAAGTATATCACCCATCACCGAAGTCAATGATGCACTATGCGGAGCAATAGTAGCGTTCCTTGTAGGCCTTCCTCGGTGTTCCTTTAGTCGCAGCATGCTGCATACTGGTTCATATAAGTAGGCGCTGAACGAGCTGTATTTCAAGCATTTCTACAGCCAACACTTGAGATTCATCCAACCGTCTTACAACATTCAAGGCAAGCGCTTGACTTGGATTGGTCTCACGTATCCACAACTACCGATAAGATGAAGAACTTCATTGTGTCTTCGCTCCTCGCTTCGGGGGCTGCTGCCTTTCCGTTCGTGATGGACGCCCCAGGTGTTAATTCAGGTCCTATCCGTGCCGAGAGACAACGAATTCGACGACAGCAGCCAGCCGAACCAGGTGCCCCAGGCAGTGCGCAGACATGCCCATTCAACCCAAACCACGTACCAGCCGCACCAGTCACTGACCAGTACCCATACAACAATGCGAAGAATGGTCAGCCAGGTAACGGGAAGGGCGGGTATTTGGTACCGGCACCAGGCGACACAGCTCACCAGTTCGTTGCCCCAAACTACGATATTGATGTTCGAGGACCATGTCCAGGTCTCAATGTAGCTGCCAACCACAACTTCCTTTCACACGATGGTATCGTCACTTTCAACGAACTTGTCGACGCACAGCAGAACCTCTATAATGTTGGCTATGATCTTGCCACTCTCCTGGCTCTGCTCGGTCTGACTCTCACTGATGGTGACTTCGTCACCGAGAAGCTTTCAATCGGTTGCGATGCTACCTCACGCACATCGAGCAATCCAGCACTCACTGGCTCGGAGCCAGGTCTTGATGGCCACAACAAGTTTGAGGCTGACACCTCGCTTACGCGCAACGACTTCTTTACGCATGGCGGAGATAACTACAAATTCAATGGCACACTTTTCGGCATGATGACTAAGACTACCGGCGGCATCTACGACCTGCAAGGACTTGCACAGTACCGTTTGCAGCGATATCAGCAATCGCAGGCTGAGAACCCAAACTTTTACTTCGGGCCCCTGTCTCTACTCCTGTACGGAGCCGCTTCTTTCCTGTATGAGCTCATGCCTTCTGGACCAGACTATATCCCGGACAAGGCTACTATCTCCTCATTCTTCGGTGCCGTAGACAATGGCGACGGTACCTATTCTTTCAATGGGCAGGAGCAAATTCCACCTAACTGGACCAACCGTGTGGAGCCATACACGGATGAACTGGTCGGCCAACAAATTTTCGCAATGTACCTCCTCCACCCGGTCCTGTTCGGCGGCAACACCGCCGACGGCACCTTCGATGTCGTCAACTTCAGCAACATCATTCAAAACGGTACCATTGACCCTGGTCTTGACCCTAAGGTAGCCAGCTGCTTGCTCTACCAGCTCGCGACCGAGCGAGTCCCGAGTTACCTCAACAGCGTGCTCACGCCTACTGTCGATGCATTGAGTTTCATCGCCACGAAGCTTTCTGGTACCAACTTCGCCAACCTTGGCTGTCCGCAGCCACTGACCTAAATTGGCATGTTTGCGAAGCGAGGTGTGTGGGGCAGGATTGTCAACATAGGTTTGAGTACAGTCACGAAGAAACGACATAACATAGTCATTTAGCGGAGATGTGCAAAAACAGAAGAATACTTTTTGTCGCTTTCACGTTGCAAATTCCCAAATCTTCCATGTGGAGTACTCTTTGACGCTGTTCACTATCTTGAGTGTCCTGGGCTCCGTATTGAAACCGACTACGTGTCGTGCCCGCTAACTGTAGTGTTAGACGCACGACTGCATGGAAGCTCTGCGTTATCGGACCGTTGGCCAAAGCCTGCTGCACGACACTATGCACAAGCACACTCTCGTGAATGACAGCACCGTTGCGCCGTCTTCGTCTCACTGCCGAACAAGATTGAGTCATGCCCTTGGAGTATCATTTCAAAACAATACGCGTATCTAGCAGCAGGCTAACAGCTCGATCAGCTGTGATCGATCTGACGATACAACAACTGCCTCAACGGTCGTCTCGGCGAAATTGATTGAGCTGCAGTATGCACTCGCACTGCCGCTTCACCTCGCAGAAGCTCAGACAATCGTGAATCGTGCATAGCCGGCAGTTGGATGCAAACACGTGGCTGATGCGTCGCTGGGTCGCTGTCGTGCAGAGACATGAAGTCAATATGCAGCCCAAGCGCCTGGTTGTATGGAGAAGCAGGAATTTGTTTCAGACCGTGCTGCCATGCTCTCCTCGCAAAATGACTCGCCTTGCACTTCGTGTAGGACATATGAGATCGAAATCGACTCATCCACGAATGTGAGGATCGTCCATGGCTATAAAGTGCTGAATGCTGAGTATCTCCCACGTATAATGTATCATGCGCCATATTGCAGATAATGCTCACTAGATCGCTTCTAAGAACCGTTTCCTTGCGGAATTGTATCTGAATTGTGGGCAGGAAACAGTTTCACACTTTTTGAAACGGGCGACGGGCGAGATCTGATGGTAGATCCTCTTTTTGACGTTTGTGAAGATGTGATCGCAAAAAGAGTGAAGCGGCGACAGTGGAAGCAGGAAGTGACGAATGACCCTGCACAACGGGTCGTGCCTTCCGAGAAGCTTGGACACAGTCATGTGATCGCGTGTCTGAATCTCGAAAAGTTGTGCTTCAACCGTCACCTTTGCGACAACAATCTCACTCGATCGCACGGGCTCCACCATCCCTCAGACACCATCTGCCCGCTCTTCAAACACATCTGCAACCACGATCGTCCTGCTGCAGCCATGACCGACGCCCAGCTCTACGAGGAAAGCTTCATCGCGACACAAATCATCGACCAGACCTACGATCGCGTCTGGCGTGTCCTTGGCAACTCCAACGACAATGCGACTTCGCTCACCCTCGACGTGAACTCCGAATTGTACCCAATTCTCGCTGGTGAGGCGTTCCAGATGCTGATTGCCAGCACATTGAATTTGGATGGTACGAAAGACGAAGCGAACCAAGGGTACGTAAGATCGCAGCGACCAAGGACGACTTTACGATTCCCTTGGGCACGGCGGGATATGCATATAAGAAATGTGGGTTCGCAATACTGATACTTAGACACAGATGGAGGAACAAACGCGCCGACGAACCCACACTCGCGGACATGTGGGATTACGTCTGCTATGGGAAAGTCTACCGAGTTGAAGACGTAGGCGAAGGAGATCAGATCAAAGTATACATCTCCTTTGGAGGTCTGCTGTTGTGCTTACAAGGGCCATACAAGAAGCTCAGTCCGCTGAAGATTGACTACGTCTACTTGCTTTTGAAGAAATAGATGGAACCAAGCTTTGCAGGCATATGCAGAAGGCGGTGCTGTTTGGAGAGAGCAGCAGGAATTGCCGCCGCAATGGGCAACAGCGCAATGGGCAACAACCTCCGAGCCTTCCTCGAAGGCTGCGACCAGGAGACGGCCAGTCCAATCATCAGCGTCCTGCAGCAAGCTGGCAGACACACTGTGACTAGTGCAGCATCCGGCGTGGTCGATATTTGACCAGGCGGCATTTGGTCTCGCGAGAGTCAAGCTGTCAAAGACGAGTACAATCAGAAAGCTGAGCTGAGGAGGAGAAGCGCCAGCATGCGATCGACCATCCGGGCTACCAGTACCAGCCACGCAAGGAAGAGGAAGCGCATGACCAAGAACAAGCTGGCCAAGAAGCCTTCTGGCGAAAGTCTGCAGGGAGCATCGAAGCACATCTGCAGCACGACCCATAGTTTGTAGCCTCGGCGCATCATGGGTATCATCATAACAAGCACGCTTCGTAGGCATGCACAACTCCTACATGAGCTGACAGATATGCCCGTTTTACGGCGTCCGTAACATGACAGGGAAATCTAGCCTCCTGTGCAGCCTCGCGCAGAGCTCAATATACCCCTCCTCATTCTCCGGCGTCAAAACTCCATGCCTCACGAAGAAATCCAGTAACACCATCGCGCAATTCGGCTTGAACTCCCCGTTCCTCAATGCCTGCCTCACCTCATCGAGTCCCATGAGCTCAAAACCCTCAACCTCGTCGTCAGACGGCTTCGGTATCGTGGCCTCATCCACTTGTAGATCATAGACGTATTGGCATTCTGGCTGGAGCAGGCGAGTCTCGCCGCCGGCGCGTTCGTCGCGGATATGGAAGTATGTCACCGTGCCCACCGCTTTAGCTTTCTGTCGAACGAGCTCTTCCGGCAAGGAGGCTTCTTCCGAGGATTCGCGAACCAAAGACTCGAAAGGCGACTCGCCAGTTGCGATTCCGCCGGCAACGGTATTGTCGAGCATGCCACCATACGTCTGTTTGTCTGCTGCACGCCTTGGGACCCAGATCTTCACTTCCTCGTAATCTTCGGGAGAGTCTGTGTTGTTGACTAGCTTCTTGGTGTATGCCGTCATGTGTACGCCATAGGTCACGATTCCGAAGAGGGCGGAGGCGGAGCGTTCCATGCTGAAGAGGAGGGTGTTGGATGGGCCGTAGACTGGATATAATTCATTCCGCCACTTTTTCAGGACTTGGAAGTGGTTTGTGGCGTGCATGGCTTTTATCGTTGATTCTACTACTTTTGACCTTTCCTCATATGTATCCCCAGTCACCAGCGTTAGGCTACGCTCATTGTCATTGAGGTCCCAGTCTGGCAGACCTCGAAAGACTTCGGCAACGCTTGGAAGTATGTATCCCAGCTCTGTGTCCGGATACTCTTTCACGTATAGAGCATAGTATGTGTTTATGTGAGCGAAGAATTGGCGTGGGTTCGTCTGATAGTACGGGAAGTTATCGCATTCGTTGACGAGATCGAGGTTGGACTTTGGTCCAGTTTGTATGGGCTTTGGCTCGTCCATGATGATGGGCGATTGCTGCTCTACTGCATCTGTGTCTACCGAGCCGGCAGTGACAGGCCTGCTATCTGGGTCGTCGTCTTCGCTGTACTGCCAGTTTGGCAGGCGGGGTAATTCCTTGGGCAAATAGTCGCGGAGTCGATTGAAGTTGAAGGCCATGCTGGATGTTTAGCGGACGATGAGCCGCACTCAATGGCGAATGTGGACGATTGTGACGTTCCCGAAGGCAGTAGGCAGCACGGCGAGGTATTAGTACTGTTAATGTTTCAGTGAGATTCTCCAGGAAAGCATGGAGCTTCAAGCAGACCATGCAGGGACGAAGTCAGAGCTGACCCAATGCCAAGACCGATGACATCGGAAGCAACCTGGAAAGCAGCACAGAAGAGTCTAGCACTTTCACCGATAAGGTATGAACACAACATATCAACAGCATGCCAGCAACCATGGTCGACAGACGTCCGAGGCATCTTCTCGACCTACACGCAACCTGAACAAGCCAGCATAGCGACTGCACACCAAGAATACCACAAAACAATCATCTTCAGCTGACAAAACGTCTCGGGCATGTTCGGCCTCATAATCTCAGGACGGCCCGTAGACGCGGCACCACAAGCCATAACAGAAGCCCAATACGCCTTCCGAATCCCCACAACACCCTCCTTCAACCACATCGTAATCTTCCTCCTGCCAGGCGCACAATTACCATCCGGCACCGCAGCAACAGTCTACATCCAAATCCCACCATCCCAAGACTTCAAGCTCCTAGGAGGAATCGGCCCCGGCAAAGAAAGCGCCATCTTCAAAGTCTCCGGGCTGAAATCCGGAAACTCAGTCGATGTCGATGGCGATGTCATGGCTGACGATACGATGTCTCAAGCAGCTGCTGTGGGTGGAGATATTGTCGTAGGCGTAAGTATCGAGCCTGTTGCGCAGGTGGAGCAGCAATTGGCGACGCTGAAGTCCGGAGGTGTGCCGAATGGCCTCTCGCAAACGAGTACGGCGATGGTGAGAGTGAGTTCGGCGAGCGGAGGGAGCGCGACGACGAAGGTATTGGCACAGAGGATTATTAGCAATGCTTTCAATTTCTTGGCGAGTTTTGGTAGTGAGACTGTGCCATTGAAGGCGTTTCAGGACTGGTGGACGAAATTTGAGAAGAAGGTAGAGCTGGATCCCAGTTTTCTGGAGAGGGAGCAATAGCCTTGAGGGGGATGCTGGAGACGATGTGCTGAATTGGCATTACTTTTGCTATTAGGTCATGTCGCATGATGATCATAGTTCACGTCGTCGCGGTGCTGCAAACGATGTATTCAGGCACTGCTGAACCGCATCTTCGAGAAAGCCTGTCATCATGGACAATGATCATTCAGCGAAGTCGTTCAGTCTAACGCCAGTCGATTGCTCAACGGGCTCGTCTCCATGGCTCACTCAAGCCTCACACAGACCCGGAGCACAGTCCACGCCCAAATTTATGGCTTCAGTCAACTTGTCACCATGTCTACAGTCGCACCCGAACGTCGACCTGTAATCCTTAGGGATCAAGCCTTCGAGCAAAGCAAGTGCTTTGTTGGCTACCCGAAGTCTGGCATACCTGCCCGACTTGCCACTACTGTGAGCCACCACTCGGTCATGGATCATGACGATAGCAACGACATCTGACATCTCCATTCCGTCTGCACTGGGCAGCTCCTTCGCCATCAGCCGATACTCCATACAGCCAAAGGTCCTGTCCATCATCTTATGGAGATGAGTGACTGGATGGTTGTTCGCGAATGTGTCGTAAGTCCTCATGTCTTCGAAGAACCACTTGACGTGGGTCTCGAAGAAACGCTGAACCTCAGCATAGTTAAAGTCCGAATCAATGAACATGGCTCCGACGTACGCCTCAACAATGTCAGCGAGACACTTCGGAGGGTCGCTGACCGTGGTCCAGTAGTCTCGACTGTCACCGGCAAGTTCCTTAGCTGCTTTGAGATCCTCAACGTACAGGTGCACTTGATGCTCTATCTGGGCATGGTGGTGTCGGAGATGTTTGTGGAAGCCCACAACGACACATAGTGCACCAAGGAACTTGTTCGAGACCATAGCCATCTTATGTTCCGTCAACCACTGTGGGTCCTTGTCGGGGTACCTGTAGAAGAGGTAGGCAATGCTAGCCTGGTCGAGGAGGGCATCGCCGAGAAACTCCAGTCGCTGGTAGTTTGGAACTCGCTCGTAGCTAAATGGCATAGAAGGGTGGATGAATGCCGAATACACCAACCGTGGATAGGTGAAACGATAGTCATGCTCGAGCACAACCTTGTCCACTAGATCTTTTTGCACAGCTGTTTCCTCAGTGATTTGGTACTGTGGCTTGACGTATGCCGCCTTGTAGTCGTTCCAAGCAGACATTTGGTGATCTTTGCTGTTCACGAGCTTAGTCACGGTTCGAACGGCATGATCCCACTGCTCTGGCTGCCACCACGAATCGGGTTGGTCGTAGGTCAGGAAGGCAGCACCAATGACCGCTTCACAGACATCTGCAATGGTCTTCTCACCAAGCGCATGCTCTATAGGATCGTGGTACATCTCTTTCTCCTGGCCCTTTATGACTCCCGTACCGACCAGCAGCTTCATGCCTTCTGGGTACCATAATCGACGATGGAAGGGTAGGTGACGTATGTATTCGTAGAGCTTGTGAATATGCACCGCTTGCTCGAACAAGTTCTTGTTGCAGAGCATTATCATTCGCCGCACATGGAACTCGAATTCGTTCTCATTTGGATTCAAAATGAATGTCGATATCGTGGTAGCTGTCTTAAGGAATGTGTCGCCGATGAATTCAAGCCGCTCGTAGTTCTCTCCCATGCCATGTTGGAAGTTGACAGGCTGGTCTGCTTCGTGCTCACCTTGATTCTCAGAAGAATCTTTGGTGAAAGCTGCCAGCGCGAGCTTCGGGCCGCAATCTACACCAACCACTTCACAACCCTCTAGAGTGATGAGGTGTGACTCAAGCCGATAGACAATAGCGGGCCAGAGAAAGAACGGAGCTACTACTTGCGGCGGCAGTATCGAGATGCGCAAAGGTTGCGGACACAGATATGCCTTAGTGACCTGACTCGACTCCTTGGGTACTGGACGTGCCAGCAGATTCCGACGTTGGACAATCTGATCGGCCTCCACGACTGGTTGATCGCGAAGCCAAATCGAGGCCTTTGCCTCCCGTGCCTTCTTCCACAGACTGATACTGTAATCGAGAATTGTGCCGGATAACTTCGATTTGGCGACACCTTCGGGTTTTGGATCTGTCGCCCTCTTGGTCGGATCAACACCTTTCGAATACCACTTACGGCTACCGTCGAAGACATCAACCAGGAAACGGTCAGCCAATGATTCGTTAGGCATGCTCGGTGACCACTGGGTTTCATCCGTACGGTGGCCGAAGACCTTATCGACGAGACGCCAATCAATGATAGAGTCTGGTGATATGCAACGATATGCTTCATTATCCTTTCCATTATCAGACAAGGAGATCGTGGTGGGCGCAAGCCAGTAAGACAGCTTTGAGTCGTCCTCTTCGTATATCTTGCTGAAAACATCCTCAAAAACTCTCAAGGTGAATTTGGTGAACTTTTTCAGTGTCTCTGGCCCAAATGAGACCGGGGCCTTCAGGCTTATAGATACGACAATAGTCTCGCGACCGTCATTCAGATATACCGGGAATGCGGGGATTTGTGGCATAGCCGTCCTGGTCAAGATCGCGATTGACTGGTGCGGTCTCTCCAACTTTGCAGGAAAGTCGACGACAGTGACATACAGCTCCGTTGGCAAAGTGCCTCGCTGCTGCGCCCAAATGGCAGGCTTGGCACGCAGGACATAAGACGTTTGCTTTTTCATATTGACCGCTAAGAGGGCATTGCGCATTGCCGGCAGCTTCTTGGTGTACGTCGGCCTGAGATATTCATCGAGCAAGCCTCTCTTATGAAGATCCATGCATGCATTGAACGCGGCGCCCCGCCTGGCCAGAGCCTTTCTAGGAAAAAACTCTTCGGGAAGTGGATTGAGAGACACGCCCGGCAGATTGACCTCCGCTTTGAACTTCTGCCCAAGTGAAATTATTGTAAAAGTCGGCAGTTGTGGCTCGGTGCTCTCTGCAGCATTTGGTATGGCATACACGAAACGATTGAGGCACTCTAAAGCATTGCCAAAGTTCAAGGTGGCTCCGGTTTTCGGATGTTTCCAGACTTTGATATTGCGTTCCTTGTCAAGAATGGCTTCCAGCTGGTCGTCTTCATTACCATGTAAGCGTCGATCCTCAGGCAAGGACTCGCAGAATCTTCTCATCTGCTCCTCTTGGTTACGCACCTCGCCTAGAATATGATGATGCACTGAGTTGTGCCTTTCTAGCATGTGAATGAATAATGAATTTCGGTTTCTGGCTCGACCACGGGACTGTACGTACTGGATCATCGTACTGTACAGATCGAAGCGGACGATCAGATTGCAGTCGGGTACATCAAGACCTTCTTCAGCAACAGAGGTGGCGAACAAGCAATTTAACTTACCTTCTCTGAAGTCTAGCAAAGTCCTGACCTGCTGTCGAAAGGAAAAATTATTTTCGTCTAAACCACTGGCTGCCGAGCCGATCAAGAAGCTCGTGTGTATATGCTGAACTGCACGGTAGTGTTGGCCCAACATCACATATAGCTTGTGTAAGAGTCGGGCGGTGTACCGTCGGTCGACGAAGACAATGGCTCTATGCTTTGACTCTCCCTCAAACTGTTGCCGAAGGTAGGCATCCAGTTGCCGCACTTTCGGGCTGAGGTCCTCGCGATATCCATGGAACTGAAGAGCACCAGCTTGATGGTAGACATAGTCAATAGCTGCTTGCACTTCCTTGACCGCATCGTCGAGTTCCGACTGTCGCTGCGGGCTTTTGCGGGCATGCCATTGCTTCTCGACCTCGACTGAGTATTTCCTAGACTTCTCAGGTGAGAGTGCGTCAAGAAGAAAGCTGTCCGCGCACCATCGACCAAGATGTTTCGCTACTTCGTGCGCGCGTTGGAATAACCGGTCGAAGACGTCGATATGGCCAAATCGAGCTCTGGCATCCCGGAGCAACGGTGTTTCGAAACCAGCTGCACCTTTGGGAGTAGCATCATAAAAGAGAGTTCGCTCGGCAGAGCGCTTGACCGCCTCTGTCAGGCTCATATCGGAGGTGGTAGCAATTTTGCAATCTAGCAGAGCCTCCAGCTCTGATGCTGCTTGCAGAACGTCGACCTTGGCATCTATTGGACTTGCTGTCATACCAAAGATGCGTGGGCGGCTGACGCGACACTCTGGGATGTAGAAGTCCTTGATGATTCTAGCGTAGGCATGGTTCTTCTTGGTGTGATGAGCTTCGTCGAAGATAAGAAGGTTGATTTGACTCATGAATAGAAAGCCGCGCGACAAGCATTGGTAGAGGATCTCGGCGGTGCAGACGACCACTTTATGCTCGTTGAAGATCTGAAACCAGTCCTCAAGTCTCCATCGATCCACGTTGTCAGCACCACACAGGCGAATGATCTTGTGATCAAGATTGCAATCTAAGACGGAGAACTGTTGGTAAACAAGGGCGACAGAGGCTACCAGAAAGAATGATATTCTTGGCGCACGGCCAGCAGCGCGTCCCCCGATCTCCTTGTCGATGATCCAGCGGAGAAGTAGCACTGCTATTAGTGTCTTACCGGATCCTGTATCGAGCACGGCGATGGTGTTTTCCTTTTTGGCGCGCTCAAAAAGCTCGATCTGGTACTCTCGCGGGTTCTTCACGATCTGTGTCTGATTTTGTTGCCGAGCTAATATCGAATGGACGGACTCTTTCGCGTCGACCACCCCGTCCTTGCGATCGCCTTTGGTTCGTGGTTTTCGGGCCTCTTGACCAGCAGGACTTACCAGCCACGAGTCGAAAATGGCTTTCTGTGCGCGTCTTTTGTTGGTCAAGGTATCTGCAGCCATTGATGGCGGTGACGCCTCATCGTCGTCTGACGCCACAGAGGTGTCATCAACCTCTGGCTCGTCCGCATCAGGCACGCGCAGCAGGTCCGCCGGCGCCATGGGGCGGTACAATGTCTTGATGGTGGTGGTAGTCACGGTATTGTTAGTGCTGTGTATTTAGTGTGGTGGTAGAGCAAGCAAGTCATGGCGCTGTGCCTCTAGAGCAAAGGTAGAGCAGATTGTGGTAGCTACTGTACTTGCACGGCAGAGTGCATGTGTTTTTACTGGATGATTGTGTTGAAGACAGCGTTTGTGTTTGTGTTGGCGAGCAAGGGGTTTTAGTAGACTAGACTGCCGATTAGAGGTGTGCCGAGACGGGGAAGAGAAGCCCCGACACGCGCCAAAGCGCCTCACGCGACAGCTCTGTTAATGTGAAGAACTTCTGTGTCACTTCTACCATCAACACTCAACAGTCAAGAAGCACAGAGTCGGCATGGCAGAGGAACCCCGAAGTCTACGTTCTGCATATGCAGAAGCAGAATCGAAACGTCACATTATCGAGAACAGCTTCGAAAGCACCTCAGCGGCCTTCCAAGATAACCTGCTAGCTGCCATACAGCTATACGAGCAATGCGCAAAAATCGCGGATCAAATTGCGCTCTTCAGCCCAAACGAGACTTTGGAAGACATCAGCTCGTCAGACTTGCAATACCTGCTTCTCAACTATCGCCTCGCTGAGATCGTGCTTCGAATTAACAACTTTGAGCAGCGAAAGGTGAATCTTCTGCGCGCGCAGAGAAGCTATGAAAAGTACTTGAAACAGCTGGACAACTACGACCTTCTCTCGAGGGACGACGCGAAACTCCTTGAACAGTATCACGATTCGCCGACCACTTTCTCGACAGCATCAACAGTGGATGCAGCATCGAGACGAGATACGAAAATCAAGCGTTTCAAGGAGGAGAAGGCACTGAAGCAAAAGCTGGAATACCTTCGACAAAATCCTAAGGCGATACAGAATGATGATGGTGCATATCGAGATTTGCAGCTCACGAACATCGCATATTGCACACATCAGACCTTTGCGTCACTTGAGTCAATATCGCAAGAGCTACATATCCTGTCTTTAGCGCCACCTGCCCCATCGCAGGACCAAAGACATGAGCCGAATGACTTACGCGACAGAACTCGGAAAGGTGACGGCTACAGCGAACGTCTCGATGCCCGTCAGCTCTCTGCGGGGCTGAAAGGGCCCCTCCTCGATAAGTCCGGCAAGCCTCTGCGGCCTTTCACGTTGACGAGCAAGAGAGCAGAGTTCAGAGATGGTGTCTTTAGGCCAGATCACAGCTTACCGACTATGAGCATCGACGAGTATTTGGAAGAAGAGAGAAAGAGGGGAGGTATGATCGATGGAGGTGGACCGCAGAGTCAACAGCAGAAAGTGGTGGACGAGGACGATTACGAGGCGGCGGACAGAGAAACTATGAAAGCAAGAGAGTGGGACGAATATGTGGAAGCTAATCCGAAAGGAAGCGGAAATACGATCAACAGAGGATAAGCCTATAAAAATTCGTCAGGGGAGCGGGATATGCCTGATGACCATAAGCTACGTCTCAGTGGTCAGTCTGATAGAAACACTCATGGCATGGAGATTTTTAAGGATCCGACATGAGGACAGATTCTTTTTGAGGACTCCTGACACTTTTGCTACATCAAACGGGTTCACGACTGTCATCTTTCGTGCTGTCAAAGCCAGTACAATCTGCCCTGCAAATGTCCCGGCCTCTTTATACAGATTGTGCCAACCCAGTCGATCAAGATGGCAGTCACGAATTCTCTGCAGCACCACATAGAACAAGAGGTTCGCCGGCGAGCCGCACGCCTTCAAAAGCAGATACATGATGATACTCTACAGGCCCCACAGAGCCGGAAGCTGGTTCAAGCCCTCATCGATGACTTACAGGCAAGCATGGATGAGCTGCAGCGCAATATTGCAGGCATGAAATATGTGCTGGAATCTGCGGAGTCTCGTCATACAAACCCAAGCTCACAACTTGGACCGGTCTCATCCAGTCTTCGAGAAGATAAAACTTTCCGGCAGCACGAATCTGATGTCAGCACACTGGTCTCAAAAAGCTCGGATGCCAACCACGAGAAAAGTGACATTGAGCATGAAGACGACAAATCTACTCCTACACAAGGTCGCCGAGCACGATATCAGCAATTTGGTCTCGACCTAGCATCCGATCACTGGTATGCAAAGTCGCATAAAGCCACAGCTGTAGTGGCGCTCGACACAGAGTCCCGCTGCTATCCCGAAAAGAGCAAGCCTTCGATGAAGGCTTATGGTCAACACGTGGGTCGGCTGGTCTGCTGGAAGGATAACGTCTGCTCCGCATAGGATGCGAAGCATACATTGTTGCGTATGTACGATCTTACAAGCTCGGGTCCGACTGATGACCAGGGCGATACCAGACAGCAAGGGAAACAGCATGTTGAGCCACAATGCATGTGAGGGCAAGAGATCACCTGCTGAACGTTTACTGGAATATGTAGTGGCAGAAGATATCCGAGATCCTGGATGGTCCCTCTGCACCGCTCCGGCGTCCGGTCGCCGGACGGAGTGCTCCACTGCGGCGGCGAGCGGGCAGAGATGAAGCTGTCAAGGACACACTACTACACATATAGTCTTCAGTTTAATAAGGCTCCTTGAAAAGAGAGCGACATACCCGAATTTTCATACCTTCTGATTTTGTTCGTTGTTCAACTCCGTCGCTTCCTCTGTACTTCAGCCCTGTTATTCTGTTAGCCCCGCAAGTGGGGCACATCCCGCCCGCTATGTCGTCTACGCTGCACGAGCAACCACAGGGTCTCCGACCTTCCACACCCATGCTGACTTCAGCTCGTTCGTTGCTCGTTAGACAATGCGCTCGTAATATTGCAGACTATCCAAATAGGTCGTCATTGTTCACTACATGCCTGAGGACGCCTGCAGTGTCGGCAATGCGTAGCGATGAGGGGGCCCCGGCGAAAGCGACATCGCTTCAGGACGAGATAGAGCCTACTCAATCGCTGTCGGAGCAGTGTGCACGCATACATAAGAGGGTATACGACCTCTTGGATAGGAAGCCGGACACGGACAAAATAAGGGAGGTGCAACGGCAGACGAGGATCAGTTTGGGAGTGATTGGCCAGGCTCTGGAACGATATAGGTATGCCAATTGTATCTTCGTGTTGACCCACCATTCACTTCCTCGCATCTACGATGAAGCACAGTACTGACGGCTAAGCCCTCAAGTCTAGATTCGCTCTCCTTCTCCTACAATGGCGGCAAAGATTGTCTCGTCCTCCTCATCCTCTATCTCGCCGCACTGCACACCCACGCCAGAGGTGAAACAACAACAGCCACTGCAGCAAATGGCGTGCCGCAGATATCTGCACAGTCTCAGAAAGAGCGGACCTTTACACTCCCACCCGAGCTGAGATCAGTGTATATTGTCACACACAATACCTTTCCGCAGGTCAGCGACTTCGTCGACCACAGCGTCCAGAAATACCATTTGAGTCTAGCACGCTACCACAAACCCATGCGAGATGCATTCGAAGCATATCTCGCCGACTACCCATTTATCCGAGCCATATTCGTCGGAACTCGTCGCAACGATCCTCATGGCGGAAACCTGACTCACTTCGATCACACCGACCACGGCTGGCCAGCGTTCATGAGGATACATCCAGTGATCGACTGGCATTACAGAGATATCTGGACGTTTATAAAAGAGGTTGGAGTCGAGTACTGCGAGCTCTACGATCAGGGTTATACGAGTCTCGGAGGGACGAACGATACGCATCCAAACCCGAAGCTGGTAAGGGAGGGAGGCGAGGGATTCAAGCCGGCTTTTGAGCTGATGGATGATGAGGAAGAGAGATTAGGAAGAGATCGATGACCTAGCTAGTCGAGGAGCCGTGCAGAGTGCCGTGCGTGCAACTTTCGATCTGTCGAAGAGCATGAGCAAAGATATGCTTGATGAGCTGTACAGCTGATACATGTATATGGATAATGAGCTGTCCACTCCTGCAACGGTCGTTTTGCCTCCTGCTCGGGACTGCAGATCAAAGATTTGTTGGACCGGCGTGATTCGACAACGCTGAATAGCACTAAGTCTGTGCTCAGCGCGCTAAGAGCAGCGTTCAGCAAACTTCACAGTTGCATGTAACGCCTTACCGACCTGTCACCCGCTTCACACCGCACCATCCATCGGCCTCGTGACGTATAGACAGCCATCATGATTACAGAAACCATGCCCAACATATTCGTCCCGAAGCCTCGACGTCGCATGGTTACGGAAGTCAGACCAACTCAAGGAGTCTTACAAAATTTCGCAACCGCCACCGAACATGTCGATTGGAGTCCCGAGACACCGAAGAGCTACACAGCAAAGCATACCACAAGCGCTGAATCAGCAATCTATGGCGTTATCAACACGGTCGAGCTGCTTGAAGATGTTCTGGCTCGGGTTGATACGAAAGTACTTCTGCTGAGCCAGCGTGTCAACAAGCAGTTCCAGGACTAAATCACTAGCTCTGGTCTCCTTCAGCAAGAGCTGTTCTTTCAGCTCGCCGCGTCGCTCGAGGTAGCTGGTGGCGAGACCGATTCTGGAATCAATCATCTACTGCTTGCGACTCGATCTTCACAATGTCGGGGACTTCCCGCCGCAAGCTACAGCAGGCGCAAGCAGGCGTAATATGTAGATCTACCACAATAGAGGCTCAAAAGATATGGTTTATTGGCGCTTTTATGTTTACCAAGGAGAGCGAATCAATAGCTCAGAGGCCGTCAGACTTGGCGCAATGCACATAACGGCAGGAGAACTGTGTGACCAGGTTTGGGTCGATGCGGAGGAGACGGGATGCTTCGCCAGTCAGGAAGAGGATGAAGCTATGTACAACGAGGCCGGTCCCGACCACGATGGCGATTCGCGTTTCTGGAGGCGCTAATGACTACCGCCTAGCTAGGCCATATCCCTTGCATGCGTCGACGGTTTGTGGCATGAGATTCATGCAGCACACAAGGCGGACACGAGCTTCAAGACCCATAGCATATAGCTGCAGACGACAGCATATAAGGCTCCTGGACCGGATGTCATCCCCAACTGATTCCTGACATCTTCTCATTCTCCACTTCCGACCACAAACATAATCATGGGCTACACGCACTACTGGCGCATCCAAGACGAATATGCCTTCAGTCAGATATGGTTGCAACTCCTCACAGACGCCAGTCTGATCGTCATTCAAGCGGCAGTTCCACTCCAGAGCAATGATAAATACGGTGGGCCAGCGCTACCAAAGATCCACAAGGACGCTATCCGCTTGAACGGCGTTGACCATCTGGGTCATTAGACCTTCATCATGACGTCTGAAGCGACCGACTTTGCTTTCTGCAAGACCGCGGAAAAGCCTTATGACCTGGTTGTGGCTGCGATCTTGCTCCGTGCAAGTCAGCTGGCTGGCCGAGCAATTGAAGTCAGGTCCGTTAAAACATGTCATGTTGCTGATAGCGATGCTGAATTTTGTCCAGCTCCGATGGTGATTGGGATGATGAATGACTTCACGCACGACAGTTGATACACCAATTATGGCCCTGCGAACCAGTAGTCTGTCCCTGGACTCGGGAGGACAGCCCTTGGTAGACTGAACAGGTGGAGCTCGCACATGATGCTAGTGGAGGATGCATCGTGCCGGGGCAATCAACTGAGGAGAGGCCTTCCGAGCCTATGAATTGGTAGTAGGAGCAGTATTAGTGCTTTTGTGTTTCGTCTAACATCAGCTCATGCAGACGGCTGGATGCGGCCACCAGCCTTATTTCCCCGACCTGTCTTCTCCACGACATCTTCTCTCTATTCGTGTCTACGGCTTGTGGTCTGAGCAGAAACGCACCACAACGAACGGAATCCAGCATGCGAGCACCTTAATGCAAGAATTTTAGCACTACTCCTACAGTGCAGGATCTTTCTATCTCGGGGACGAGCGATGAACACGAGGCGTGCGCTTCTCTTGTATTAGTCTACTTCCTCCTCAAGCTATGGCTACGCGTGCAGCATGCTTCGGCTTCCTCTACCGCGTTTTGGGTCGTTACGCCATGCTCTGGGAACGCTGTCTGCATCGTGAAACGCCACCTGCAACGTCTTCGCTCGCCTGCCCCTGCATCCTCTAGCCATCTGCCATTCTGCTTGCGTCGAAATTCGACAAATCTCTTCAAGCTTCTCTCTGCGCCGTGCCCACGATGCATATGAAAGCTCCACCGATATCGGCCGAGCAGAATGGTGATGAGCTCATGCGTATGCGAGAGCTATCGGACTCTCATGCTGCCGTCTGCAGCGAAGTATTGTCATTCTTAGCTCGTGGACTACAGATATGTACATCCCATTGAATAACACTATGTGCACAGAAGCTGTTTTTGAAGCATCTGGGTGCTTAATGAGTTTGAGCTTGAGCCGCGAAAATGGTTCAGCGTCCGTGCTCAAGCTCCACCCTTGCAGATAAAGCCGAGTTTTCACTTCACTTCACTTGTATGCTGCTATATGCCTACGTAGGATATACCGAAATCTTGTTGGGCCATGTAGACTTCGAGCAGTGACTACGAAAGAGCCCCGCGTTGTACCATGACGGACCTTTTCGCGGTAATGTCCAACGATCGGAGAAAGGGTAGAAACATAAAGATGCATAGCGAACAGACAAAAGACATCCTGTTGCCGAGCAAGTAAAGTCACCGCGCCGTGGCTAGCACACCCAAACCAGACGCCAGAATGCTGCGAGACCGAGCATACAAGACAATGGTTGAGCATTTTACATTCGCTAGCGACGCCACTTCACATAGTGGTTCGTGGTTCGTGGTGCAGCATACGCAAAGCGGCACTCAAACGCCTGACAAAGTTCGAGGCCCAATTTCCTGTTGGCTTACGGCCCCTACGATACGCAAAGCACATATGGATCCTGCTAAGCATTATCGTGCTTGCACAGGCGTCGCGAATTGCAGGGGCCATTGTCTGGCGTGGTCAGCGTTTCCAAGCCGACGACTCCTCCTGCAGGGTCCAGTTTCATGAAGTGAAGCCGAAGCCAAACACGCTCACCATTTCAGAGACGATAGCGTCGCTACATTGAAGGAGCACCGCTATATAGTCATACACTGCCGGTCATCTTCATGTCAGTGCTATGCCGCATTGCCAGATCCTATACCGGGCTGCTTCACCTCATTGAGCTGAGCTTCACATATGTCCTACGCAGTTGCCTCAACAAACTGCTTATGACCTGTATCAACGGTCATGCGTCTGCGCTCGGCCCTCTCCCTCTTGTTGAGAAAGCAGAGAATCAGGTGGGTACTTCGCGTCCCCCACTCAATTCTTTTCCTCGCACTCAACTCTCTTTCACGCACGAAACTCTCTTTTACACAAACAAATCTCTTTCACGCACACACTTCTCTGCCACACCGCTCATCTAGCGGCAGCACTACGACTACATCCAAGAGCATCTGCAAGCTGTACACCATTCAATAACGCGCATCGTCATGGTACGTACCACGACAACCGATATTAGAACAGAAGGCTGATCTTTGCAAGGCGAACATGAACTCAATCCCCGCCCCGCCGTACAACCTCATGGGCCCGGTACATACTTGCCACCTTCCCAGATCAACAAGACACTGACGATCAACAGAGCTCCAATGATCCTTTCATGCCCGACGACCCCATGGAAACTCCAACCCTCTCGGACCTGCGGTGGGAGATTCTGCACGGTGGTGCTTTTGCACCAGAGAAGGTGACCGATCACCAAGCTCTGACTCCTGCCCCTGAGTCGCCTGGTATTCTCTCAACCGCAAAGCGCACATTCGAGATCGGAGAGCTCGTCATGGCCATACTTGAACACGTCGACCAGGAGACCTTGATGCACGCTCAGCGCGTCTGCAGAAAGTTCCGCACCGTCATTCAAAAGTAAAGCCAGTTGTCATCCGGCTCATGTACATGCTAACCTCATTACAGAGAATCAAAGCTGCAGCACAAGCTGTTCCTACCAGGAGATGCCAAGAACAATAGCCCGATTCGCTTCAATCATCTTCTCTTTCGCGAGCCAACAACTATTCGCAACCTTGGCTGGTATGTCACTAGACATGTCCTGGGAGACGGTATCCACTATCAGATTGCGGTCCACATCACAGCCCCAAGCCTGATTATGCCAAAGTCCCAGACTCTTCTGCGTTCAAGCTTCCTGACCCCTGACGAGACCGATTCTGGGCAATACCACGAGTTCTTCTTGCGGAACGAAATGTGGGGTGACAAAGTGATTGGCGCTCTCTTCACCACGAATCCGCACGTTGCTCAAATCTACCAGATCCTTCGCTCCAACGCCATCGAGGTTCTCGAAGAGGATCATCTCGCCATGGGCGAGGATGGCATTGCCGAGGCCTCGTACCTGCGCAAGAAGCGTTGCAAGGAAGCCAGCCGCCGCCGTGCTGGTTGGGAGGATCGTCATCGGGACCTCAAGGCGGGCTACGAGGAGCGTTTGATGCTCAAGTCGAGCACCTAGTCCCTGGCTTAGGTGGTATGTTGCTTTTTTCTTTCCTCACTAACGTTTTCCGGGACAGTCCATCGGCGCGGCGCAGCAGCAGCAGCAGAGCAGAGCGGATACTGGACGGAGGAAGGGTTATGGTCAATGCATGTTTGCTATGAGGGTTGTTGTAATTGTTGAGCAATTCCACTGTTGTGCCACATTCTCTCTCGTGCCTTTCTCTTTGCATACTTACGATCAGCGCGTCGCTGCACGCGCACTTCCAAGTATGATCATTGCGTCTTTGCTGCATGTGGAGACTTCACATCCGTATGTCATCTATAGTGATACGGAGGGTCAGCGCGTCGCAGTACGTGCGCTTCTGAATATGACCGTTGAGCCTTTGCTGTATACCAAGACTTCATGCTCGTATGTGAAGCGACAATATTGAGGACTGGCGCTTCATGATGCGCGTACTTCTAGGCAGGGTCATTGAGTCTTCGCTAAGCATGAAGACTTCACGCTCATGTGCGACTGCGGTATTACTAAGAGCTAGCGCTTGACAATGCGCGCATCTCTAAGCTTCAATATTGAGTCTTTGCTATGTATGAGACTGTCATAGTGGTATGCGAATTCGGCAATACCGAGTACTAGCGCTTCGCTATACGCATAGTTTCAATGATTATTCGACAGACTTGGCTGATTATACTGCCTTTACGCGTGTATATGTTTGATTAGAACTACGGAAATAACGCTTCATGATACGCATAACCCCAAGCAGTAGGCGACAGTCTTTGCTAACCATACTGCCTTCACGCTCGTATACGCGCCTAGGACGAGATCGTAATCACTGCCACAGGTATGCGTACTCGTCAGCCAATGGGTCAAACCCTTCGTCACGGTTTTCGTCCCTCATGTCAGACCGCATAGCCTCGGCCCACAAAACATCCGCAAACTTCGGGTTCTTGAGATCCACATGTCCATGCTCCCACTCAAAGTTCATGAAAGTCCATCGCAGCGGGAATTTGGCCATCATCTCGACGGAGACAAGAGGAGCTAGGAACCATTGACCAGTATAGTTCTCTGGCTTTTCGCCGCCTTTGGCTTTGCGGAACGAGTGCGTACGGCCCTTGCCTTTGTGGTAGACGATCTTTGGGTGCGTTCCGTCGAGCAGGCTGATATCGCCAGGGTACGTGGTGATGTATTTGCCGTGAGCGGACCATGAAACCCAGCGCACCTGCTCCTTCAGAGTCCAGACAATAACGTGCTCCCAGTCGTGCGTGTGGCCCTTTCGATCGGGGTCTTTCTCGAAGTAGTACCCGTACATGTACACGCACCAATCGTGGTTGCAGCGCTGCCGGACATAAGTATTGCTTAGTTCGAGACGAGCTGGACTACGGCATTGCGAGTAGTCTCCATTCAACGGTAAGCCCGGGTTGGCCTTGCCGCTGCTATCGAAGGCGGCGGTCTGGTAGCAGGCGTCTTTGTCGAAGTCTAGGGCAGGCTGAAACTTGATAGCGCCTGGTGAGGCATTCATAGGGAGCGGTCGTATAGTGTCCGCCCTCGAGATATTGAAAAGGGCAGACAGGGCCAGGAAGCCAAAGGCTATCATTGAGTGCATTCTTTCGAGTTTTTAGAGAGTTGCGGACGTGCGAAGAGCTACATTCTATGATCCGACAGTAGCTGGGCGCACTTGTGACGGGTTTACTTGAGCTTGGATGCTTACTAGCAAAGCTGGTCGCCAATTATTTATCACATCGCCGTTCGTGCTATGTTTGATACTCAGAAAGACTGCTACCCCGATGATGCCTATCAGAGCAGTAATAGCATCGCGTTGATTTCGGACATCACTCATATTTCCAGAAAATTGCCACGCGAAGAGATGCTATCGGGGTAGCCGACCACGTGCGTGACACTGCGACATTCGTTGGAGACTAAAGCGACGTAAGAACAGAGACATAGTGTCTTGACGCATGCTGAATGAGGTCGTCAACGCTACGCTTACGTGGGTAGATCTTCCGACAATAGGCAGGGCCAAGCCAAGCTGTGCTGCGGTGGAACGCTTGGCAGGTACGAAGGTCAGCAGCGCTCGCATGAAATAGTGTTGCCGCTCGCAGGAGAGTGCGCCAGGCCTCAACCCGCTTATGAATGGGCAAAGAGCCAAAATAGCTGCGTAGACTGTAGCAAGAATATGTACCGGAACGAATGCACTCGGGTTACCTCACGTAAAGGAAGTCCAAAACTTTGCCAAGACCGCTGCTGTGCGCAGGCGTGCTCGAAAGTTCTGCAAGGGAACTTGGAAAAATCAAGCTCAGCCCAGCCAAAATTCCAAGGAACCTATAGCTTGCAACACCCAAACCCCCCGCAAGAAGGCCACGCGATGAGATAGACGACGGGAACGGCAGTGGCTCTTTCGTAAGATCCGACTGTAGCATTCGAAATTCCTACCGAGTGTCGCCGCAGATATCGACAATCGAAGCATTTAACGCACACTAAGGCCTTGCATTGCAAGACTAGTATCGAGTCTATCGACTCAAAATGTGCGTAGCACGGCGCGCTCTTTAGCATAAAGAGGTAACAGTCTTTCGTATTATGTCTAGCACTGAGTAGCAAATTCTGATACAAAGGTTGCTGGTCGATGCTACAAAGCTTTTGGACTGTCGCTGATATCTGTTTTTGTGTGATCCTTATAGCACTGCAAATTCCTCATATGGTCCGGTGATGTTGAAATTCTGTAGAGGCGCAACGAAGGCGTTGTAGGTAGCATTGTACCCGCCTGATATGTTATAGGTGGCCCTATTGCCGTTGTCAGTCCACATTTGTGATCCCATCAGCAGTCTCAACCACTTACTGCGAGTCTGCGTCGGTGAAGCTCAAGCTAACACTCATCGCGGCAATGCCGTTGTCAGAGTTCGGCTCCAGGCTAGCGGCCACGAATGGAACACCAGAGGTCGACACATCCTCGAGAATCTGGCAGTCGATGTAGTAACCAGTGTCCCAGCCAGAGCAGTCCGCCTTGAAGCCTGGGTAGATATTGTCGTTGACGCCGGTGACGTTGAAGTAGTAATAGCAGCCTTGTCGTTCGCAGCCTGCCTCCCAGTTCTCGACGGACCAGGAGTAGTCTTCTGGGAGACTGGTGTCTGCTGAGCTCTCTGCAGCCGCCAAAGGTGCCGTTGCTGCGATGGCCGCTGAGGCAAGGAGGGTAATGAACTGCATGATCTGGTTGCTGTGCTGGTATGCTTCTGATGGGAGTGACTGTTTGGATATGCTATTGTTGGCTAATGATAAGTGATTTGTGACCTACATTGCGGCTGCGAGTCTGCACCCTTTATAACATGTCGCATGCCCGTCCGTGCCTTGGTGCTACAGTAGCACAAGCAACCGATGCATAGACCGGGCTCGTATTCTGTGCGGTCACACACTGCCACGTACAGATGCTCATGTCGTACTAGCAAAGATCGACGGTGGCCAAGGAAGACATGATCAATCAATGTCGAGAGTCATGAAAGTGTGGATGCTCCCAAGGAAATGCTAGCAATATTAGAGTCTGCTTTAGCCGAAATTGATGGCGAGCCACCAGTTCTTGCTTGGCAAACTATTTTTGAACTCGTGTTTGGTGGATCTTGCTGCACGGATTTCATCATACACGAAGTCTCCCCAAATCTCTATACACGTAGTGTGTCGATAGTGTTCGCTTGGTATTGCCTAAGCTGCTCCCACGTCGCGCTCCAAGAGCCATCTGAAAGTTCCGAATCGAGTGTCGCCGACGGAAGCCGGGAGCTTGATTCGGCCGAGCGGGCCTGCAGACATGGTCTCGTGCGAAAATCGATCAGACAAAATGGGCTTTAATAGATCAATACGTTATCTGCTCTGATATAGGCAAGGTTTTCCCACCCAAACACGCTTGACATCCACGGACCGTGATCGTGCACAGAATTTTAGTTGACAAGCGTTGTAGATACTGGAGGGCCTGGGTATAGAGAGTTACAGACTGATGCCGCATCTCGTGAGATCTCTAATCAGACCATATGATCTCTCCACGGTAGCGTGGTTGTTTTGGCCCTTGTGAGCTGTAGGATGGCGGTGAAAATACAGGGGCCCCAGGCAGCGAGGCATCGGCGAGCCCCAGTCCGGAATGTCGTCACCGAGACAGACCAGCACGTGGAGCACCACAGCCACCACTCGATTAACAATGCGCCGGCACGCACTCCTTCACGTGCTTTTCGGCACACCAACTCTCGATCGAACACCTCACATCCGATGCCATCGCATTCGACATAGTAGCGCAATGTCGCCGATACCGAAACCGCATTATCGTCCTCCTCCGTAGCAGTACTGATCAGTCTCGATCTTGCTTCACACTCAGTCCGCCGCTCTTGCCCAGGCAACCCGGTCGCGAGACGTGCTGTCTCAGATAGCAACAAGCAAGATGGAAATGGCAAACAACTCCTCGGTCATTCCGTCCATCCAGGACTTGTTCCTCGTGCTGCCTAGACTGGCGCACCGAGCTGGTTCGTTTGGTGCTGGCTTATTCCATATGCCAGAAGCCATGGACGGCATCGCGGGCAAAATCTTCAACGGAGGCAGCATGATCGCGGATGCAACGGCACAGACGACAGCCGAATCAACCATCACGAACACGAGCTCCTTTGCACAGAGTACAGCATCGACGGTCGAGACTACTATCAGGGAAGCATGGAGGACTGCCGCAGAAGAGGACTCCTCGTCAATTTTCATGAGCATAGCACAAGGAGTTGGTAAATTGAAACAGTTTGGCGGCATATTCTCGTACTTGACTTCAAAATGGGCATTGACAACCTTTACTGCAGTAAGTCATGCGTGTTCGCACTGGACGGGACATTTACTCCTAACCATGGCTTCACCAGGCAATCATCCTCAATCGCACGCACTTTTATGCATCCTCTCGAGAGCATCTCCGACTCCGTTTCCACATGCGACTCGCCATGTACTCAATCCCAGTTGCGGCTTTCCTGATGCAGATGGTAATCATCCTCCAAGCAATGAGGTGCCAGACTTCACCCGACTTTGCACAACTTCGGTATGGCGATCCTCTCAAGCATCTGGCAATCGATTTCGCCGCAGAAGGCGGCTTCCTCTACAAGCTCAGTTCGACCTTATTATTTTGGCAAGACGACGCGAGTTGTTGCTCTGCCCGGAACATGTCTCTTCCAGGCATTGAGGACGACGACAAGGGCGGTCTTCGTGGATCTATGTCCCTCCTATATTGGTTCTTCATCACTCTGTGCGCCAGTCAATTTTTTGAGACATTGATCTGCGCACTACAAGGTAAACAGCCAATGCCTGAGACTGGCATGACCATCTTCGAACACTCTCTAGCCTTCGCGGAGTGCGAAGCGATGATCAGCAGCGCATTGGGTTTTGGACTTGCTGGTTACAAAAGCATAGATAGTTCCGGCTCCAGCTCTGGGAAATCAGGCAGTGAGGACGTGGGACCACTCTTCACCAAGTCAGACATTCTGCAGCGGTTGAACGTCCCGCCAGAGGTGCTTCTGGTATGCCTGATATCGTGCTTCAGTCATCTGAGTAGCGCTACTCTAGCTACTGTTGGCATTCGGCACAAGGTTCGCCTCGTGAACACAGCAATCTGGGCTTCTTGCTACATGGCTGCCTTCTTGTGGAGTTTCAGTAGGATCATCTTCAGCCCCTTAGACAGCGTGGCCGACTTGGGGGTGCTACGCTTTCCGACTGTCTGCATTGTGGGATTCATACCGCATCTGCTGATTCTGATCGGCATCATTATCTGCAGCATCATATATGGTGCGGCTATACTGGTCACCGCATTCTCTATCCCTGAGGATGCCGCACAAGGGATGACCTTCAAGCAGCGCTTTGCCTGGGCTTACAACAATCTAGAGGCGAACGTGCAATTCTCTGCCAACCCTGCCATCCGTATCAAGATGTCAGAAGACTTCTACAGTAACCTTTTGAGAATTGGGTTCAATTTACTCACAGCCGCTAGCGAAGCCGTCTACCTTAACCAAGGTAGTCGAGTTAGTATTGCCAAAATGACCTGGTTAGAGCAGAAACGTATCGACGACATAGCGGCAAACATCCAGGCGAGGCATGTTCCGACTGTGCCCTTGGAACTTCTAGGTGAGGATATTGCTCGAGGCGTGAGATACGTCGATCACCAGAACGCAGCAATCAGCCAATCTCCATATGCTCGGGAGCGAAAGTCCAAACCAGTACAAAAGACCCGTGGTGACCGCACAGGTACCTCGGATTTGGACAGCGGCCTTGGCTTGTCGCAAAGAAAGAACCGTATGCAGCTGACAGTAGACTTCGTCTCTGGTATCTGCTGGCTCATTGTCAGTGTGCAAGCTCAACTTGCCCTTGGTTTACTTCGCAAATCGGGCATTGAGCATAGACCTGCATGGTTACTGAAGGCTGCAGGCATTGCTGAAGGACAGCAACGGAAGCCCTCGGCACATGATCGACCCCGGAAATCTGGTCTCTTAGACTTCTATGTCAACGACGCGAATGGTAATCCAACGATACCCCACACTGACAACTTCGACGTGGAAGCTGAAATGCGAAGTCGAGCTCAAAGGTCAGGTGGCCCACGAGGTGTAGACAGTGTCGATGACGAAATCTACAATTGGTGGCGCCGTGGAGGTCGATTCGGCGACATCGATGAGAGTGGCGACTATGTCGAGTCTGTCACCGGCCGAGACGACGATCTCACAAGCGTAATATCCATGTCGACCAATGCTAGCCAGGTTTCCGACGAGGAAGAAAGTGGACGCAGAACGCCGACTCAGCTGGACCCGTATGGCAGTCGAGAACACACCCCTGAGCCTTCAGATGCTGGTCTAGATCTAAGCTCTTTATCTCGACTACTCGATCCTCGATCTTCCAGCGATCGCGAAGAAGCACGCTTGCTCTCATATAGCTTGCAGGCAAATCGGCCCATGACAAGAAGTCAGTATCGCCGTACCACAGATCGGCGTCAAGCTGAGCTTCTCGATGGTCTGCGCTCGACGGCCATGGCCTCGAATGAAGCAGATGACGAGCGTGACCTGGAGCACTTCATTCTAACACGACGTTCGAAAGCCAAGGCTAAAGTCAGAAGAACTGGCACCTGGGAATCTGGCGCCGAGGGCATGGGTGAAGGTGGGCCGCAGTGCGTCGTCTGTCAGAGTACGCCACGGACGATCTTGGTCTGGCCCTGCGGCTGTCTGAGCATGTGCGACGACTGTAGAGTTGGCTTGGCGGCGAGGAATTATACCAAGTGTATATGCTGCCGGACCGATATAGCTGCGTACTCGAGGTTATATGTGCCTTGAGCTGATAGCTATCGTCAAAACTGGGATAGAATTGCATTACGAATCCAACACGTTTCTATGGATGTGGTGCATGTCGTTGACTTGCATGATCTGCTGCGCCATACCTTGCGCCAGGTGTCCGGTTTGTGAAATATGTGAACATTCTGCACCTGCGATGGCTGACACGTGATTGCACGCTTGTGCAAGCAATTGTGGTTCAAGTTGTGCTGCCGTCGTGATCTTCGACCTGGGAGCCTCCAGGGCTGGCGAGTCTGGCAGCGCACGTGAATGAGGGGCAACGATGATGCAATGACATACCTGGGGTCCAACATGAACCTTGCTACATTCGGGTACGCCACCGTGCCAACCTGCGCCTACACCAAACCTACGAGACTTACTGCGCATGAACATTCGAAAATAACAGTCGCCTCTCAAGAGGTACCTTAGATTCAGCCGCGTGATTTCTCGTCAAATGAGTAAGGTATGTCCACCGTCGCTCTTGACATACTCAAAGCGTCATTTCTGAGCTCTCGGGCCGTTTCCGGAAGGCTTTCGGCGCAGCTAAGCGGAGCGGCGATGACAAACTGCGCCAGAATCGTCTGTGACGATTCCACACCTTGCATTACTTATCGCGTCCACCTGCCTTCACTACATAAACCTCCTCATCGACGTTTATGTCTGCACCTACACTACTGAGACGGACATTACTCACCAGCGCACGAAACTTCCGATCGATCAACCTTCAGCAACACCACTCTTACCAACCAATCTTCGCCAACCACAACAGATACTTCTCAGCGACAAAAATGGGCAAGGAGGGAGTTCACGTTCTTGGCTGCAAGGCCGACTACGACCTGGCCCACGAGGACAAGGACACTCTCATGGTCATCGACTGCTTCGCGACATGGTGTGGTCCATGTAAGGTCATTGCTCCACAAGTCGTCAAGTGAGTAACGAACGCGCCATCTTCATGTATATCATCGAATCGCTGACGTAGAATGTGATCAGGTTCTCGGACGCATATCCTACTGCCCGCTTCTACAAACTCGACGTCGACGAAGTCCCAGAAGTTGCGCAAGAACTCTCTGTCCGCGCCATGCCAACCTTCTTCCTCTTCAAGGGCGGCGAGAAGGTCGGCGAAGTCGTCGGTGCCAACCCAAATGCTCTGGAGGCCGCTATCAAAGAGAACATCTAGATGCGCACGTCGGACGCGGACACTGCATGAGCGAGAGGATGAAGGAGAGATTGCAGCAACAACAGAGCCTGAATACTATGGCGACATCACTTTCGGAAATGGACCTCACAGTCCGAGGATAGAGAGTTCCTTGTAGATACCACACCTCAAACGAAGCGAACCTGATACCATCTGCCTTCGCTGACTGATTACATTGTCACAAATCTCGCGACCCTCTATCTAGCTACATCGATTACCAATCCCAACACAGCCGTCATTGCAACTGAACCCACTTGATGCATGTGTCTTCATGCTGACACAGCACACCTCGCTGAAACGACGCCCTGCTATCCCTCTGCTCACCCATCTTCGCATCACTGATTCCAACCCATGAGCCACCACCCACGTGCCCATCACGCCGCAATCGTCGATCACGTAGCACAAATCATCCACCCATGCAGGCAAACCACATTCCACAGCCTCCGACTCCACCCTCATGCCGGTTCGCGCTGATCATCGGCATTCCTCACCAGTTTTTTCTTCCCGTCGACCCACCCGACAGACACTCACGGACGGCTGTTCGGGTATTTGTCAATGTTTTGTGGTTGTCGTGGTTGTTTTTCGGAGTGCGTTTGCTAGTCTGAGGTTGGAGCTGGCCAATGAGTGTGGGTTGTGGGGGGAGTGTGGTCCGGTGGGTGGGGTTTTCGGTGGTGGAGTGATGTTGGGGGATGGGATGGGATGGGATAGATGGGAAGTTGGAGAGGTTCGTGGGTGGTTGTTTGTTGGGAGTGTTTTACTGCGGAAGGCGAGGGGCTTTGGGGTTGATGGAGGACTTGGGGTTGGAGGGGTAGGCAGTTTGCGTGGTGGAACTTATGGATATGGTGTTGTGGTCTTGGGGTGCTGCTGTAGGCAGGCTTATGCTTCAGGAAGCTTCGTAGACCTTTGCGATTGCTATTGATATATAGAGATACTCCGCTCTCTGTCGCAGATTTGGGTAGCTCTGTTACTGAGACTCCATCATAATCCGCTGCATTTCCAGAGCTTGGTCTGGCGGTCAATTCAAGCCTTCGGTGGCCCAGGTTGGGGACCTGATATTAACTCCCTGCTTCATGTGCTTGTTCTTCGAGGTGTTCCGAAGGGAGGCATAAAGACGATTGCACACGAGCTTCTCAGCAGAGGCAGCACGGAACGTTGTCTGCTTCTCGGCCTGTGAACATGCGATAAAGTGTTTGCAACTTCCCGAGGTCTTTTGTAAGGAAGGTGCTAATAAGATCCCCGAAAATCATGATAAATTCCAGCCAGGAGGACTTCAAGGAAATTTTGCATTATGCTTTAGCACGTACACTAGGTACTGCTCGAATGGCGAACAGCTTATTTTGATACATGCAGCGCTCTTAACGGCACATTCGGCGCATATTTGAGTGTTGTGTACTCCTCAACCATACGCGTGGCCTATCTCCATGTAAATGAAAATTTGCTATAGTAGCGCAGCATCTGTCCGTTTCAACAAAGATCGCCAGAAACTCCAAAAACACAGTGGTATCGCTGGCGTAGAATCAAGACCATGTCCCTTATCCATGTGGTATATCGCTAGCCGGCTATCATGCGCCGAATGTGGTCATGATAGCTGGTATGATCGCACTGTCGAGATGTTAGTGAAGATCTGAGTCGAGCATACCACAGTACTTACGCGACCGCGATACTGGCAACAATACCAGTAAGCGCTCTGCGCCTGATTCGCTCCTTTCGAAGCTCGACCTCCACGGGTCTGGCTCTCTTTGCAGGTCTTTCGGGCTCGACGATCTCTTCGTCATCTTCTACAATCTCCTCCGCCTTTCTCTTGCCCTTGCGGGTGCGCGCGCCTTCGATCTCGCCAGCCTTGGCCACCATTTCGCGTGCTCTCCTGAGCATGTCTTCAGGATTCTCTGGTATCGGTAGATCTGGGTGGCCAGTCGGCATCGTGACGTTGACCTTTGTCGATTCAATCTCATCTTCTCCATTCGCATCCGGTACCTTGGTTGTTTCGACCTCGACCCTGACTGTGTCCGCTCTGTCACCATTGACGGATCCCTCGTCCGCGAGCGACTCATTCTCGTCAACGCTGTCAAGCTTTGCGCTGCGTCCACGACGGGCTGTAGACTTCTTACTTGGGCTCAAGATCTTGCGTGGTGTCGGTTTCGGCTTCTCGAGAGAGGGCGACTCTGATCGCAATCGTGCGCTCCCGCCCCGTGTTGAGCGTGTCCCTGCACGTCCGGCCTTGGCTTGGGTCTTTTCGGGTGTGCGCCCAAACCCATTGGCAACACCTTTCTGCATTTTGTATGGCGGCGGAGACCTAATTGCTTTACTTGGATCGGTCCTCGTGCCGTGCGTGATTGGTTCGGGATCCAGGAGCGCAGCGATCCAAAGCGTGATGCCGTACTCGTC
Source organism: Passalora sequoiae (assembly GCA_013248845.1). Lineage (NCBI taxonomy): Eukaryota > Fungi > Ascomycota > Dothideomycetes > Mycosphaerellales > Mycosphaerellaceae > Passalora > Passalora sequoiae. The sequence goes on from WSQC01000032.1 coordinate 59,966, forward strand.
GGCAAGTTCAAGTGCTGCACAAACATGTTAGGCGACGCGAGCAGTCAGGAATGTAACTAATCACGCACCTCTGTCCGGATTGATCCAAACGTTTCCTGCCACTTCTTCGCTTGACGCCTCTTCTAGACTCTTGATGTAGTCCTTTTCAGCTTGCTCTTCCTCGATTTGCGCGAATGGAAAAGCCGCCTTAAACATGCCAGTTGCGCTAATGAAGCCGTCGCTAGAGCGTCTCTGCAAAAGTCTCAGGAATCGTATCGCATGCGCCGGCGCATCGCGCATCGCCATCTACTCACCATCAAGAAATATGCCTCGGGCCATTTGCGGTTGGGGCCTTTGCTGAAGATGCCGCTTCCTGTCAAATCCTTCGGCAATGGGACACGAAGATGCGCGTAGTCGAGGGTACCCAAGTTCTCCTGCTTGGTCGCATTGCTTGTGCCTACTTGGCCTGGCTTCACTTTGAGCTCGGTCTGGCCCAGGCAGCGGCGCTCGACAAGGATCTCATCTGCATGCGAGCTTGTTAGCCTTGTCCTTCATGCACCGTTCCTTCTATTCCCTTCGCGAACGTACGGGATGGCGCGCGCTCTTCTTCAACGAGCAAAGGGTTGCGACGCTCCGGCAAACTCGGTCGCGCGGCCATGTTGATGCGCGCGAATATGTGATGGAAAAAGAAGATTGATGGATGGCCGCTGGAGAGTGGTCGATGCTCGTGTGTCGCGCAATGCACACGATAATACACGTCGCGGACGCGAGAGCAAACGTCTCTGCCCGAGGCCCGGCTACTCCCGGTAAATGGTATCGAACAAAAGTCAGTTGCGAAACAGATGTGAGAAATGGTAAGGTAGCTACAGCCACATGTAACGTGTAACAAGGGAAGGCTTGTCAGAACTCAAGGCCAAATCGCAAGATGTCGGATGGCGGAAAAGAGTGAAAGGTGTGGAGATACAGCTCTTTCTTCGATCGACTGCGGCGAACTATACGAAGCGCTATGACCGAAGGACAGCAAAGAAGTGGCTGGGGGATAATGCAATTTCCGTGACAACGCTATAAGAACCTTTTGCTACTTCATTTCGTAGCCGGTGTACAAATCGTTATAGGCGCTGTAGAATCGCGTATATTGGTGCTTTTGATGCAGCACCGCCTTTCATCTTTCACGAATCCCTGCACTCCTTGTTTCTGTCCGTCTCGTAGTACAGTAGTAGTAGGGCGTGCCTTCACACAAAGCATCATGCGCCGTCAAGTAAAATCAGCTTGACGGCGCATGATGCTTTGTGCGAAGTCCGTGCGAACAGATGTTGATGTCAGTAGTGAAGTGAAGCATGTACGAGACGGCATTCCTACATGTACATGTCGGTATCTGTATGAAGAGCGGTGAGTGGTTGGGCACGAGCGGCTGTGGGGTCAGCACACAGCGGCCCACTCCCTGCTCGTCTGTGTGGAGGCGCAGCGCTACCTACGCTACCGGTACGCCTTCTTCCTCTCCAACTTGTCGACACGTATAGAAGCCGGGTCATAAAACAGTCTAGACATACTTCCGGCAATTGGCAAGATGTCTGCAGAAACACGTCCAGAAGACCTGCAGCCCGAGGAGACCGAAGGCTTCAAGGTTGGTCAGAAGAAGACAATCGAAGAATATCAGCAGCTAGGTAGGTCAGCAAACGCCGAGGACACGAATGCTTCGGGAACACCACCACGCCACCAAAGACACTCGCGTCGTGCATGCTTGTACTCTCCTGTTCCTGAGCTGACAGCGCTCGCTAGACCAAAACGACGAATCGCTCAAGAAATGGAAAGAGTCGCTAGGTCTCGGCACTGGCACTCCAATTGGTGACCCAAAAGATCCTCGCCGAGTGATCATTCTCTCCCTTGGTCTCGAGGTCGAAGGACGACCTGACATCATCATTGACCTCGATAAGCCCGGATCTGTAGACGATCTGAAGAATCACCCATTCACTATCAAGGAAGGAGCGACTTTCCGCATGAAGGCACGATTCAGGGTCAACCATCAGATCCTCAGCGGCCTCAAATATGTTCAGGTCGTCAGCCGAGGACCCGTGAAGAACAAGATGCAGGAGATGATCGTAAGTCGCCGCGAGGCGTCAAGTGAGAGGACCGAGGTATGCTAATTTGTGTAGGGATCTTATTCTCCAAGCACGACAGACAAGCCAGAATACGAAAAGAAGTGTAAGCCATAGGAATTCTGATGATGTTCTGCGGGACACTAATGTATGACAGTCGAGACGGATACGGCACCATCAGGTATGCTCGGCCGTGGGAAATACAAGGCCGTCTCGAAGTTCGTGGACGATGACAACGTCGATCATCTTACGTTCGAGTGGTCATTCGAAGTCAAGAAAGATTGGTGATTGCCAAGTGCTGCTATGTATTGCATGTGGAAAGCCGAAAGTGCTTGAAGATTGGAGGGTTTGCATGGCAGGCAGCGGATGCATCGCACGGCTGCAGCGCGTAGGATGTGCTCTACTGTAAGCGAGGGCGTTGATCCGAGCGCCTAATTTGAGTACTGATACCGCTCAATTATGGAAAGCAAGAACCTCAAAAGGAGGAACGGTGAAATTACATTCTGATACAGATCATGTGCCTGAAGAATGAGTCGTGAATCTGCCGTCCGACGGGTATCTGAAATACCTCATATCCTCACCACGAGCGCCGCCGCTTGAACGCTGGATCCCTGAAAGTACCAATACGAATGCTTATGGAACGAGCAGCCAATGGTCATCGCTCAGCTTATCCTATTCATACTCATCGTTGCCCTTGCGATACTTCATTCCGTGGATGTCATCGAACCGCTTTAAGAGGGTTCCCTCACCACCTTTCTCGAGATCAACGCTGTATACATAAAAGTCGCCCTCGTTGGTCGCGACCATGATATGTGGAGTATTGTTAGCCATGGCTACCACACTGCGTACTGGTTGTCCGTTGGCGCCTCGTGGAACACGCATCCACGCGAAATCTCTTTGCGGTTCCCACATTTCTGTTACTGACGAGGGTAAATAGCCTGCTGCTCGGCTGACAAATGATGTAGACACGTTTTGTGATGTTCTTCGAACGAGTGACATGAATCCTGGTTGACGTGGTTGCTTTGCACCTGCCAGTGCGGCTGGGTCTCCATCAAGGTCGGTACTACTTTCTCGCGCATCTTCTGAAGGGCTCTCGCTCCGATCTCGTTCAGAGAAAGAGGACTGCCTGGGTTTCGTGGGTGATTCAGGTGATACCGGTCTCGCTGCGCTGCTGTTCGAGGGTCCCGGAGCCGCGAGCTTGAAAACGTGAATCGTCTCTGTAGCAGACGATACACATAGTAGCGTCGAGGCAGCATTGAAGCTCATACAGTATATCCGCGCGGGTATGCTGCCTCTTCGGAACTGATACAGCTTCTTGCCATCTGGTATCGAGAACACCCTGATCACCGTGCCCTTTTCTGAGGATGTCGCCATGAGTGTGCCGTCGTTATTGATCGCAATGTACGATACTGGCGCCTGATGGCATGTTATCACTGTCGCTTCCTCCATCTTATTCAGATCGTAGAGCAGCACATCTCCACCAATACTATCCTTGACCACCGACTTGGGCACATGTGTCTGCTGCGTATGTTGACTTTGCATGTTCTTGTTGGTATGCGGCAGAGCCAGATAGTTGTTTTCTGAGTTGGGTGAGATTGCGCATATGCCGGATGGATTGAGTGGGATGTTCTGTTGGTGCATCATTTTCATATTGCTGATGTCGTACACAAAGACCACCTCTTCCAGCATTACGATCAGCCGCTTCCTATTCATCTTGACCGCCACCACCATGCCATGGAAAGTGAGTTCGCATATTGTCGAGTGTTTCTGCGCACGCTACTCAGTCTCGTAAGATTATCCATCCTGCTAACGTTTCGATCCCACACTCACTTTGGTGTTGACGATTCGTAACAGGCGCGGAGTTAGGATCATGGCAACCAGAGAGGTGGAGAAGAGCTGCTCGACCAAAGAAATGTCATCCTCGCGAGAGTAGTTTGTCAATTCGAATGGGTCGGTGCTGTATACGCGCAGTCCTCGTGTCGTTGCTATGTCCTCATTCAGCCGTGCACTTACCGTGTTAATGTATGGCGCGTACCAACTGCCAGCAGGCTGTGGTCCTGGTTGAAGGTCACATAGTTCAGTCCAGTCATAGCTGCGACTGGATGAGCATCGGGCTCGATGTAGTCAAGCTTGCGACTGTATACGTTGGTATTTGCTGTGCGAAATCAGTGGAAGAGTGCAAGCGACCCAGCCAGTGGAGGGTTGCCATAACTGCTCCGCCAGTGACGACAGAGAGACGCTACGGGAAGAGCGATCCGTCCCGCAGCCGCAGGGTGGCAGCCCTGCACTTCTGAGCCGAACAGCGCAGCGCTACCTGGGTATCTGACATCCTTCCTATTCTTAGCCTTGCACAGCTCGATAGAGCAGCTTAGTGCTCCAAACTCGAGGTGGAGAGCCGTAAGTGTTTGAACCTCGTTCCAGGCTATAAGCGCGACGACGAGATCTATACATGTATTGGACATGTCCTAGCCTGCGCCATCTTTTCTTTCTCCGTCCAAGAGATCCTGTCCCTCCGTGTCTGTTGGCTTATCAAAGCTTTCAGGCGACTGACTCCCTGACACTTTGGTGCAGGGGTGCCATTGTGCGACTCAGTCACATATCCCGGGCTGAAGGAAATGATCATGGCGGAAGTGAACGAGAATGCCGACAGTATCTTTCCGGATTTCTTGCGCTTTGGTCTTGAAACAGAACATACTGTTCAACCTAGAGCCGTGCAGTCTGCAGCCCAGCTGAACATTACCAACGCTGCGCACGTACAATCCAGTGGCCTCCCACCTGGCCATGACAACAGGTCGAACGGCAAGATGCTCAAAGCAGAAAAGGTCCTTGGCCTGCAGAATGGCTTGCAGAGCGCTCATGTCAAACGCAGCTCCAGCGTACCCATGCTTAACGACGGTCGAAAATCCAGGGAGAACTCGATCGTGGACCCACAGAAACACCAACGGGACGAATTGATCATGGATACGAATAAAAGCAGCATTGTTTCGAAACGATCAGTCGAGAAGCTCTACTACAATGGTCAACCTGAGTACTTCAGGTACTTTGTTAGCAAGTTTAAGCGGAGATCGCCACTCATCAATCGCGGATACTGGCTGCGGATGAAAGCGATCGAACATGCTGTATCACGCTTCATGAGTGAGAGAACGGCAAAGAAAAAGGTTGTAGTGAATCTTGGATGCGGGTAGTATGTGCAATCGGAGCATCTGTTGCGATAGAGAAAGGTGACTGACAGATGCCACAGCGATCCACTACCGTTCTTTTTCCTTGGCAAGCACCCAGAACTATGCTTGGGCACCACTTTTGTAGATGTTGACTATCCTGTCTTGATGCAGAACAAGGTCGGCATCATCGACAAGACGGAACAGCTCAAGAGTCTTTTACCGAAATTGACGAAGACTGGCAATGAAAGTGGTCTTCTGGCGTCGAGCGATCCATATGTTGCAATAGGTAACGATCTATCGAATCTCATACCATTACAAGAAACTCTGCAGGATCACCTTCAACTCGGAAATGGCGGCGTTGCGGTATTGTTTGTTTCTGAAGTATCGACAGCATACATGCCGGCTGAGGCATCACAGAAGGTTTTTGAATGGGCCGCCACGTACGACGACGTACGATTCTGCCTCCTTGAACAGCATCTACCAGATGGTGAAGATCATCCCTTCGCAGCCACCATGCTGGCCCACTTCGAAAAGCTTCGCACACCGCTGCAAGCAATCGGAACAATGGCGCAGATGAAAGCACGTTTCGTCGCAGCAAGCTTCCCAGAGCATGGCACAGATATTCGATCATTGTGGGAACTGTGGTCAGATCCGACTTTCCTAGGACCAGAGGAGCGACGAGCATTAGATCGGGTTGAGCCATTTGATGAGTGGGAAGAATTTGCACTTTTCGGGTCACATTACTTTCTACTAATGGCAGAGAAAGAACCCGGTAAAGACTACTCCGCAAAGCCTTATCGAGCGACACGAGCTTCATTCTTTGCCGGGTCTTCTCGAGCCAGTATGGCATCAAGTCCAGTCAATGGCAGCAGCAGTCCTGACACACCACAATACCACTTCGCGCCCGGCGATATTCTGCAGACGCACGAAATAATGGAACCGCACAACTTCCGAAGGTTCGCGTCAATAGTGCCAGCACCAGCCACAGGCGAAGGCGACTCAGTCGGTCTTCATGGTGGTCTCGGCACGCAAGAACGTCAGGACAGCTGTAACACTTACAGCAGATATGATGCGGTTCAGCCGATCATGGGACCTCCTCTTCGTACTGGCATCATGTGCCACGCTATAACTCGACTAGGAAGCACGGCGAACTGTGTACTGACTGGAGGCAGGACCTCACCTGATAAAGCGAGCGCTCAATCGTGGCTCAGGCTGGACGGCAAGTGGCGAAGGGTGCAAGACCTGCCCAGTGGTCGATACAGGCACTCTACTGTGCCTCTTGTCTTACCAACAGATCCACGACCTGCTCACACAGTACTGTTGTTTGGTGGAAAAACGAGCGAGGGCCAGGTTCTGGACGAATGGCTCATCTGGACAGGAGAGACCGGCTGGCAGCAGATTCAAGTCAAAGGAGAATGTCCTCCGGCCAGATTTGGCGCCACAATGATCACAGACAGCCGCGAAGCCACATCCGGTGTCTTGATCGGTGGCATGACGAGTGCTGGTAGAGTTTTGAACGACTTCTGGCATTGGACTCTGGAAAACGACATGACATTGACTTGCCAAAACGTGACGAATCGAGCAACTGCCTTCCTGAAGGAAGACGCCTGTATACTCGGGCGGTTTGGAGCACAAGTGATAAGGTCGAACAGAGGAATATTGCTCATCGGCGGTATCACTGGCGCGCGTATGCTGACAAGGCAGGATGAGATTCTCAACATGAAATCGCTACGACCCCAACCCATTCAAGGACCCCGACCACTTTTCGTAGGACATGCACTGGAAGAAGTCGATGGTGGCCTCCTAGTTCTCGGCGGTGGTGCCACTTGTTTCTCTTTCGGCACGACCTGGAATCGTAGTTGTCTCCTCGATGACGCGTCATCCAGTGAATTCGGTATGGAATGGCAGCTCAGAGCAACGATCGAGGCTGGCAAGCCTACCGCAGACCAGAGCACGATCTTCGCCGAGTCGCCGGGCCTGGTCAGCACACCCGACTCGGCGGGGAGAACCAAAATGCCTGATCCGGTACGAATCCAGGAAATAGACATGGATCGTGGCGTCAACTTTCCCCAGTACGTGGAAGCTGCAAGACCAGTGGTGCTTCGAAAATGCAAGATCGGATCCTGTACGGCAGCTTGGACGAACAATTACCTCGTCGAGGCGATAGGCGCAGACCGAAAAGTCGCAGTTCATTCCTCGTCCGCCGAAACGATGGACTTTCAGAAGAAGAACTTTCAATATGTAACACAAGATTTTGGCGACTTCATCGGCGCTGTCGAGCGCGGCGAGAGAGTCTACCTACGAGCGTTATCAAAAGAAGCACCGAATAATAAACCGACCAGTTTGGCCGAGGACTTCCCAGCAATTGCAGACGATTTTGAACTGCCTCACGAGCTGGAGTACGTAACACAGAACGCGCACAGCTCACCCTTGAGAATATCTGGTCCAGTCCACATGTGGCTGCACTACGACGTGATGGCAAATGTATTATGTCAAGTCCGTGGCCGGAAAAGACTCCTGCTGTTCCCACCAGGAGATGTCTCACACCTCGGCTTCGAAGCCGGAGCTTCCAGCTCATCAATAGACGTCTTCAACGACGCGGCCTCGAATCCTGAACTAACAACCACGCATCCTCACGAAGCACTTCTAGACCCGGGCGACATCTTATTCATCCCGCCAATGTGGGTGCATACAACCGCGCCGACACAAGGTATGAGTGTCGCGGTGAATGTCTTCTTCCGCAATCTATCGAATGGATATGCTGCGGGACGGGATGTGTACGGCAACCGGGATCTGGCTGCGTATGAGCGTGGACGCAAAGATGTGGCGAGGATCGTGAGCAGTTTTGCAGATTTGCCGCCAGATGTGAGTGCGTTCTATCTTGAGCGGCTCGCAGATGAAATGCTGGAGAAGGCGAAACTTTTGTCCCAGAATGCGGGTCTGCATTCTGTGTATGCAGAAGCACCGTGAGAGAGCTGCCAGCTCGGAGAGTGAGCTAGCCAGTCTGGATCGCCCACAATTTACAGCCACGAATGCTCGTGTGACGGCGCTAGGCATTGCTCAGCTTTGGCGAAGTAGAGTGCATGGTGCTTCCATTGGTTGTGGTATTCACTGCGCTCTTGCAGTCGCTTGCATAGTACATTGGCGCGGTGGCAGATCTGTCTTGCTGCATTGGGAGCGCGAGCACCGCACTTCGTCAAATGCGACCATCACATTCCAATTGTGCATGTGTTGCGATACCATGGAGGAACCTCACGCCAGTGGGGGTGGCTTTACTTTGTGTCATGCCGTCTCAAGGCATCGCGATGTTGGATATTCGTGGCTATCAGTGCTGCGACGATGGATCACTTTGTAGCCAAGTACCTGCACAGTGTCGCGATGTCTGTAGTAAAGTAGCGTGCGCGATCATCGATGCGATGCCATTTGCTGTCGATATCGATGGGAGCTCTTCTAAACATGGGCGATATACGTCAACGCGAGCCGCTAGTGCGATTGTTTGAAGATCGGGCGGCGGACTTATCTGCAGCTTGCTACGTGGAGTGCCTCGTCGACACTGCTTCCTTCGACAACGTGTGAGACGCCTGGAAGCGCCGGGATGCGACATAGAGTTCTCGAGGTACAGGTTTTCCCTGACAAGGTTCGCGCTTCCCATTCACCTTTCTGTCATCCTGCGTAAGCAGCCTGTCTGACATGGCGCCCAAGCGTGATTGGCGATGTGTTGTCGCATGGCAAGACAGTAATGAGCAGCCGGTGTATGCAATCGCGAGTGCCGGCAGCTCGCCTTCACACGGACTCCGGTATACTCCAGTGTGCGACAGGAGCTCGCCAGGGCTGCGAATCTCGATGCGATGCGCTGTGCGATACTAAACGCGGGTAAGGTGCAGACTGCAGAGTGCGAAAGTGCGAGGTAGAGATGAACGGATGAGGGGCATGTCGAGCACGTCCACTCGCCAAAGTGAAAGGGTTCGAAAGGTACCTCGTTAATGCCTGCGTCTCGTGCATGCACGTACATGCTTTTGTGCAGCATCGGCGATAGAGCCGAGAATTAATAGGTAGCGAAGCGGACAAGGTCCAACAACCTTCAAGGCATCTTGGAAAGGGACTCACCGGGGTTTGCTATCAGATGCTGATGCGGACAAGTATTATTACTTACTGCTGGTACCGCCGACCTTGTACCAACCGTTCCAAGGGAGGCGTCCTTGTTGTTGTTGGTTGTTGTAGATGCCAAGCGGTTGCGAGGTCGCCTCGCCTCGCCGAGCCAGCTGGCCCACGCTCTCCTGATGCATCTGTTGTGTGTCACGGCGTAGGAATGAAATGTAGGGTCGAACAGAAAATGTGTTACAGGATGAAGCATGCTGAACGCACCAGTTCCGAGTGTTGGTGCGAAGCAGGATGATGCAATAACGAGGCGTGCACGTGAGCTTCTTCGGCGAGCGATCAACATTTCCTCTAATAAGTTTACCGCGCACGCTGCGTTTCAAGGGCGGGCGATCCTGGACGAGCTGTAACAAGCGCCAAGAGAGTGCGCAGAAATGTGATTGGAAGAGTTCAAGGTCATCCTGGAGCACGGGAGAGGCGGCGTCTGAGTGTTGAGATAGAGCTAGCTGGGTGTGTGTACTATGGAGGGGATGGATGATACTAGTAGTCGACAGTGGAGAGAGAGAGAGGGAAGGGACCGCCTCGCCTCGCCTCGTCTTCCGAACTGAACTGAATGTACATGTTCAATTCAAGAAACACACACACCACAGCAATCGTGTTGTTTTGCATAGACCTCCGTCAATCAACTTGCCATTCCATTGATACACATCTTTTTTCGCTTCCACCCGTGATTTGTCGCGAGATCCCCGATCCCACGCGCAATGTTTAGCGCTGCTTCAGGCTCACATTCCCCAGTTTGACATTTCAGCACATCGCGACGATCCACTGACCACGCGAGTCACGAAAAAAACCAACCCCTCCACAAGGCTGCTACATTCAAACTTGGCTATAGGACAAGGACGGTGTGGTTTGGGCGACATTTCGCACGATCGAAAACACCACCCGCCGCGACCACGATTGTGAAGGCCGTACAAGCGCCAGCAACAACTGCCCCACTACGGATGGGCGATGGCCGCCGTACTCCAGAGACCCACGGCCATACTCGAACGAACGGCGACCCCTCCTCCACAACTGTCCATAAATACATCGACACGAGGAACGCCCGCACCTGTCCCCAACAAACACTTGCCATTCTGCTCCCCTGGTCCACGTCCTGGCACTCGTCAGCTCGACACTCCACCGGCTTCCCCACCGTCGCCAACACAATTACTGGAGACGACTTCCTTGATATATCCACCCAATGCCTGTGAAAAGCTGTTCAACGACCCTCCTGTATACAGCATTGGCGCCGAGAAGCTGTCCCAAGCGCTTGATCATCTAGCTACCCAGCCATTACCATCTCCAAAGCAGGTTTTCCCGTGGTTACATGGACTGCATGCCGAGAACCAATTGCAGCTAGCATTCTTCATTGCGAGGAAGAAAACGTTGAGGAGGACTCCAAAATGCGTTCGAGGCATAACTGTTGTAAAAGCCGGAGGTGACCTGTCGCATAGCAGAATCAAGGGTGCTATAGCGCCAGAAGAGCTGTTGAAACCTGTGCAAGTAGCAAAGGGCAAGCATGTGGAAGAGCCAGAATTTCTCGATGCAGATCCCAAGGAGGGTTTTAGTGTGCGAAACTTCCAGATTCAGGCGTGCAAGATGGCGACAGTGAGCGATATTGTGGTGTACGGAGACAATCGGACGTCTCGAGAGCAGGTCGTTCGATTGGCCAAGAGGATATCCAGAGCACAGACGAGCTGGCAGAAGAGAACGGAAGGTTTCAGCACTGGTCGGCTATTCAATACATTCATCCTGTCAGGTGAGCGATGCAGTCTTCCTTACCATAAGCACTTGTACTCACCAATTGCAGAAGACTACACCACCGTGGAGTGTGAGCACGACGATCTCATTCAATTAGATTCCGAAGGTTGTATGACTGGCAAGGTCATGGATTTCTTCCATTGGGAGCGGCTGGAGATGTGCTCCATGTCGGCACCCAGCGAGATTGCACCAAATGTTTGGCTCGGACCGACGCCAGATCCCAATGTCCAAACAAGCATTGGAGACGATTCACCTGATTTTGACCTTATGATCGAGTGCAGTGACATCGCACAAGTGCCAGATCAGAAGGCCTTCACATGCCTCGAGGAACGACTGGAGACGGCAGGCCGCCTACTCTCGGACAACATCGTGCATCAATTGGAGTTCCCAGGCTCTGGAGCGATTATGCCACCTACCTGGTCTCAAGCCGAGGTCGATGGCCTAATGGCGACCTGCGAATGGATCTATAAGCAGACCACAGGAGAGTTTTCAGCGTCGCACAAGCGTCGAGATAGCAAGCTCTCGCTCACGCCGCCGCAGGATGCCGATGGGGACAGCTTCATGCGAGATGTGGAGCAGGCTGGCAGGAAAGTGCTCATCCACTGCACGGATGGCTATACCGAGTCTTCTCTTCTCGCGCTTGCGTACTACATGTACGTCAATTGCGCGCCTGTCCACGAGGCATGGTTGCAGTTGCATCTCGACAAACGTCGGAACTTCTTCGCATACGGATCAGATGTGCATCTGCTTAGAGCGATCCAACCTCGCCTGCTGCAGGCATCCCCCAAGCATTCCGGAGACCTTCAGGATTTATGTCCACCGGTACCAGAATGGTTGGAAAAGATGGATGGTTCGCTACCAAGCCGAATCCTTCCGTACATGTATCTGGGAAACTTGGGACATGCAAATAATCCTGGTCTGCTGAAAGAGCTCGGCATTGGCCAAATCCTCAGCGTAGGAGAGCCAGTGACGTGGCCCAAGGAGATAATGGAGCAATGGCCCCGAGAAGGCATGATGTTCATCGACAAAGTTCAGGACAATGGTGTCGATCCTCTGACAGAGGAGTTTGGAAAGTGCCTGGAGTTCATCGGTGAGTTGAATAGTCTCCAGAAAGCTGTGACACAAGGTCGCTGACGCATCTAACCAGAAAATGGTCGCAAAAAGGGTACCGCCACGCTGGTACACTGTCGTGTTGGAGTCTCACGCTCTGCGACGATCTGCATTGCTGAGGTTATGAACGAGCTGGGCTTGTCATTTCCTCGTGCGTATTGCTTTGTTCGAGCGAGGCGTCTGAATGTCATCATTCAACCACACCTTCGCTTCTCGTAAGTGTCTCACCAATGAACTCTGTAAAAAGATCATTGCTGACAATGATTCCAGTTACGAGCTCCTCAAATGGGAGGAATTCCAGTGTCAGAAACGCGGCAAGCCGCTTCGCCGCGAACTTGAGTGGGCGACTATTGCTCGCGAGATTGCCGCAATGAACAAGCCGTACTCGAGGCAAGGATAGGCTCCTTCTGATGCGCTACGACCTGGACGACGTCCTCGAACTTGGATCCATCGTGTCACTGATGGAGCGGAAATGCTCTTTGATCGTGGTCTATCGATGTTGATGATAATCTATGATGTTATGATGTAACTCTGCGTGAGCGATCCTCCGTACGATATGATGGGACTGTTTGTTGGAAGTGATATGGGTTTTCTTCTAACTTCTTCAGCGCGGCCCAGTGACGGACATGCGCGAATGTTGATGAGCCGGCTGGTATGGGATGTGACAGATGGGCCCTTGTTTCTTGGGCGCACGTATCGCTCTGAAAGATCATAGGGAGGCCAGGGAGGAGCTTTCTTCATGGGACTAGCAAAATCTTGAGGCTTGGTCGTGTGCGATATCATATCAGGTGTATGTGGCTAATAGAGCGGTATTATCGTTGTCTTAAAGTATGATCAAAGTGTTGGCACCAGATAGTGCGATTGATGAAGCGGTAAAGAAGTCTGGTCTGCAGAAAATGCGTGCACGTGCCAACGTGTGCCGGATCACCGCCCCCGTTGCGCCAGTATTCTTATCGGCCTATCTGCTCGTGCCGAACTGCTCGCGCGTGTTTCGATACGACGAATGCTACTCACTAAAGATATATTGCCACGTCCCGTCCACTCCATCACGAGGCCGTTTCACATGACGCGCCTGACACCGCGTATCGGCTCCAGTGCGACTATGCGCCCTCCTCTCCGAATCGCGGTCCTCGAATGCGACGAACCCATTGGCAGGACGAAGGAGAAGTATGGAGGTTATGGCAATTTGTTCAAGGAACTGCTAGAAAAGGGCGCACAGAGCCTGGCGGAAGAGAATAGTGGAAAGGCTCCTGAGCTGGATATCAAGAAGTATGATGTTGTGAATCAAGAGGTGTATCCGAAGTTGGAGGATGTGGATGCTGTGCTTTTGACGGGCAGTCGTGAGTGCTATGCGAGGGTTATGGCGGTTTGGGACTGATCAGGCTGATTAGGAGGTTGATTTGCAGGTCATAATTCCTTCGACGATGACCCTTGGATATTGAAGCTTGTGGAGTTCACGAAAGAGGTGCTGAAGCAAGAGAGAGTGAGGCTTATTGGAGTTTGCTTTGGACACCAGATCATTGGAAGGGCATTGGATGTTAAGGTCGACAGAAGTGATCGCGGATGGGAGGTCTCTGTTACTCAAGTGCAATTGACTGAGCAAGGAAAGAGGCTATTTGGCATTGATGAGCTGGTGAGTATTGAGAGGATGTAAGCTGGAGAATATGGCTAATACGCTCCAGGCAATTCACCAGATGCATCGCGACATTGTCTACGAGTATCCTAAAGGCATCGAACCTTTGGGATACTCTCCTCGTTGTGATGTCCAAGGCATGTATGCACAGAATCGCCTGATCACAGTTCAAGGGCATCCAGAATTCAATGGCGACATCGTGTCTGAGCTCTTGGTGAACAGACACGAGAGAGGCATTTTCGACGATGCGATGTACGAGGATGGTATGAGCAGGGTGCGGCAACCTCACGATGGTGTGGCAGTGAGTGCGGCATTTATCCGGTTTCTACTCGACGAATGAGTGGCTGCGGAGGTAGAGACAGATCGTCTCAGGCGACTGTGCCCGCAGTGATAGGCGTTTCCTTGTAGATGCATGCCATACATCGTTCGTAGCACGACTGCCTCGGAGCATGAACGCGATAGAGATAACACCCCTTGCAAATATGACAGATCTTGCAGATGCTCTCCGCTGTGGCGTATTTGTTTATGTGGTCGTTATGCAAGGCGATTGACGGCCAGGAGATGGAGAGTCCTGGCCGAGGCCAAGGTCGCTAGCCAGTTACATGTCGGCATGATGGCTGGTGGCGTTCCCGGCTAATGCCGTTGAAGGTCCGAAAGCTTTGGCTTGCGCGTCTCCACCACAGTTCGAGCACAGGTCCCTTGTTCCATGCATTCTCGTGTAACTTTCTCTTATCCTCCACACACATCCCTAGTATCCTATCCCTCTATCGCTCTTTACAATTTCACCACCACACGCTCGTTACTTCTCTAAGAATGCATTGCGACCAGCGAGAATATTCGGCATAACATTGGGAGAATTTTGCGACTGACGCGTCAAAGCACTTTCAAGGATGGGCAAGCATAGTTATGCAGTGGTCCTGGATGCCGGCTCCTCAGGTACGAGAGTCTATGTTTATCGCTGGCGCAAGGCTGCATATGCCCGCAAGAAGTATGATCAGGAGAAACTCGAGTCACTGCCGCGCATCAAGACCGACAAGAAATGGAGGAAGAAGGTGCATCCTGGTATATCGACATTTGGCGATAAGCCCGAGGCTGTTGGTACGGATCATTTGAAAGAGCTAGTCGAGTTTGCAGAGGGCATCGTGCCCAAGGAAGAATATCAGAGCACACCAATTTTCTTGCTTGCGACAGCTGGCATGAGACTGCTACCGGACAATCAACGCGCAGATCTGTTGAGCAGTACGTGTTCTTACTTTCAGCGCAACACAAAGTTTCAGCTGCCAGACTGTGGTCTGCACGTCCAAGTCATTCCAGGCGAGACAGAAGGTCTGTATGGCTGGATTGCTGCGAACTATCTGCTCGGCGGATTTGATTCAGGAGCCGAGAACAAGCACGATCATGGCGCGAATCATCATACTTACGGCTTCCTTGATATGGGTGGTGCATCCGCGCAGATTGCCTTTGCCCCAAATGCGACGGAGGCTGAAAAGCATGCGAATGACCTCAAACTATTGCGATTGCGCAAAGTGAATGGCGAGCCCTCGGAGTATAAGGTATTCGTGACTACCTGGCTCGGATTCGGAGCCAACGAGGCACGCCGAAGATACGTCGATCATCTACTGGAGGCATCTCCGAGTGCGCACGAGATACCCGATCCATGTCTACCTGTGGGAATTACTGTTACGAAAACCGGCGAAGAGATTGAGGTTGGGTCAAAGGAGTTGCAGGGGAAGGAGCAGTATCTTCTTGGAACTGGCGACTTTACGTCGTGTTTGAAGAGTACATATCCGCTGTTAGAGAAAGAGAAGGAGTGTACCGATTCGCCTTGTCTGCTCAATGGTCAGCATACACCGGCGATCGATTGGAAAGTTAACCATTTTGTCGGCGTTTCTGAGTATTGGCACACCACCCACGAGGTCTTCGCGATGGCGCATAAGGATAAGGCTTACGACTTTCAGACATATCAGAAGCAGGTCACGGATTTCTGCTCGCGTGACTGGAAGGACATCGAAAAAGACGTCGATCAAAAGAAATGGGGAAAGAAAGTAGACGAAAAGACAGTGGAAGAGGTCTGCTTTAAGGCCAGCTGGTTGATCAATGTGCTCCACGAAGGGATTGGCATACCACGAGTTGGTATCGAAGATGGCCATGCCAGTAGTGGAGCGAACAAGACCAAAGCAATCGTGGATGGCGCAAAAGACCGAGGCTTCCTTGATCCGTTCCAGGCAGTGGACGAAATTGACGATAAGGAGGTTAGCTGGACGCTGGGAAAGGTCGTTCTTTACGCATCATCACAGGTGCCGCCAGCAGAAGGCGCCATGGCTGTCGGCTTTGGAAGCAATCGCAAGGGTACCTCGTTGCCTCAGGACTTTCAGTTCCCAGGCGGTCGTATAGAGGGTCGTCCAACGCTGAATCAGACCCATCCGAACGGAGACGATTTGGACTGGCACGATCGAATACTGGCCTCAAGTTACTCGAGACGCGTGCCGGGCATTTTAATCTTTCTTCTCATCATCGCTCTAGCAGTCTATCTGATGTGCGGTCGTGAAAGGAGGCAATCCTGGTACAAAAAGATGCTTGGAAAGAAGCAAGCGGGCCAAAGACGAGGCAAGCCAGGCTTCACTTTGAGTGGCAAGCTATTCCGCAACTCGTCACCCTCATACGATCGTGTTCTCGAGGAAGGCGATCCCAATGAGTTTGAGCTTACTGATGTGTCCGACGAAGACCGCCGATCGGATACGAGTCATGACGGTATTGATGCCATGCGAAGCGGCAGGACTTCTGGTATGGTTACGCCAGCACTACGAGGACTATCGCCTGATGTGTCTCGAGGCTCGCCACGAAACAAGGCTTACTTTGATATCGACACGCCTCCTGGTAGCTCACAAGGACTTGGCATCACACCCTTCGATCGTGCTGGTCTGCTGTCTAGGACTGAGAGTAAGGAACGTTTGACTTTGGTACGAAGCCATAGCCGGAGACCGAGCCCCACGCGGAAGAGTCCGCTCATAGCAGCTTTGAAAGAGAGCGTGGAATAATGTGTAATGAATGTATGGCATGTGTCGTTCTTAGCGAGGCGCTGGAGGGTGCAATGGCGTTCTGCACGGGCATTGAATTTAGGTATTTGGCATTACCTTGCAGTTCCGGCACAACTCAGATGCAGTGGGTGAGCTGTAGACTTCTTGTACATACATTGCCACGACGAACGCCCTCACGAGGCATGCGGCTCTCCTCAAATGACTTGTTTGACTTTGGTGTATCCCGCGACCGCGTCAGCAAGGAGAGCTGTTGATACACAGCAGACGGCTGTATGCAGGTGACATGCATTAGCGGCAAAGCTGATGTCTCTATCTGGAAATGCAAACAAACAGCTCAACTCCGCTGTGTCCCTCGGTGTTGGAAGGTGGAATCGTCGGTTTCGAGTTGTACATCATCTCGAGATGCAAACACAGGACATGGACCGTGTCATCCCCACTCGGCACATGTGATGCCGGTCGACGGTCATGGTCAATGCGACACAAGCAATCTCGCGGTGTCTCTGCGACTCGTCGTCCGAAGCTTAGCGTGTTCTTGGCACAAAGCTACTGGCCTCAAACGGTGATCACGATAGCACGTTTCTGTCCGTCGACAACCGAACGAGCGGCACCAACAGACATGTAAGTTTCGAGCTTACGCTCGACCTCCAGCCTTTCGCATTGTTTCCCTGCTTCTGTTTCTGCTTCACATGTCAGAACAATTCGGCTTCCATCCGGTATAGACGTCGACAGTTGAGCTGCTGGCCACCTTTCATTTTCCGCATTCTTGTGCTCCAGAACGTGTCCATGTCGACACCATAGACAGAATATAATCCCATAGAGAGCTTGGATAGATAAGCTTACTGCCAGGTCCAACATTACTGAACCAATATCGACAGAAACATGAAGTCTGTTGTGAGTAGTATACCAAGAAGCTCCAATGAAACGACCAGCCATCCTTGCTGACACCTATGCTGTAGCTCACCAAGCTTGCATCACTATGCGCCCTCGCTTCAACCACCTTTGCTGGAAACCCGATCATCGTCAAAGAGCAAGAGTTCGTGGATTCGAAAACAAATGAGAGGTTCATGATCATTGGTGTGGACTATCAGCCTGGAGGACAAGGCGCATATGGCACAGGTGCTGGAGATCCATTGAGCAATGCGACGACTTGCTTGCGCGATGCCGCGCTCATGCAGAATATGGGTGTCAATACCATTCGCTCGTATAATCTCGACCCTACGCTCAACCACGATGAGTGCGCGTCGATCTTCAACTCCGTGGGCATATACATGCTCATTGATGTCAACTCGCCTCTGCCAGGACAGTCGTTAGACAGAACTAATCCGAGCGGCACTTACAACATGGACTATCTGACACACATATTCACGGTCGTGGAGGCCTTTAAATCGTATCCGAATACGCTTGGCTTCTTTGGTGGCAATGAAATCATCAACGACATCGGAACTGCTAAAGATAATCCGCCTTACATTCGTGCTGTTCAGCGCGACCTCAAGAACTATATTGCAGCTAACGCTGATCGGACCATTCCAGTTGGATACTCGGCTGCGCAGGTTCAAGAAGTGCTCCTGGATTCTTGGGCATATCTGCAATGCAATAATTCAGACAGTGGCGAAGACCAGTCTCGCTCTGACTTCTTTGGCTTGAACTCATACTCCTGGTGTGGCAATGCTTCCAGCTTCACAATCTCCGGGTACAACGTGCTAGTTGAGTGGTTCAGCAACAGCACGATTCCGGTCTTCTTCTCTGAGTATGGATGCAACAAGCCTACTCCACGAGTCTTTGACGAAGTCCCAGTGCTCTATAGTGAGCAGATGGCTGTTCTTTCAGGTGGGCTAGTCTACGAATGGACTGAAGAGCCCGACAACTTCGGCTTGATCCAGACTTACAGCAACGGCTCCGCGCAATTACTGCCGGACTTCGACACATTGTCATCGCAATACAGCAAGCTCAATATCTCATTGATCACAACACAGAACCAGACTGCGACGACCTTGCAAGCACCACAATGCAGTCCTGGATTGATTCAGGAGGATGGCTTCAGCACTGATTTCGATATTCCCGACCCACCACAAGGCGCCCAGGCTCTCATCAAGAATGGTGTCTCGAACCCTCCTACTGGCAAGATTGTGTCCGTCACGCAGACTAAAGTTCAACTTCCAGTCTATGCTGCTAACGGTGGCGAGATCTCTGGACTAATGATCAAGCCTGCCAATAATGCGAATCGTCCTGGAGATGGTAGCGGCTTGACCACTGCTGGCGTGTCAGGAACTGCTACTGCCACTGGTAGCCGCGGTAGCTCCAGCAGCAGCGGTATGGCTGCCAGGCCCACGGGACCGGTCATTGGCGGATCTGCTGTTGCGGCGGTTGTTTTTGGCGCTGCTGTGTTTGCACTTTGAGTGGCGGAGTCTTTTGAGTATGAGCGCATCAGCTGCGACTGCAATTAGAGGATATGGCATGAGCGATCTTTTACGACAGATTGATGGGTAACGGCACAAGGGCTTTGGTATTGATGCATTGTGGTTGATAGCGTTCTGGCATGGCAAATGAACAGAGATTTTTTCGATCTGGATTCTTTCCTTCCGCCCGAGTCTTCGATTACAAGGTATATAGTGCGTTCGAGGATGCAGAAAACAAGATGCCCAGCTTACAGCTGCTCGATACGAATCCATCGGCTACCTACACAACTCATATCAATCTACTCGACGCCATCCCTGATCGACTTTCGGCACATCCTGGTAACACGACGGACAGCGCCTGTATGTTACGCGTGTTTCGTAATGCACGACTCCATTCAGCAACTCAAGGTCCGCAGTGAGTGAGCAGCAGGGACGATCGCTGCGTGGCCGTATCTTTGCTTGCGGCCTCGTGCCCTGGAGCGGGCAACAGAGAAAGTTCGGCCGCAGAAAGGAATCGTGATTGGTGGGTGGTTGCAATGCTTCAGTAGGCTGGAAAGCATTCTTCGTACGGTAGCACTCCACTGACTATCACTGTCTGCGGCTATGCTGCTGCCTACTATGCTATCGGTCCTGCCGTCGTTGACTCTTCCGTTCGAGTATGGATGGCATCATGTGACGTCCAACGGCTCTCACATCCCTTTCACTCTCTGCATGCGAGTTCACCGTATTGAAAAGTCCTTCACTACTGACAGTGCTGTTCTGCACACTCATACTAGCATCAATTATCGCCAACAGCCCTCAGTTGATAGTCAACGTCCATATACTGACCACACTCACGTATCCTGACATCAAATCGACCACCAGATCCAAGATGACAAGCACAATCCTTATCACTATCCTCGACACGTCAGGTGTCTTCCTGAGGGCATACGAGCAAGAGCAACACACTCACCTAAAGACCCTCATCTCACACTTCGAGTATTGGCTCTGCGGCGCGTGCAAAGCCAAGGACCGCGTCTCTCTATGGCATCACGACGTCCAGGTAACACTCCATCGGCCAACACAACGCCGCCATACTGATCCCAAACACACAGGTCTCACCCCTCCACACCCCAGAAACACTAGCCATGAGCGCCGCCACCGTCCTCGAAGCACGTCCCAGCATGCTCTGTGGCCGAGAGACAGACCCTCCTCACGAAGGACACCCGATCCTCCACCAGCACGGTTTCCCACTCAATAGCATCACGCCTGACGGCAAGATCGAGGGAACGCCCTTCTTGAGCACCACCATGACTGATCTTGGCGACTGGGTCTTTGACCGGTTTGGAATGGACCGGACCAAGGATGAGGATCCCTCAGTAGCGAGTCGACGGGTCAGACTGAGGAGGGAGATCGAGGACCTGAAGTGGAAGGAGGTTGATTTGGTCAGGAAGATTGCTGTCGGTCAAGTGTATGCTCGACATGCGCGGAATGGGTGGGCTGTGCGGGAGAATATTCGTCGTGCGGCTGAGAATCTGGAGGGTGTCCGGACGAAGATTGAGAGTTTGGAGAGGGCGTTGAAGGATGATGATGGGCGGAGAGATTCGATGTTGCTTCTGCGGTGAGGGTTGGGTCAGGGCGTGTCGGGAATTGCGATTGGATGCGGTAAGGAGAATTGCTTTTTTTTTTGCGATAGGTCCATGATTTCGGGGCACTTAGTATGCATTGAACGAGGTTCTACGATGCGGAAGGCTGTGTTGAGTGGATCCTTCTGCGGTGGCATTCTGATATTATATATTTGCTCAGCGATTGTGTTTCATACTGTAGGCTCGAAATCAATGATGTTACAAAATGGTCTCGCAGCCGCGATCGTTGGCCGCCTTGAACAAAACATTATGTCCTAACGCCCCTATGACTTATCTTGTCCACAACGTGATACCGTACTGAGAAGAAGTCGGTGAAAGTGACATGGAGTCGAAGAGAGAGGCGATGTACGCCAAGCATTTCTATTTTTACCTCTAACTTTGTCCTCTGTTTACCAAGCCACAACAGACTACACGAAAGAGAATATGTCCCATGACACGAGCACTGCAATACAACTAGCCACTGACACTACATGCTGTCAATACACCATCACACCGTATCCCTTGCGGAACTTGATCGAGAGCATTGGAGCAGAGCGATATGACCACCCCCAATCCTCCAGCCATGCCAGTAGGATTCCTTACACATCATTCCATGCTCGTCGCTGGCAGAAGGAGTCCAAGGTCTCGGAGCGTGACACAACGCGACAGCTTGTCGTCAGCAGATCTAGCGAATGGAAGGGGGCCTAGCAGGCTGTTGATAGAGTTCAAGCTGGGCCACAGGAATCGCGAGACACTCTGCCAATGCCAAATCCCGTCATTCTCCTTCCACTGCACCTGATCACGCCGGGGAAAAGCGTTTGCGGGAAGTTCCATCTGCTTCATAAGAGACAAAGCGTTACTGTAGCATGTAACGACACGAGGCCGACAGGACGTTTGGGCCAATGCCGTGCGGTCCCACAGCAACGTTAAGCTGATGCCTGAGAAGGATTCACACCAAGCTAGAACTACCTCGTACTACATAGTGGAGACTCTGACTAGCACGTCTCCAAGCTCTGGCGCGTAGCAACGAGCCGCATCAGGCAGTCACATTGTGTCTCTTGTCAACATGCATATGTAGCACGAGGAACGACTCCCAAACTTGTCATTGCTATCATCGCTACACCACTCCTCAATCACCCTCACACGATCCCATAACCTCAGTACATGCCAACGAGCGATTGCACAGCTTGCACAATCTGCCGCTTCAATCGCCTCTGCGTCCTCGACTGCAACTCCGAGCTTCCGCGCACCTCATCATCTTCGCAGACCATGGACGTTCCGAAAGTCGCCCAAGCTAGCCACCGAGACCGTTTCCTCCGCTGGATCACTTTCTTCGCCTGGATGCCCGCCCTTCCCCTGCTGCTCGCACACGGCATCGTGACCACAGCACTCTGTCCCGTCCTCGGCATCATACCGATGGCTTTCTCCGGAGTGGCAGCCATTATCCATCTAACAGGACGGGCTAAGAGTCGTTCGGCAAACAAATTCGTGGACGCCTTCATCGCAGCGTTCTTGCTCGGTGTGCTGATCCCAGGCTGGATCTTGATGAGTGGCACGGGGTGTTGGAGATGTAGAGGAGGGATGGGCATTGTGGGTGCCTACGGGACGGTTCCAATGATCGTCTCCTTGTAAGATTCTTTCTTCATTGCCTCTACCCCTCTCCACAGCCGGCACTGACTCTAGTCTAGCTTGATCCATTCCTACTTCTTTCTCCGAGAGATTCAGCTCCATCCGTTCAAGGCACAGTACTGTCCTCACTGCCATGAAGACTTAGCGAATATGGATGACCAGGATCTGAAGAGCTCGTCGATGCCTTCGAGTAAGGAGCGTTATCAACCAGTGGCTTTGCGCGACGCCGAAGAGAATCAAACAGTTCCGTCATCCAGCTACAACGATCATGATGCGGAGCAGCCACGTCCAAGCACGGATAACGAGGAAGCTAGGCTGCTGTGAACCAGATCAAATGTACGGCTTTTGGCGCGGTGGTTGGGACGTGATGGAGTATTGCTACCTGTTATACACATTCATTGCATATCTACCTCTTTTGGCTTCGTGCTGTAGTAAGGCTTCGAAGCCTGTGGCCGAAACTATGTGCCACTTTGGGCTTCCCATTAATACATCACATTGCGGATCGGCTATGCGTATGCATCGTGATCATAGCGATGTGCTGGAAGAGCATCATTTCCCCTGCAAGCATAAGCTCCGAGCTAGGTAGCTGTTGTCGTGAACGCCGTGAACACCTTGTCGAAATGTGGGTATCGTTTCAATCATCTAGCAGTATAGCACCGTCGTCCTCGACAACGTAGACAGGCTCGCCTCCACCTGACTTGGCGCGCTTCTTCGCACTTTCCACCGCTTCTTCTGCGTCGCGCTTACGCTTGGCATTGCCCAAAGAAGGCTCAAGGATTGGGTCAGACTCAGCCTGCACCTCATTATCCCCATTCACTAGAGTCTTCTTTGGTGGCTTGAGAGGTAGAGCGATGCTCTGGGGTAGGAGAACCAAATCGTTCTCGATCTCTTTGACCTTCACGCTGATTTGTACATCGACCTTCGGCTCGTCACTCTCGTCTTGGACGGTGAGAAAGCCGACGCCTCTGCCATCGATGCCGAAGTCAGCGAGAGGCTTAGACAAGTTGTCCTCAAGGTCAGAATCATAGATCAAACCAGCATCGGCGTTGATAGCAAAATCTTCGTAGCCCAGTCGTGATCTGAGCAGATCCACCAGTTGTTGAAGTGTCGGCGAAGACTTGGACTTGATGTGCACTTTGGCGTAGAAGGGCGAGCACACCGGACAGTCCGGTCGTGGTCCCTGCAGATTCTGGCTCAGGATGACACGATCCGTGCTCTTAGAGTGGAGGAATGTCATCTTCGCTCCCCCCAACAGTGGTCCAGTAGCGCCGGCTGTGTCTACTACCGTCGGTATGTGATTGTTCTGGGTCGGCTGCATTGTCTGTTTCCTACTCGGCAATTCGCTCTTGATGATCTTGAAAGCCTCAAACACGCAGAGGCTCGCCGTGAGCGCATTCGAAGTCGCTATTGCTGGAATGATGTTGCCAGCCATCTGCTTGATCTCCCATTCGGGATTTGAAGGAATTCCAAAGGCTTGCGCTCGAAGATTTGCTGCAGATGCCACGAAATCCAGAGTGTCCTTATCGTCCTTGTCGAACTCGATAACATTCTCGCCGTTCTGCATGCGCTTGCTCAAGGTTTGTGTCGCGTAGCAGAAAACCTTCAGGTTGTCTTGTAAAGTCCAGATGTTCTGGTCCTGCAATGCTATTGCTTGGCCTTGCGCAGCTGGATCCGGATCGATGCATATCGACTCGAAACGAAGTGCTTGTGGGGCTTTGCGACTCTGCCACATCTCAGCCATCGACAATAATCGTTCAATGTCGTCGTGGAACACTTTGTTGAATATTTCTTGCGCAAAGTCGTCCTTGCCCATCAACTTCCGAATGTTCTTCAGCGCCTCTGCCTCCTCCTTCAATTTGGCAACCTCTTCGGCGCTATCGCCTTCTGTCACCTGCATGTCTGACGAGTCCTCCTCGCTGGTACCGAACAGCTCCGGCAATAGATATGATTTCGCCCAGACGATGCAGTGTATGGGTTCCGATGGTGTCGACCGTATGGTACATATTGGGAAGGCCTTCGGCACTTCCTTTTCGTTGCAGTCATAACACTCTGTTACACCCTTCTTGATAGCCTGGACCTGGCCATTGAAGCCAGTCGTTCCGCTCTCGATGAGTGGGACATCAGCAGCCAAGCACATGCGATTGACATGCCGTCTCGCTGCCAAATTGTCCAACGCATTGAAGACCATATCAAAGCCTTCAAAGAACTCCACATCGTATCTTCCGTCGTAGATCGAAGCGTAGTGCGCATCGATATTGACGGATGGGTTGAATTGATTCGCAGTTTCCTTTGCAACTGTTGCCTTGGGCTTTTTGATATGCTGTTTCCGAAATAGGAATTGCCGATTGAGGTTGCTGAGGTCGATAGTGTCCAGATCTATAACCACGATCTCCGCCTTTTTCTTCGGCGCACTTTGCTCTGCTATTTGTTGTACGCCATTGTGATCTTGCGAAGCCGGAATACTGCTGCCAAAGCCGCAGCATACCAGGTTCTTCAGCAATTCACATCCAATGCCACCTGCGCCAACCAGCAGGACTCTGCTCTCCTTCACTTTCCTGTAAGCAAGATCACCCAGTGACTTGCACAGATTGCGATCGCGGCCAGGGGCGTTGGTCATGTTGGTCGGCTATTCGATTGCCTATGTGAACAAGATCGCTGCGTGGTAGTGATAGTGGTCGCAAGCTCACTTTGAGGCGAGCGCGCGATTACAGCGGCCGCTCGTAGGTGCGCAGCGGTGGTAGAGTCATGTGCGCAGGCGGCGGTTGTGATGGCGCTGTTTGTAGTGCTAATAGCTGAGATGCGACGGCGATGTGAGCAAACAGCGGGTGTTGAGTCGGTGTTGAGGTGTCGATCAAGGAGCTGTGTGCTGCTTTTGCATCAGACAAACGCGACTTCCGAGCGAGCAAGCTCGGACCCCTGTCGCTGTCTGCGGCGCGACGGCAGCAACCTTCGTGTTCCATGTCGAACGGCAGGCACCAGAACGTCACAAGGAAGGCACGTGCAATGACTTAACGAGATCGCGGTCTACAAAGTGAAACGACATGGATGCCTGAGATTGCCGCAATATCATAATGCTAGGACAGCGCGCTTGCCGCCGTTTTTCACAGAGCTTCATGCACGCCACCAGCAGCTGAGCTCCTGTCTGTGTCAATCGCGGGTTCAAGTCGAAATGAGCGACGATGAGGCAGATCCGGAGCTCCTCGAGCTCCTCCGTCAGAGTCTTGGACTTGGCAAGAAGACTCGAGGGGAAATCTCGAACGATACAGGTAGGTGTCAATGATTCGTAACGACATGATTCGCGTCCATAGACAGTCACGGAACACCTGGCCATTGTGGCCATATTATTGTTATACACTGACCGTCTGGAATAGGTGTGCTGAAAGATGCCGAGTACATCTACAGCAATGCCATCGATGTCTCCGTCGATATGTACGGCACCAAGGCTGCCGCGGCAGAGATTTACAATACCATGCAGCAGAAAAGCTACTCGACCGAGAGTTGGAAGCAACATGAGCTTCATCCCAAGCCCGAGGAAGGCTTCTCTGAATTAGATATGCTCAACTTCATCTTCACTATGGACCTGCTGAACTATTCGTAAGCAATTCTTCAGCTTTGGTGAGTGACAACAGACAGCTGATCCTGCGAAGCTTCTGGTCCGATCTTCCTAGTGAAGAACGATATCAAGTCGAGTATCGAGGCAAGCGATGGGTTGGCTACAACAGTCTCGTAGCATGTCTCCGTCGAGCAATTGATGAGGGCGTTCCAATCTCGACACCACGATTTTGGAGAAGTAATGCCTTCACTGACGAGGTTGTCAAGAGTGTTTTTCGCAGTGCAACCAACGAGCAGATGCCGCTGGTTGAAGAGCGTATCGCTACCCTTCGAGAGGCAGGGGACGTTCTGAAAAAGGTGCGCACAGTCTTTTGCGCGTAGAGTTGACCACGTCTGACTTTGCAGAGCTTTCCCAGCGACGATTCTGAAAGTGAAACTGAGCGGGATGCAGAGAACCCCTCTGATGACTGCCATGAGGGTAATGCTTCCTTGAACAGCATGCGCATCGACAGCAATGGCGCGGAAGCCACCGATACGAATGCCGCGCCAGTAGTGGCAAACGGCAATGCGGCATTGCCGGACGCTGATTTGTCTCCGAGCACTGTGGCTCGCCAGCAATCCGCGCAAGATTTGTTGATGGACGAAGAAGGCGAAACCGGCGAAAGTACTCGTGCAGACATTGCTGGTCCTCCTCACGAAGTTACGGAACAGAATGATCGTCCTATGTCAATGAACGAGAGCCAAGCCACGTCCAATGATCGCCCGGAGATTGTTCCTAGTTTTGGACGTTCAAGCGAATTAGCAACACATTCGCCTGAGTCAATAAGTGATATGCCTGTCCAGCAAGATATCAGCGACCAAGATCTTCCGCAAGCGACACAGCACATTGTGCAGCCCGCCGAGACCACGATTGACGTCTCTGCGCCGCAGAATGGTACTGTACAACAGTCCCTTAGCCGGATCAGAAATCAACCACCGGATCATGCAGTGGCCCGACTTATACAACGAGCCGACAAGTCGGCTGGCAAACTGGTCAACCTGCTTGCTCACCACTTCCCATCATTTCGCGACGAAACCAGGTTCGATGGACGCAAAGTGCGTCTCCTTAAACGCGCCCAAATCCTTGTGGCTGACGTGTGGGCGGCTTTGAACGGCACTGGACTGGGCGAGTTCCATGATATTGATCATTTGACCATGTTCGCAGGTAAGTTCGGCGAGCGCTCTTCTGCAGATGTTTGCCCTCACCGCAGCGGTTACGCGCATCTGTCAGAACGTGCTGATGAAATCCTTGGTATTCCAGACTATCGCGTGCCTCAAGTGTTACACTCCCTTGGAGTGCTGACGTTGTCGCCGCCGCTCCACTACCATATCCAGAATCTCAGGCGCATCGAGCCTGGGCATTCCTGGGAAGTGCAGCTTCGGTGAGCCTGTTTCCCCGGCATGCGAGATGCAGGCACAACCATGTTTACTGACAACCCTCTTCGAACAATAGTGGCTGCAGCATCTGGGCTGTGCAGATGATTAAGCGTGAGATCCTCAGAGAACATCCAGATGCGAACGTGAACGCTGTTTTGATCGATTTCTTCCTATACGACTTAGCGAAGGAAAAGGAAGCCCAAGGTCAGTCAATTTTCTCCGTATCGATCACAGACACGAAGCGGTGTCCTTCTAGTTCCTGCTTTGCATCCGAACACCGCGCAAAGGGATCGAATCAGTGGTCAGAATCTCCTGCTGTGAAACTTCGAGGCTGACTTTCGAAACAGGGCAGCCCACAACGCCGCACCACAGAACACGGTCTATCTGGTACTGACCCTTAAACTCGGAAGCGCTATACCACAGACAGCTACTGCTACATAAGATTCGCGCGTTATCTGCAGCATGTCCGCGTTGCTTGGAGCACAGCTGTCGTTGGCGCCAGGAGCTGCATAAAGCTTGTGAAGCGAGCGGTAGGCCAGTGACGATCACGCTGCAGGATGCACATGCACGATGGCGGACAGGCTTGCTTGGCAACGCTATTGGCTGTACAGCTTTTGGTCTAACGACACCTCAGCACCCCTGGCATACTGACTCTTGAGACTAACGGCGGTCTTGTGGTTCCTTTCACATTTCACAGAGTAGGTGCTGCAGGAACTGCGCCAGGAACAAGCTTCACCTACCTGCCCCTATGAGCGGACTTGTTAGCTATTCGAGCTGTGGTCTTGTGCCTGGCTGGCGCTATGGCGGTCTTTGCGCATATGCGACCCGTCTGAAGGAGGCGTTTGTGGTGGGGACGTCCAGCAGAATCACGCATATAGCTCGTCCTCCGCACTCCCTACTGATTGCTCGCATCGTCACCATAAGTCTCGTCATTTTGCTGCCAACTTGTGCCTCTGTGCATCTTGTCCCTCGTTTTCGTCGCTAGTCGACCCAGTCACTCCTTGTCAGACAGATCCGAGATTTGTCGTTACATTCATTCAGTCGACTATCTTTCTGCGAAAGAAGAAATATCTGCTAGTCAGGTCTTTGAGAACAAACCCCAAGACGAAGAGAAGCTGTCATAAATCTTGCGAGCTCGATCCTACAGAAGACCACCAGCTATCACTAACTCTGAGAGACTAAGAATAAGTTCTGCGACGATGCGTACCTCTACCGTCATCTTGACCGCCCTTGCGGCGCTTGAAAGCGTGCACGCAGTGCCTCACGCGAAGCACATGCATCTTCATGCTCGCAAGAACTTCGTCAAGCCCATCCACGTTATTTCGCTTGCCGGTCGAGACGATAACGTCGACTGGGATTTTGGGACTTGCGGCGGCAGTACTGGCTTCACTTGTGGCAGTGGCTATTGCTGCTCGCAGTGGGGATACTGCGGTACAGACAGCGATTACTGCGGAGCTGGTTGCCAATTTGGCGCATGTAACGGCGAGACGAACTCGATAGCCCCAGCCAACGGCACAACGAGCACTATCAACCTTGGAACTATTGCGCCAGCGGTATACACGAACTCGCCAGCGGAGACTGCCCCAGTCGCGACCGCCAACGTCTACACTACTGCGGCCCCATCCTCTGCCTCGCCCGAATTCTCCTTTGCCCCATCCACTACCCTTTTGACAAAGGTCGCTTCCAGCAGCGTCCTGGCTGACAAGGGTCATCATCCACCCACCTATGGCGCCCCAGACTACAGCGTTCCGAGCTATGGTGGAGGTCATTCTTCCAGCGAATCGCTCTCCGCTCAAGCCTCTACGACTCCAGCATCATCTTCGTCCGAAGCTGCACCGATATCGACTTCTTCTTACATTGCTCCACCAGTCTACAGCGCGCCAGAGTCGTCATCGTCTACCGAGGCTCCCGCACTCACTTCTGAAGCTCCTACACCGACGCCCTACTCGACTGCTGCCGCCCCATCCTCGACAGCCGCTTCAGGATCCGGCTATTCCGGAAGCAGCGGAAACGTACCCTACAAAATGTACACCGGCAACGGCGAACAATCCACAGGCTGGCCTTCCCAGGACTCGTGGATGTCTTTCGAATCCGCCTGGTCCGGAAACCTCGACATCATGGCCAAATCCTGTGCACAATGGAATGTGGACAACAACTCTGACGAAGAGAACAATAATCTCAAATCTGCGATCCAATCCGTAGCTGCGAGCAGCGGTGTAGATGAACGATTCATCTTGGCGATTGTGATGCAAGAGAGCAATGGATGCGTTCGTGCGCCGACAACGACCTACTCCGTTTCCAACCCGGGGCTGATGCAAAGCTACGAGGGCACCGCAACATGTAACCCCGGCACTGCTACGAGCCCGCAAGGTGAATCGCCATGCCCTGCTGATAGCATTACACAGATGATCAGCCAGGGCACGAACGGTTCTAAGCCTGGGGACATGTCGTTGGTATATGCACTGCAACAAGCTGGCTGCGATGATGTCAGCAAGTACTACAAGGCAGCGCGAATCTACAACTCGGGGAGCGTCGCCAGCGATGGCGATTTGGGCCAGGGTGTGGCTACGCACTGCTACGCTAGCGATGTGGCCAACCGACTTACTGGGTGGAGCACTGCCGCGGACGGGTGTACGCTTTCGTGAGCGCGTAGCTTGGAGACAAGCTACAGCATGCCACCAGCGACTCTGCTGTCGCTCGAGCTGTCTGGCCGTGGGTGCATGGCACCATTATATTGTGGATGGTCAGCTTGGGCACACTTTGATATCGCATTGGCGGCATTTTTGAGCTTGCCTGCAGTCGCTTTGCACACGCGAGGCGCGTTCCCTTGTTTTGCTCTTTGACGAATGATGATTGGAGGAAAGATATGGCGTGCACAGGGTTTCTATGGCAAACAGAGCCGACTTCTTGTAGATATCGCATTGGCATTTAAGCCTGAATTGAGATCCGATGAGTTCTCACACTGACTATTTTCTGCTACGCTCGCTTGCTGTGTCACACAGTGGCAGTATAAGGCTCCTACAGCATCTCCAACTCAATACACTCCCTTCGTCCATTCTCACACTCCTCGTACGTATCAAGCAAGTTTCGCATGTAAGCGATTATCTTTTAAGGATCGATCCTTCGCATACTCGTCCCACTCTCCCTTCGACATTGTTCTTGCTACTCTGTAACGATAGCGGTGTCTTCGAGGCGTGAGTGGATATCTGAGAGATATCTTCGAGCTCTTACCGGCACGTTTGCCTTAGCGTAGCGCTCGCCTATTCCACGTACATGAAGCTTAACGTCCACTGAGCCGCAACGTCACCTCTTGGTCTCCATAACACCATCGCCAGCGGCAGGCGTAGAAACGGTGAACATCCTTCGTCGTGTCTTCACGAAGGACCGCCGATATCCTCATTTAGCTTCTCGTGTGTGTCGCTGACTGACCCGACACAGCTGTCTGAGCAGCAACTGGAAGCGCACTTTCCGAGTGAGCACCGCTCATAATTGCATTTCAAAGTCTTGAAACCGATGGTAAGAAAGGCCTCAGAGGCACGCTTTGAGGCACTGTTATCGCCCACAAATAGCCACATGTCTGCTCGATGAATCCCGGACCAGAAGTCTCCACGGTCGGCAGACTAGCAGGCACCCGATTTCCATTCAGAGCTCACGTCGGCTCGCCATGCTTCTTCTTACAGGTCTATTGGGTGGATCGCCCATCCGTCTCTCGTGCCTACATACCAACCAATACCGCGCACAAAGTCATCGAGTACAGGTGAGGTCTTCTTTTTCTAATCACATATGTACAGTGCTCGCCACCATTGAGGACGTATATCCTGTGTACCTTGTCCTTCATCATTCTAGAGCGTCATCGCTAAGCACGCTTTATCAATACAGGTTGTGTCCCCAGTTACACTCACCAATGCTGTTTGTGCCAGAAAACGCTGAACTAATCGGCGCCCATCGTCGCCGGCTAGAGTGTTTCAAAAGAAGTTTGAAATGCTAGCACAGCTTTCCGCCGCTAGCACGACCATACACCAACTACACCATCTCGTCTGCCTTCAACCATATACCCATCCTTGATGCGCACTCGTTCGACAATTGAGGGCTTAGACTCATCCTCCGCAGCGTTCACACCTGCACCATTATCCCATTGTCGACCATCGGTCTTGTCGTAGACTTTGACCACGTCTTCGCCGGCGGCAGCCACAATTCGGCGAGCATCGAACTGCATGGAAGTGATAGGGTTATCGTAGGCGAAGGCGTCGTGGATGTTCCCTGTTCGCAGATCCCATATCTTAAAGGTAGTGTTAGTACATGCCACATACTAGAAGTGCTAGTACGCTTACCCTTATGCTGCGATCCTGGCTGCCAGTGACGAGATACTGTTCGTCGAACTGCAGCGCGGTGATTGGCCCGGTATGTCCTACAAGTGATCTATGCACCATACCACTCCGCAGGTCCCAAAGTCTTACCATGCCATCTGCTGTACCGCATGCCAGTGCTGTTTGAAAGACCTGCAGCGCACCAATGAAATCTGCTTCAGCATTCTGCAAGCGTCCACCTGTAGGTCGCCACCAGCTGCCCGACTCGGCATTCTCTTGTTTCAGTGGTGGATTTAGGGTCGAAGCCTGCGCTGCCGCCCACATCACATCTAATGTCTGCATGCATCGTCCATTTTCGAGGTCCCACTGTCGTATGGTCTTGTCTGCAGAGCCTGAAACGAGCGTATTGCCACTGAAGTTGAGTGCCGTGACTTCAGCCACATGTGCTTCCAGTGTCATCAGCCGGCAATCTGCCATTGCATCGGCATGGTAATCCGCTTGAAGGGGCTGCTCGGACGCTGAAGACGTCGATGTGTACATGTCTGCACCAGTCGCTGATTCTGCCATATTGTCGCCTTCTGTGTCGTCCTCCGGTATGGGCTTCGCATTGAGGTTTGTTCCTGCTGGTGGCGCCTGCGGATTGTAATCCGCCTGGTTTAGATCCCAGAGTCGAATACTTGCATCCATGGATCCTGTTGCCACAATGTTCTCCTCAACCTGCAGACACCTTACGCTTGACAGATGTCCTTCTAGCAGACCCATGCATCGTCCTGCGTTCAAATCCCATACTCGTACTGTGTCATCCAGAGCCGCTGTGACCATCGTGCCAAAAGGTGCATCAAAGTCGACCGCCGTGATCGTGTCGTTATGCGCGGGTATCTCTCGTATCCTGCTACCAGGTTCCATGTGTTCGTGTAGCACCGGCATTGATATCCTCCTTGACGTCTTCTTACGTTTCGTTTTCGGTGATCCCTTCGCTTTCGGTAGCTTCCCGTACACACTTTCCGACATGAATCCTGGGCTGTCTGCCTCATTCAGCGCCTCATCGTCACCGAGTTGTTCTTCTTCTTCGCTAGCCACAACTTTGGGGTCTATTCGAGCAGCAAGTGCCTGCTCATCTTGCCATGCCTCTTGTTCTTCCTCCAATTTCTCGGCTACCTCGCCGATTTCCTGCTCCATTTCGCGCTCCTCATCTTCCAGACCTGCTAGCCGATGCAGAATGACTTTGCGCATGGTATTCAGATTTGCAATCTTGTTGTCAATCTCGCGTATCTCGCTGGAACACATCGTCTTCCTGATTCCCATCATTTCCAGCCGATGCTCAAGCTTGTCTCTGTCTCGCCGTAGCCTGTGCAACTTCGGCGGTCCTGTTTGCTCTTCGTCCAGTGGCGCCTCGAGCGCTTTCTGACCTGAACTGCCATGCCTCCCATGCCGTTTCCGCCTGGCGCTCTTTCCTGCATCTTCTTCTTCAGGCAGGCTTGCCTTGAAGCCTTCGAAGAGACTGAAAGGACTTGATGATTCGGGCACATTTCGCAGAAGTTCGTCGGGGAGATATGTCAGTGCGCGATGTTCGATCTCGCTAGGTTGGAATTTGCTTCGTATAAGCTCTCTGGGATTTGCTCGAGCGAAAGAGAAGACGGATCGTTGGATGCCGGGTCGCTGCGAAAATCGTCGGACGGAAGTCAGGGCGCTTCGGTAGTGATCCTGTCCGGATGCATCGTGGTTGGCAGTACCATAAGGCAAGCCTCCGATGAGTTGAGATGCTGTCGCGTGGACTGTTCGACCAAATGCTTCGAGCTGGCGGGTCTACATTAAGGTGTTAGAAGTGAATACGAACACATATAGGGCACAAATCATACTGAAACTATGGAGTCGTCCTCAGACATCTGGTGTCTGTGATGTGATCGGGTCGGGCGTTGCGGAGACGTGCTTCGTCCTCGATTATCCGCCATGATGTTGCGGTCGTTCGTGTTATGATGGGTGCATATTGTCCATCGTATCTCGACTTCACACAGGCAATGACAAGATCACAATCACGCTGTTGTAGCGCAATGGATGGTCACTCGACCTAATTGCGGCTCAAGGTTTCTCGTCAACAACCCTGCAACTGGATCTTGGATCCCTCACGGCATCGTCATCCCCGCTGCCAGCTTCAAAAAATAGGCTGGGACGGAGCTCTGTTTCTACACATATGAAACAACTGTTTTCTTAAGTTTAGTAGAACGATTTTCTCGAATAACAATACGAATTAATGCCTCGAACAGTCTACGAACAACTTATAAATACTTAGATAGGTTATTAAGTCTACTTATCGCCTATAAATCCCTTTACCTTGTCCTTTATTACCTTATAGGTATTATATATCTTACCTATATTACTATTAATCTTACTAACCTTAGCCTCTAATACCGCTAATCTTATTGTTAGTGTTTCTACCTACGCCTCTAGCGCCTTATTCTACTACTCGAGGGTAGTAACTCGGTACTTATTAGGAATAGGTAGTAGTAGTAGTAGTAGTAGTAGTAGTAGTAGTAGTAGCGGCGCTAGTAGTAGGTCTTTAAGACGACTATAAGTAGACTTACCCTTTATACGGTAGAATACGTATACCTTATTACTACTACTAAGGATTCTATATAGGTTGCCTAATAGCGGAGGACGCGAATACCTAATAGTCTATTAGCGAATAGTACTACGAATACCCTAAGAATACTTACTAGCTATAGGGAACTTTATAGTTAACCCTATTAGAAGTCTCGACTATACGCTATACGGTATAATACTTTCGTAGTAATCGGGATACTACCTTATACTTTATCGTATCGCTAGATATATAGTCGTCTAACTAATTATCCTATACCGCCTACGATACTAAGTAGTACTAACCGGCTACTTATAGGCGGTTAAAGGAGGCGGCGGCGGTAGTACGACTAGTAGCTACGGCGGCTTCGGTAGCGGGTATAGTAGTAGTAGTAATAGTAGTAATAGTAATAATAGTAATAATAGTACTAGTAGTAGTACTAGTAGCGATACTACTAAGGGAAATAAGGAATAAGAGCGCGAATAGTAAGTAAGTAAAGCGCGAATAGGTAAGTAAACGTTAAGCGAATAATAGAAGGTACGTAAATAATAGTAGGAAAAGTAAAGCGAGTTTTTATATACGAATTTTAAATAATATACGAATAGCGTACGAATAGCTAACTATAAGCTTAGTTTCTAGTAATAAAATCGCCCTTAGTATTACGCTTCCTCTATCCCCTACGTAGCGGTCGCTATATATTCGTAGTAGCGTTTATAACCTCCTTTATAGCGTTTATAACCTCCTTACTCTTACCCTTACCCTTATCCTAACCCCGATTCTAATCCTAATTCCTCGAAGCCTTCGCTCTTAGCTTCGGCGGTATAGGCGTTAATAGTATAGGCGTTAATAGTATAGGCGTTAACGGCGAATATATTAGTAAAGGCCGCGGTAAAGGCTACGGTAAAGGCTATAGTAAAGGCGTATTCTAGATTTTAATACTCCTAGCCGCGGCCGCGCTATTTATATCTATATTCGTATCTATATTCGTATCTATATTCGTGTCTATATTCGTATCTATATTCGTTAGATCGAGGAATTCCGGCGGTACTAATAGGTCTATAATTCGTATCTACTATAAACTAACCTCGCGAGGTCGCTACTAAAGCGGCAACTATAATACCTCCTATTTAATTCTAATTATAGAGCTATTTGATTCCGTTCGTAGTAGTATCCGTAGTACCGCTATCGGTATTACTATATCCGGCGATAATATATATTTTTACTCGTTAGTCCGCGACTTTCGATCTATCTAGAATATAGCGATTACGAATTAGTATCGAGGAGTTTACCCCTTTATAGCTATCTTCGTAAAGGGTATAAGTTTCTCCGCTAATATCGGAGTATCTAAAGCTCGTAGACTAATAAAGTTAGGCGTATACTACTCGAGTTCGTCCTATCTATTAATATAGCCGCCGATTAACTAGTAATTATAGTAGTCTATAACGGAGGTCGGATTAAATCGATTTAGAAGGCTAGTAAGAAGGAAATCTCGTAGGCTTATATTACTACGGATAAACTACTACTCTATCTAACTATCTAAAGTAGAAGGAATATATAGGCGAGGTACCTAGTATAAGCGCTCTCCGCTACGCTCTACCCTTATATACTATATATATATCTTCGTCTCGCTCTAGATCTTTAGTACTACCGGTATACCTACCTTCCTACTCTTTAGTAAACTCGTCGTTAGAGGCGTAGCCTAGCGTAATAATAGCGGCCGGCTACCTACTAAGAATACGCTATAAATAGGCGTATAACGATAAGATTCGGCTTCGTCGATAATTGATAGAAATCGAATACTACCGCTAGTCGCGCCGCTAGTCGCGCTACCGTTCGCGCTACTCGTCGCGCTACTCGTCGCGCTACCGTTCGCGTTACTATTCGCGCTACCGTTCGTATCGTCCGGATCGGATCTAGCTATACTAAACGGCGTATAGCCGCGCCGTATAGCTAGAAGTATATTCGTATCTATATTCGTCGGCCTATTCGTAGGGGTAGCTATCGACTTACGCGTAAAGGATTACGACGACGGCTAGGTAGGATTCCGTCCGCTATATAAGCCGTAGAATACGTATATAGCGAAGAGCTTTATATACTCGACGCTAGTCTATAGGTAGAACTTAGACTATAGTTCGTTTAATATTATTCGCGTATTATACGCGGAAGTATTCGCGTATTATTTTTAAATATATAGGCGTATTATACGTACGGAGGCTTAGGGTATTTATTTACCTTTATAACGCGCTAGCCGTACTAAGAGACGCTCGCGGTCTATTCGCGGCTATATTCGCGGCCGCGCTAGCGTAGTATACCTATAAGGCTACCTAGGTACTCCTTACGCGTAATATACCTATATATTCGAGATTAATAACGCGCTAGCGGTACTAAGCGTTACTCGCGGTCCGTTCGCGGCGACGTTCGCGGCCGCGCTAGCGCGTTATTATTTTCGAATATATAGGTATATTATACGTAAGGAGTACCTAGGTAGGCTAGGTATATTTTTTTACCTCTATAACGCGCTAGCGGTACTAAGAGACGCTCGCGCCGTATTCGCGGCTATATTCGCGGCCGCGCTAGCGTATTCTAAATATAAATAAATATCCCTAGCCTACCTAGGTACTCCTTATATATAATACGCCTATATATTTGAAAATAATAACGCGCTAGTACGGCTAAGAGGCGCTCGTAGTATATTCGCGGCGACGTTTATAGCTACGCTCCTACTACCTACGAATAGCGACGCTCCTACTACCTATAAATAGCGACGCTCCTACTACGAATAGCGACTATTCGTTCGGCTTTATTATATTAGAAGACGTAGCTACTAGAGGCGTAGGCGTAGGCGTAGGCGTAGGTAGGCGTCTATCTACGATACTAGAGTACCTACGCGGTATTATTAAGATCCTCGTATACGCTAGAACTAGTTAATCTACGATCGTCGATACGCTCTTCGATAGCTATAGTATATCCGTTACGACGCGTACCCTATAGCGCTATATCCGCGACTAGGGCCTCCCTAATTCTAAGCGACCGCCTATCGTTAATATACCCCTTCTACGCTAATAAATCGTCTATATATTCTATATCCTTCGCCTTACTAATAACGAGACTAGTACGATACTTAACTTTAATAGGTATAATATTAACGCTCGGTAGATAGCTAAGTATCGGAAGAAGATAGGCCTATATAAGCGTATAGAAGCTAACTAGAGGGTATAGGTAGAGTAGTATATTACTAAGGTATTACGGAAAGAGCTAGATAATAGTAATATTACAGATTTTAGTAGGCGGTTACTATATATTTATATACGCTAGAAGTATAATATCGTTAGCCGTAATCGGCTCTATAACGTACTTATTATATTAAGTCTAGAGGCTATTAAGATAAGGAGACTACGGTAGCGGTAGTACTATATACTAGGCCTACGAGCTAATAGGCTAGGTTATATATACTCTATAGATACGTACTATAAACTAGAGTATTAGGGCTTTTAAGTATATACCTATATCGACTACTTCTCGCGATTTATCGTATAGATATATATCGGAGTTTCTAGTCGCTCCTAGGTCTCTATATAGGCGTAATATATCTAAACCGTATTAGCTAGTAATACTATATAAGTACGATTAGTACTATAGTTAGTACTACGAACGGGCTACGAACGGGCTACTAATAGTATAGTCTACGTATCGTTTAAACGGACCGTAGTAGAGAGACTCGGTATACGGCGGACGCGTATCTTACGCTATAAAGATAGACGTATTTAGGCTCTAAGGTTAGTTAGTAGTACGAACGGCTATACGAACGTATAGCTAATAGCGATATAGCCTCTAATATAGGACGACTACTTCCGGTATAGTATAAGTAAGATAAATTAGCGTATTAAGATATAGTAGCGGTAGTTATTCTTATATACTAGCTTATAGCGCGAGTTCTTCGAAGAACTTAGCCGCGACGGGGACTATATTCGAACTAGGTACGTATTAAACGGATAGCTATATAAACGGCTATATAAACGGCTATACGAGCGTAGCGAGCGTAGTACGAATAGCTTTACGAGCGTAGCGCGCGTAGCGAGCGTAGTACGAGTAGCTTTACGAGTATAGTACGAATAGTACGAATAGCTTTACGAGCGTAGCGCGCGTAGCGAGCGTAGTACGAGTAGCTTTACGAGTATAGTACGAATAGTACGAATAGCTTTACGAGCGTAGCGAGCGTAGTACGAGTAGCTTTACGAGCGTAGTTATTACGGAAGTAAGTATTAGATATCTCCTCCTAAGGACGGAAGATAGATAAATAATATAATAATATAATAACTTAACTCTTTACTCCCTAATAAGTTAGTAGCCTCGGACCTTAAGTATTTTTTTCACTAGCTTATTATTATATAAGTAACTAGACTAATTCGCTACGCCGAACTAGCCTTATCGACGCGGTCCGATCGGTACTACGTAAAACCTACTACTATATTCGACTCCTACCCTTCGCTATAAACTACGAGCCTTACTATACTTTCTAGCTCCTTATAGCCTACTATATTTTCCGCTATAACCTACCGCGTCGATTATTACGCCGCTAGTTTTTTACTACTCTCCCTATTACCGTCGCTATACTACCTATATATTAGCCCTTTCCTTTCCCCGTATATACTACTATACGGCGCTTACCTTCGTATATACGGCGCTTACCTATACTAATCCTACCTACCGAAGACACGACTTCGCGCTTACCTATATACTACGATATACTAGGTACTAGACTATAGTCACGACTATTCCTAGTTACTTCTACGCCTTTTTCCTTAACTTACTAGCTCCTTCGATACCCGTACTATCCCCTTATAACGAATCCTAGGGGAATATAGACGATATACTATTTCTCGGCCTTTAGACCTTCTTTACTCTACTTAGAGCCTCCTTAAAGTAATAACGGTATCTTTAGCTTTACCGTCCTATCTACCTACCGCGTCGATTAATTATTCTCGATTAGTAGTATAATACCTTATTCGAAGTCGTTACTATAGACTTATTATATAGTACCCCTATAAGCTAGCTCTATATCTAGACTCTCGATACTTAGGCCTAAACCTAAGTCGTTTTATAGTAGACTACCTTAATAAAGATAGTATTTATACCGGGTATATTCGCGCCGGGCGATTTCCTTCTATCTCCCTAGCTAGGTAGGACGGTCTTTAGCTAGCCTACTACCCCCGTTAGCTACTTCGATACTACGACTACCCGAATAACTAGAAGACTTTAGTAGTAGAACCCTTATTTAAGGGCGATTTAAAGCTACGCGCCGAGTTCGTTTAGTACTTCCTTAAGCCTTTAGACATTATCGGTATCGAAGATATAGTAGTAACTATAGAATCTTATATAAGAATTACTAGAGAGAGATTAAAGATACCCGTACCTAAATAAGTCCTAGTAGCTAAAGAGTACGAGGACCCGTAACTCGGTTTCCTAGCTACGTAGCTAGTATATCCTAAGAAAGTATTAACTACTACTAAAGTCCTCGATACGATTACTATACTATATAAGGCCTACCCTAGCTTCGCTACGTAGCGGAGGTAATATATACTATTACTACGTACTCTAGAAGACGCCCTTAGTAACGATATAAAGTCGGTATTAAGCGACCTAGATAGTCTACTATTATCCGTACTATCGCCTTTTAATAAAACCGCTCTAGGTAGTTACCTAAGTATAACGTAGAGTATACCGTAAGTCTAACTACCGGGAGTACCGAAGAAACGGTCCCTATTCTCCGATTTATATATATAAGCTCTACTAGCTTACGGTATTACGTAGTACGAGTAGACTCTTAACTTACCTACTACGCTACCGAAGTAGTATCGAAGAGCTTACTCCGATATAGAGACCTAATACTACCGCGTCGATAGTAATAGTAAAGCTCCTATTCGCTAGTAAGACTAACTAATACTCGTTCCTAGCCGCGATAATTACTAGGGCTTAAGCGACGAGGCCTAGTAGGATCTATAGCGGACTATAACTACCGAAACTAAGAAACGAGAGCGTAAGGTATTTAATTAAGGCCGATCGGAGGTAGCGAGACTAGGACTAGCTACGAAAGTACTAGCTACTTTAGTAGTAAGAGTTCTAGTAAACTCTATACTACTAACCAATACTACGGCTATAACTAATTAAGTATAAGTAGTACC
Source organism: Passalora sequoiae (assembly GCA_013248845.1). Classification (NCBI taxonomy): domain Eukaryota; kingdom Fungi; phylum Ascomycota; class Dothideomycetes; order Mycosphaerellales; family Mycosphaerellaceae; genus Passalora; species Passalora sequoiae. The sequence continues at coordinate 100,545 of WSQC01000032.1, forward strand.
GGGGTCGGCGATAACTTAAGTATTAGTAGTAGTAAATTACCTATAAGGGCAAAATAGTATCGGGAGCGATATCGATACGCTTAAAGCTTAAGTAGTATAGCTTACGGATATACTATAGTAGAATATAGCGGCAATAGTAAATTTAGTATAGAATTAGTAGAACCCGCCCCTAGTACCTTAAGGATTTCCGGCGGACCCTTATCGACCCGCCTATAATAGCCTAGCGAATAGGTATACGTAGCTAGTACCTTAGAACTTCTTTAGAGTAGATAACTTTAAGCCTGAGTTAGTCGGATACTTCTAACCTAAAAGTAAGGACGCCCCTCTAAAGTTATACCTAGGTAGAATAGTCTTTACCGACGTATATATATTCGTTAATAGGCTTAAAACATTACTCTAATAATTCGACGCTCGTATCCTACGCTAAAATATACTATTACTACTCTAGGGCGATACCCTAATATAGTATAGCTAGACGCTAAGCGAGTAAACCCGCGAATAGTTAATAGAAGGCGACGGCGTCGATCGATAGATACGGACTTTACTCGATAGGTATAAGATTAGCGTTTCTAAAGCTTACCGTAAGCTTTACGTACTCTAGTATACGACCTAATTAGTACGTAACCGCCTACTACCTACCGATTTCATATATAAAGTAATTAGGTTAGCCCGCGCGACCGGAATTACGGAGGAAATAGCGTAGATTAACCTAGTATAGAATTATATCGAAGGGTACCTACGTACGTAGATACCTTAGCTAGAACCGATATATACGACGGAGTCTTTTATCCGACGAATAGAAGGCTAGTTTAATGCTTAGGTCGATTACGTATAGGCCTAGCTATACGCGAGACAACCTTTTAACTAGCTAGTACGTCGTTCTAGCCCCTACGTAAGAAATTAGCTATAGTAAATAGGTACGTATTAGGCGTAGAGTACTTAAGGCGGTCGCGTAAACTTAGCTCGAGAATATACTATCGATACCCTATAGCGCGATAGATAAAGAGCTCGAGGCGGCTATAGTACTAATCGAGTATTCGTAGGTAGAGGAAGAGGAATATATAATTAGTAACGATAGAACCCTAATAACCCGTATTAGTAGACCGCGTCGAATACGTACTAGTACTAGTAGTAACCTAGTACGTCTAGATACTAGGACTCGAAAGCCGGGGGTACCTAGTATATCCCCGGCTAGTAATTAAGAGGAAACGCTCCTACTCCTCTAGTTCCGAAATAGCTATTAATAGTTACTAATAGAAACGTATAAGGAAATTAGTAGCGAGGATACGGAACGTAGGGTAGACTACAATCAAATTTCAGTAATATAGAGGAGCCTATATAGTACTAGTAGCCTCTAACTTCTAGCGTACTAGTTTCTATATCTCTAGATAGATAGCCTCTAGATACGATAGCGTATACTAATAAAGAGTTCTAGCCTAACTAGAGCGATCTAGACGATAAGTAGTTCCCGTAGGTATACTAATATAATTATAGATATAACGACGAGGTATAGCCGCCTTCGTACGGCTAGTTCCCCGTCGATAAGCTTTTCGATTAGAGCTTCTTAAATTAAGACTTAATATATAGTTACTTCATAACGGCTCCGAAAGTCACTATAGAGGCTACGTAGACTATAAAGCTTAGTTCGGACTAACTATAAGTCCTAGCCTCGTCTATAACCCCGAAGTATAGATATAGGATCTATAGGGTAAATTTTAGCTCTAATAATAAGTTATATTCCTACCTTAAAATATATTACGGTCTAGGACATTCTACTATAAACGGTAAAGCGGCTAATATAGTATCGTCGATAATAGTAACGTATATACCGTTAGTACTTACGGCTCGAATAGTACGTACTAAAAACTCGTCGACGCCCCCGGAATATTACGTAATAAGCGATTAGAAGCCGTTTAGCGAGCGACGAGCTAATAACGAGCTAGGGGCTAGTTTACGTCGGGGTACGATAGACGATATAGTAATACGAGTATTAGAGGCGCTAAAAGTACGAGAAGCTCGCGCTTAAGCGACGAACCCTTTCGGTCGATATCGGGTAACGCGGGTTATCGACGCTAGTCGTAGTATCGTACCTTATACGGCGGATCTCCCGACCGGAGATCTAGCTTATTAGTTTGCCTAATATAATGTCGTAGAAGCGATATATATACTTTAGCTAGCTACGATACTCGTACTACGTATTTATCTCGATACTAGTAACCGGGCTTCTATAGTTAATAGAGCTTAGTTAATCTCCGTAATAGGAGAAGAAGGTTTTATAAAACTCAAGGACCCTATAACCTTCCGATCGCTCGCCGGCGACATATAAAATAACTTATAGAAGATACTCGATATATATTTTCCTATATTCGTAGCTAACGGGTAGACGCCGATCCTTATATATATTAAATAGCTAGTTCGTATCGTAGATAACTTACCCTATAACCTACTCCTCGGTTCGGATATTATAGTACTAGCGGGATTTACTATTAACCTCTAATACGAAAAAGTACTAATATATAATAACGGCGGAGCTATAATACCTATTTCCGTAAAACTACGTTCTATACGGAAGGTATCGGTACGGGTAGTATCGATAGAAATACTAACGATCCTACCTTTTAGTATTATAAGAGTAGCGATTTCGATAACCGCCCTATTAGAAGTTAGAAGGGACTACAAATTTGTCCCTATAAAAGCTAATATCTCCTTTATAGCTAAAGGCGGCAAATTAGTTAGATATATAATCGACGCGACGCCGAAGGTAATAGAGGTCTATAACCTAATAGCTTAGCGAATTCGAATCCTATATAAGCTTACTCTTAGTAAAGTAACGGAGGTAGAAATCGACGGATACTATAGAATTAATAGTAACCTCTATATAATTGCCGGGGAGAAGCCCGTCGAAGAAGAATAGAGCTAACTCCCGAAGACAGTTCTAGCTAATAGTATTATAGTATACGGTACGCCGGAGTAGGTTACCGCTTTACGGACTATTATTAAAAAATATCCCGACTTATAGAAGGATAACGGTACTATAGTATTAGTCCTACTAGAAGACCGAATACGTATCTACCTTAAGGATAGATAGTAAACGGAGAAGTAGGTATCTAAAGTATATAGATACTCCGTACGAGATAAGGTAGTTATCGATAAGAAGTACGATAAGATATATCGCGAGGGTAAGATAAAGTAGGTAGATAAGCTATTACCTATCGCCTCGCTAGTCTTTATTATTTAGAGAACGCTATATAACTAAGACGGTATAGTTACTTAGAAGCTAAGAGTCGTAGTAGATATCCGAGGCCTTAATCGGATTTCTAAAAAGGATTCATACCTATTAATTAGTACTAATAGCCTAATCGGTAAACTTCGCGGAAGCCGATATATTAGTACTATCGACGCTAGAGTAATGTTCTACTAGTTCTTACTCTACGAGGATAAATACTAGAAATTTTATATTAACTCTTACCGGGGGTAGGAAGTACTTTTAGTAGCCGCTATAGGCTATTACGGTAGTATATAATACGTTTAGCGCATTATCGAGGGATAGCTACGCGACTTTATCTTCGTATACGGGTATATAGACGACATCGTTATTATATCTACTACCTTTAGCGACTATATTAACTACCTCGACCGAGTCTTTATACGACTATACGAGAAGCGTTTATCGCTTAGCCTAGACAAAGCGTTTATCGCTTTTCCTTTAACTAGAGTACTAGGATACGAAGTTAATAGACTAGGTATATAGACCGATAGTAAGCGTATAGCGGTATTACGACGTATTAAGAAACCTATCGACGCCGCTAGCCTTAAGAAGTATCTCGGCGCTACGAACTTCCTACGTACGAAGATTCCCTATTACTTATACTTAAGCGGCGCCTTATAAAGGGCGAAGGTTAAGGCCTTCGTAGGAGTACTATTAAAAGGAATCTCGCGAAAGGCTTTTACGAGGAAAGTACTTAAATAGACACTAGAAATAGACCTTATATAGGATACTATATAAAGTTATTAGTACCTATAGGACGCTCGCCGGCCGATATAAGGAGCCCCTTAGCTCGACGTAGTAGTACGCGAATTAGCGATAGATAAGAATAACCCTAAGTAGGAAGCCGCTAGCCTAGAGTAGCTAGCGGTCTAATAAGGGGGCCGTATATTTATAGTTTATCTAGACCTACTCCGTATACTCTATATCGACGCCGACGGCTCGAAAGAATTCGGTATTAGCGTCTAAGTCTACTACGTCGTAGGCGATCCGGCTCTAATAATAGAGGAACTATAGCCCTATTAGCGTAAAGATAGTATACTAGAGGACTTCGTTAATTCGACGAGCTAGCTTAAGAGATTACGTATATAGCCGCTAAAGGACGTATAAGTTATTACGTTTAACTCCTACGTACTAATAGCTATAGAGAGTCGATACTTTCCTATAAAACTCGAAATGTTCGGAGTTATATAGGCTACGAAGAAGTTCCGGTATTTAATCGACGCGGCGCCGAAGGTCTATATCTTTATAGACTATATAGTAGTTATAGCGATAGTAAAGAAGTTCTAGATCGCGACGACCGTATCTACGACGAAGTTAAACCCTCGACTTATAGCCGTAGTAGTCTATCTTTCTTAATTTATAAATATAGAGGTTATCTATCGACCCGGTCGTATATACGTCGTACCTAATATACTTTCGCGACTTAAGGGATACCGTAATCTAAAGGCCGCGAGGGACTTAAATAATAGCGGGCTTAATAATATCCTAGCCTACTATATCGGAGGCGAGGGTACCGTTAGGCTATTTATTTCTAGCGTTCTAGCGTTCTTTAGCTTTAACGAATCGAGCGTTCCCGTTAGTTAAAATAGGAGTATTTTCGGAACCACGACGAACGTAGCCGTCGCTTCTAATTATATAGCCGCGATAGTCAAAATATCGGACTTATTTAAAGAAAAGATAAAATAAGGCTACTAGACTAATATATAATAGAGACGATTATACGCTATAGTTAAAATAGTAGCTTAACGTATTATAGACTTATAGACCCCTATACTACCTACCGGCTAGTATCGCGTCGAAGGCTAACGCTATTACGGCCGAGCCTAGAAAAAATTCGTAGCTAGCCTACAATAGGATACTAAAGGCGGTACTAGTCCTTCTAGACTACGATAGGTACTATCATTAGCTATAGAACTAGATATCGACGCCCTAGTACTAGAGGGTTTACGATTTTACCTCGATAACGACCTTATATACTATATAGACCCTATAAATAGCTATGCCCGGCTATATATCCCTCCTTCCCTTAAATACGAGATATTCGAAATAGTATATAATCTTCGTTATTACGTAGGGATTTATAGGGTATATAACTTTATTACTTCTATATTATACCTACGTAACTATAATCGCCGCTTACGACGTTATATCGTATATTATTACGCGTATAAAGTCAATTAGATAGTACGGTATAAACTATATAGTTTCCTAAACCTAATCGATCTCGACTTACTACGCTAACCGATAGTAGTATAGGTAGCCGACTTTATTATAGGCTTACCTCCTATATATAAAGGTTTTAATACTCTACTTATAGTTATATATAAGAGATCGAAGCGTATACTATTGTTAGCGGGACGATCGATATAGTCCGTAACGTAATAGGCGGAGTACTACTTAATAGGTATCTAGGAGCGTAGCTAGGTAGTACCTTTATACTAGATCTCGGATAGAGACGCTAAATAGTTAAGTACCTTCTTTAAGAAATTAATATAAGGCTTAGGTACCTCGCTTTTAACTACTACCGCTTATTACCCCTAAGGTAACGGGTAGTCCGAGAGGACGAACTAGACGGTAGAACTAGCTATACGATACTTTATCTACGCTAATCCTAATAGCGTATAGACGGACGTACTACTATCCCTTATATCTTATCTCGCTAGTATTAAGAACGCGTTAACGGGAGTCTTACTAGACGAGTATCTTTTCGGCTTTAACCTAAATAGCGACGCTTTTCTAGGACTCCGTACTTAGCCGTAAGAAGACTATATATAGCTCCGAATCTACTATAGGGATTAAGTAGAAGAGGCACTAGTATTTATAAATACTACTATAAAGGACCGATACGATATAAAGTATAAACGTATAACCTTTAATATTAGTAGTAAGGTATATATCCGACTATACTATAGCTACCGCGTCTACGGAGAGTTATCTCGTAAATATAACTAATAGCGAGAAGGCCCTTTTATAGTACTCGAAAAGGTAGGAAACCTCGTATACCGGCTAGACGTACCTAAACATAAACGTATATATCTAGTAATCTCGGTTACGTAGCTTAAACTAGCCGCCCCTAGGGAAGATCTATATAATCGACCTTAAATACGATCGGCGGGTCCTATCGACTCCGCTATATACGACGAACCCGAGGTCGCCTAGGTAATTCTAGCGAAGAGGTAGAGCGGGAATAAGCTATAATACCTAGTTAAGTATAAGTATTTACTACTAATATATAACGAATAGGTAAACCTAGAGGACCTTATAGTATATAAAAAACTCATACTATAGTATAAGGAATCTCGTAAGGTAGTACTAATAGAACGGAGGAAACCTATAACGAAGCGATATACGACGGCTATAAACGTACCTAAATCACGGCGAAAATAGGACGAGGAACAATATAAAGGAATCGATAGTTCGGATAGCGAATCGATAGTATCTAGATATAGGTATCTACCGCCGACGGGTAATAGTACGCGGCTACGGCTATAACTAGAGGTAGCGTATAAGGCCGCCTACTTAATAACGGTAGACTCGATACTACCGTCGCCGACCGCGTCGATAGATAACGACGGCCTTAATAACTAAATCCCTAGCGCCGCTCGGTACCTTCTAACTAACCGATAAGAATAAGCGATATAGGGTACTACGGACCTAAAGTTTAGGCGCCTCGTACCTATCCTACCCCGAGTATTATAGTCTACGGTAGACTAGTACTAGAAGATCCTATAAGACTAAGTACTACTACGATATAACCTACGTAATATTCGCCCGCTACCTTTAGAAACGAATTCTACTTATTCTCCGTCTAGGAGGATATAAGTAGCTATATTATAATCTAATATATTAGTAAGTACCTATATATAGCTTTAATAACCTAATCGATACGCTACTATAACTACGCTTAGGATTAGGTATATTACGTATTCGATACCCTCTTACTTTACTATTAAATCGCGTAATCGATACCGTTTACTTCGCGACAAACTTACGCGTCTATTCCGACGTATAAATTAACGGTTATATATACGCTACTACGCTATACGTATATCCTAGTTAGTAGACGAAAAATTCTATATTCTATACTATACTACCCCGATAGTTATATTATCGGCCGATAATAATTAATACGTTTATACGTAGATAGTATAACGATACTATTATCTATAGAGCTACTATACTACCTATACTACTACCGCGTATCCGCTATTATAGCGAAGAAGAAAGGTCGCGTAGTCTCGTACTAGCCTAAGAAGCTTACGGAGGCCGAACTTAAGAAACTCGATAATAACCTCGTAGCTATAGATAAGGATTAGAAGAAATAGCTCTAGAAGGAGCGTAAGAAGAAGAAGGAGGCTACTAATCGAGAGGAGGCGGAGAAGTACGTTACGGATAGAATAGTAAAGGTTATAGGACTAGAATTACTAGAAGTTATCGACGGCGCTATCGAGGTCTATCGTAATAAATATATAGACGATAACCCTAGCTAATTCATCCCTAGTAAAGGACGTATCCGACTCGAAAATAAGGACTCGGAATATATAGAAATCGTATTCCCTAATAGCTTAAGCTAGTATCCTTAAGACCTCGTAAACCGAGTTAAAGGCGGCGGATAGAACGACTATAAGCGTACTATAGCTAAGTAGATAAATAATATCTATAAGCGTACACGATCTATTATTATAAGTATTACCTAGAAGTATAATAAGATAAAGCTAGTCTACTACCCTATACGTATAGACGCGTAGGCTACTAACCTCTTCGGCTAATATAACCTAAGGTATAAATTCGGTAAGTATACTACGGAACTATAGCTAGCCCTATAAGTATACCTATATAAGTTATACGACGAACTCTAGAAACTCAAAACCCGACCGTCCGTCGTGAACGACGCCGGAGTACTATAGAAAGTTAACGAATGTCTTAACAACCTAACCGCGCGCTATATAGGCGCCCTAACTATACGAGAATTTAGCTAGATTATATAGAAAAACGTCGTATAGTAAGCCGACGTCGACCTATCTTAGGCCTTTAAGTTTCTTACCTAGAAAATCGACTTTAATAACTACGGTATAGATAGTACTTAGGATAACCTATCTAACTTCTTTAGCGGAGAGAAGGGTAGACTAAAGACGTTCTACGCCGATATACGCGTATACTATCTACCTTCGGATAAGCCCTTCCTACTATAGTAGTAGTACTTAGTTAAGGATAGTAGACCGCTATCGAGCGACGTACGCGAGCGTATTTACGACTAGAAAAAGAAAGGCGAATATAAAGCTATAGGCAAGTAAACCCGTAGCTTAATAGACGCTAGTACTAGATTTATAGTCCTTAGAGATTCCGATACCGTATATACGGACGCCGTCTCTAGAGGCCTAGGGTAATAGTATTATTAGCTCTATACCGATAACTTAGTATTATCTATTAATACCGTAGGCCTATAGTTCGAATCGATAGAGTAAGGCGGCCGTCGCCGCGAGCGGATAGTATAGCCCGTATAGGAGCTATACTAAATGTTTATTTAAAGAAAGATAGTAACGTAGTACCCTAAGTTCTACTACTTAGTATACTTCTTCCGGTACTAGAATACCGAAGGTAACCTCGTATAGAGGTATCTTCCGAAGGATTTCCTCGATACCGGTTTTATACTATTTACCGAAGTAGCTCGTAACCCTCACGGGTTATAGGTCTCCGTAAAGGACTATAATATCTATTAGCTTACTATAGAATTATAGACGCTACGCTAAAATATATAGAGAGTCGGTATAGATACTATAACCCTAGTATTAAGTAGTAAGGATTTTACGCGGTTTATATACTCTATCTTCTACCTAATAGTAGTCCTAAGTTAGGACGGACTCCTTAAGAACCTATAAGAAGGTATAGTAAAATAGGTATTCTTAAGCCGGTACTTATAACTATATAGCTTTATCGCTACGTTGCCCGTAGAATACTAATTGCCCCTAATCGACGCTATCTAGTCGCTCTACCCGTACGGCTAGGGATATAATAAGGGCCTTACTAACTCCTTCCTAGTATATATTAAGGAGAAATTTAACCGTCTTAGTAAAGAATATACTAATCCGGTACATCTAGAAAAGGCAAAGTAGAAGTTAACTACCGCGTCGATTACTAATACTTACTATAGTATATAGCCTAAGCGGAGACCTAACGGCTCTATACTCCGTAACTTACTAGCGAAGAAAGCTAAGGTAATATCTAACGCATATTATAAGGGTAAACAAAGGGCTATAATATCTAATACCGAGTCTATCGACGCGGCCTCCGACGATACTCTTACTAAAGAGCTAGACGACGACCCTAACGTAGACTTCGACCTACCTAGTAGGACTAAAACAAAACCTATTAAGAAGACTCTAGTAAAAAAAGAGAATAGAGAGCTCTTTAAGGCTATTTTAGAAGTTATATAGCTAATAGCTCGTAACCCCGTTATCCTCGAGTATCTACTAGTAAACTTTACGATTTAGAGTTTACGAAAGGAGGTAACCGACTTATTAGACCTATATACCGGTCTGCCCGCGAGGCTCTTTAAGATAGTATATAAGGACTACGAGAACACAATCTAACGACTCGACTATAGAGTATATAATAGGCGATATAACTCTACGACCGACTTTAGTAAGATAAAGCCTACCTATATAGAGGTAATAACTATAAAGCCCGGTAAGCTTAGGAAGAGCGCCGACTAGAAGAAGCGAGTCGATAACCTACTATACGCTAGGATTAGAGCTAGATAGAAGATAATGCTCGTTTATAAGCTCGCTCTACTATAGAACGACTTTATATTCCGTATCCTAGCCGGCGACGTACTTATATAATAATTTATAGACCGCTATAACAAATATTAGAGTACGGGTACCTCTTTCGCCCCCCTAAAGGCGCTATACGAGTAGGTGCCTATTAGATAGGTTAAAGATAGCCTATAGAAATATCCTACCCTAGTATTATAGATTCTTAGTAATAGGAAGAAGCGCGAACCCTTCTATATAGTAGTATAACTTTTACTAATAATAGAGGAACTAGATAACGAAGCCCTAGACTCGGATATATAGGCTTCGGACGCTACTAGGAGTAACGGCGATACTAGCGATACGGCCGCGTCGAATAAGAAGGCTATATTTTTCTCTAAGTTATAAGTTAGCTATATAACGGATACCTCTAACATTCGTAATTAGGCCTTATTAAAGCGTATAGAACTTATAAGTACTAACTACGACGACCTTAGCTAGGACGAGGTAAGAAAGGTATTCCTTAAAATAGTACTACTCGTATAGTACTTTAAGCGCTACCCTTTACTACCTACGCTATTATTTATAGGGATAAAGCTACTACCGCTATTATATAAGGCCTACCTATACCTCTATTACCTAATAGCGTACAATATCGTTAATTAGGAATATATACCCTACCTCTAAGCCGAGCCCCTAGTATAGCTTTACGAGCAAATTATAAGAAGTAAGATATAGGCTCTAGCGTACCCGGACTAGCTATCTCTAGCTCCCGTATCGATTAGTACTACTACAAATTCTCTAGGGCTATTAGTAGTTACCTAGCTCGAGTAACTATAAGTCCTATACGCGACGGATAACCTACGAATATAGTACGGCGAGAATAAAATGAATTTAATAAACCTATTAGACTATATAGAGTACGACGACGTCGTTAAGAGTAAGCTAGCGATATAGCTCCTATATTACGCCGCGAGAGCTATATACCGCGTAGTAGAGAGTATAGAGGATCCCGAATATAACCGTATCTATATTAAGCTTACGAAGATCGCCTCTATTATTATACTAGCTAGTACTTACGAGGAGATATAGTAGTATAACTAGAAGGACATACCGGAACACTTCGAAGAGGACGATAGCCTTTAAGGGTATCGATAACCCCGTTACAATACTCTAGGAACTTATAGGCAAAGCATAAGTAGACGAATAACGGTCTAGATAAGCTCGATACGGTATTTTTATACTTATAGCTCTATGTAGTTTTTTATATAGTGAATTTTTTTTATATAGTAGAGCGATACTAGGGACCGCGTCGATAGACCGAGTACTTGCGGCCTATATAGCTTTTATATTTTCCTAGGTCCTTAGGGACGAGGACGTTTCTCGGGCGGGGGGTACTTATTACGGAAGTAAGTATTAGATATCTCCTCCTAAGGACGGAAGATAGATAAATAATATAATAATATAATAACTTGACTCTTTACTCCCTAATAGTAGTACGAATAGCTATATAAACGAATAGCTAATATATATTATAGAAAGAGCGATCGGATCGTACTACTCTCTATCTATATACCGATCCTACGATAGGTTATTACTAAGTATATCGATACCTAGAATATATATCGTATCCGGAAGTAGAAGAATAGGCCTTATACTATTAGCGGTATTCCCTTTATACTATACTACTATCTAGAGTAGTCGGGCTTCTAGTAGCGTAGTATCTACTATCTACTAGAGCTCGTTATATCTATATAGTTAGACCTCGAGGGCTTTAATATATATAAATACCTCCCCTAGTAGACGATAGAGTAGTACTATTCCGCGTATATTATATAGATATAGCCTAGTACCGGCACCGTCTTATATACTAAGGTAGACGAGAACTAGGATAGGCTCTATCTATAGGTATATTAGTATCTACGTAATAAGCTTCGAGCCTACTTCTAGCTATTCGGTAAAGATAGGCTTTATAAAACATAGAGGCTAGGTACGGACTAGCGGCCTAATCTAGTAAACGAACGGCTTCGTAAAGAAGCTAATAAACCGCCGTTTAAGGGTAACGAGGAAGGATAGCCCTATTCGTAGCGTATTCGCTACGCTATTTATTATAGTAGTAGTTATAGTAGTAGTAGTAGTAGATCGGTACCCTATATATTATAATTTAACTATCCGTAGCTTATTCGTAGGTAGTTCGCTTTAAGACTTATATATAGCCTACTTATACTTATATACTATCGACCTACTAATTTATATTACGTATAACTAGCGTGTTATACGAATATATAAGGAAAGTAATAGATAGCTAGGTACTAAGAATATTGTTTTTTAACTATTCGTAGCTTATTCGTAGGCGATTCGCTCTAAGACTCTTATATAACCTACCTATGCTCATAACCTATCGATCTATATATTGATATATATAGATCTCGGTGTATTATACGAACAAATACACGAATACGCTACGATCAGACCGGATTTAGAGTTTTAGAGTTTTAGGATTTAAGTTGTTTCACATGTGTACATCGGGAGCTCCCTAGCTGGGCGTCCTCCGATTCTGGAGCACATCGAAGCCGCTCCGTGAGGAAACCATTCCTTTCAAATACCAACATCTACAGTCGCCAGAGTCCCCTTTTGAATAACCACAGTCTTTACAGCGTAGCGTCTGACGAGTCCATTGTCTGGCCTAAACTCCAACATTCATTGGAAGCTCCGCCGGCAATATGGAACTTGCCTTTGAGCTGTCCGATCCACGCAAGGCACTGTCCTTGCAACACATCCGATATCAGCTGATACGGCTCGAAGACACTGTTCTCTTTCACCTTATCGAGCGCGCGCAGTTTCCGCTCAACAACGCGATATACAGACCGGGAGCGATAGAGATCAAAGGCTCCAATCTCTCGTTCAGCGACTGGGTTCTCCGCGAACAAGAACGCTTACAATCAAGAATAAGACGCTATCAGAGCCCCGACGAATATCCATTCTTCGAGGATGCCATAGAAGAGCTGATCTTACCTCCCATTAATTACCCGAAGATTCTCTGGGAGAATGATGTGAATGTCAATGGAGAATTAAAGAAGCGCTATGTTGACAGCATACTTCCAGCAGTGTGTCCGGAAAGAGAGCGCGAGGAGCGGTCCCAAGAGGCACAAGAGAACTATGGCAGCGCGGCCACAGCAGACGTGAGTTGCTTGCAAGCATTGAGCAGAAGGATACACTTTGGCAAATTCGTTGCGGAAAGCAAGTTCCAGGAGGACCCAGAAAAGTTTGTGAAACTCATCAAAGCCGGAGACACGAAAGGGATAGACGAGGCAATCACCAACATGGCAGTCGAGAGGCAGGTACTCGAGCGATTACGCAAAAAAGCCGAAATGTACGGCACAGACCCTAGCCTCCAGGCGGATGGCCCGGGTAAAATACCGGTCGATGCAGTCGTAGCAACGTATAAAGACCATGTCATACCGCTCACAAAGGTGGTGGAAGTTGACTACCTCATGGAGCGCCTCAAAGGTACGCAATGGGAGTGAAGGTGAGAGATGGCGATGCACAGCAATGACGAATGCTGGAACCTCTGCGCTTATGCAATGGTGCAAAGCGCTACTATTGACGAGAAAGTTCAAGCGATTGCGGCAGCATACCCGAGCACGACAATTTCTAGAAAGAGCTCAAGATGCAGTATCATCAACCACATGCTGGCACACTCAATCACGTTTTTTGAACCAAAATGTCCACATCTCATAGAACCATGGACGAGACTCCTCTCTTCACTAACGAACCGCGCACGTGCTATGTCTTGTATTTGGGCACCTAACTCGAGATCCAAATGGTGCGAAGATCCATGTGGATTTTGCACCAGGTTCCGACTGGCCTTGGGTGACAATCAATCTCTTGAGGTCTACTGCGGAGAGCGATTTATCATGACCGGAGTAGATGGCGTAGATGTGCGGTTGGCGCTCCGTAGAGCGACACTTAGGACAGAGTGTAAGGCAAAGCTGACCGCGAAGAATGACAATGTACTCGAGTCATGGTCATGAGAGTATTGAGTAAGAGAGGAAATTCGTATGAGAGAACGACCTGAACTTGACAGTACCCCTGATCGCGGTATCTTCGAAAGCCATCACGTATATACAAGCAGAAAGCTCGGCTTGCACTCCAGGCAATTTGAGCTGCTCTGCGTGGTAGGAATTGCTTGGTATGTTTGAGGTGAGGCGTCAGGACGGGGGACAAGGGATCCCGGATCTTGTGCCGTAAATTGTCAAGTGAAGTGGAGAGACTGCTTATGCTAATAGGCGAGCAGAAGTATGATGTATCTCGAAAACTTCGAGACACAGATTGATCTGCTGAATGCCCATCCGCCCGGCGCCTCTGACCGTAACACAATCGACACCGATATGACGCCGTTGCAGGCTGACGCACAGCTTGCTTCGCGCATTAAAGCCCTTTCACGGAGCTCTCGAACGACATCCCTGGCTGTGCTATCGGGACAGCCCCTACTGTCACCATCACAGCAGATTACAAACCATCAGTCGATTTACAGATGAATCGCGCATTTCGCCTCGCCGCGATGGAAGATTACTACAGCCGCACGCCATTCAAAGTCGAGCTGCGCATGTCGAACACACGCGTTGCTATGCGCATCCCAAATAACCAACCCGTCGACCGTGGGCTGGAGTCGCTGTCTTCATATGCCACATCCGCATCACCTATATCGATCGCTACGGTCGTGTACATGACCTTCTAGGTCTCCCGTCGCATTGCTTACTGATCAGGTATTTCGATCGCCGAAGGCGCAACTTGGCACCCGTGAACGTGGAAGCATTATATGCTTACGTCAAGTCAATCGAGGCAGAAGCTGCAGAGATGCCGCAGTGGCTCCCGCTAGAGCAAATACTGCGAATGCTGGAACGTAGGTCGAAGCGATCAATATATTAGCTGGTCAAGGACTGACAGAGCTTGCGCGGGTCAGAACGATCAAGCTTTCGCCGCCGCCGCTGCTGCTGCGTTTCGTGCCAGTGATTTTATACAAGGAGTACTGCATCCCGCGCAATGAAGCAAACGATGGCTTTATGACGGCCAGGCTTTTCCGACAATCGACGGCATGTCATAAGCGCGTTCTTCGAAACGCCGTGATGTAGCATAAGCGGCACCGCATACCTGTTCTGGATTGCGGCTTCCGACTAGTGCTGCTTGGGTAACAAGAATCTCAGACTACCATCGTGCGCAATACCTTCGAGAAATTGGAATCCACGAGAAGCGCCCGCCGATTTCGACTCCGTCGCCTTTTGCGGCGGTGTACAAATTGGAGGGATCATATTCTCGCGACGACATAGCAGAGCAGCTACCTGGCAAAGAGAAGAAAAAAAGCTCGCTGAACCCTCGGTAGGGACTTGGGCAGACAATTGAGACAGAATACCTGCAAGTCTCACGACGGCTCTACATGACCCGAAATCTCACCACATCACCGATAAGCGCCGTAAGGACAACTTTGCACACTGTCGGCGGGTTGGCATATAGACAGCGGCTGCCGAAAGCACACCACTCAGACTTTGCTGATATCAGAACTAGTCACACCAGCCCCGGCTGTACTGGAATGGACAGGCAGCTCAGGACCTCAAATTCCAGATTCACGGTCACGGACACGCGTGAAGTGCAGCATGAAGACACACACCGTCTTCTCCAATGTCAACCTGTATTCTTAACTCTTGCATGAATTCAGCGCGTATAGCCATCACTCTGCGCGATTTCTTACTTTCCCGATTCGTAATGCTTCACTTCAGCAGCCATGAGTCTCTTTCATTCTTCAGATCCATCCTCAATCCTGCTCGTGTGAAAGCCTAAAGGCCTTCATGTTCGCCAATCGGACCCCCTGATTCCCTCACCTATTCGTCGACCTCCAGCTGTAGTAGGGCTTTTCCTCAATCGGATATGCACACCTGACTCGGCCACGTTTTGTGTACTATCAGGTACCTGCTGTTACGAGAAGCGCGGAGACATTGCCAACAATGACGGTTGCAAACTCCGTGAAATGCGATATCATATCACCTGTGCAAGCTGTGCACAAAAAGCGCAACTTGAACAACAGCGCACGACCAAAATCAAGCTAACATCGTGAACCTATGATCGAGATTGCGTGGTATATAGCAGCTATACAGACGAAAACGCTCACACTGTAACCAAATCACACCATCTCACACCCATAGATCTCTCAATCATAGCTGAGCTCTCTCACTACCAATCTTCTTCGCACAAAACGTCGCAAAGTACTGATTCAGTGCATCGACCGTTCCACTGCCCTCCGCAAGCTTCACCACACAACCGACATATCCGTCCGGCCTCACCACGACAATACCACCTTCTTCTTCCGAGAGACCCATCTTCGCGTGCGCCGCAGCCCGTGCATCGGGGACTCGTTGGTCCCAAACGTCGTCGGCATAGACGTGATCCCGATAGCGCGCCAGGAGGTCAGGAAGCAATTGGTCGATTTCGATTTCTGGTCGGTGTGCGTTGAAGATGGTGTTGATGGTGAAGAACATGCTGTGTGGATTATGTCGCTCGTGGTAGTCGACACTGTCAATGTCTGATCTCGCATATACCGAGTAGAAGGACGTTTTCTTCTGCAGATTCTTGGCGAAATCGGCAATGGCCTGTTTGGTTGTCGAGGGTTTGCCGCCGAATAGGTATATTCGGTATGAACCGTTCAGTGGAATCTCTTGTTCGAGGTGCACGACGTTCGCGTCCGATACTCGTGTGACAGTCGAAGGCGTCAGTATTCTTCCAGTGCGTTGGCTCGTTGTGCCTTTGGCTGCCGATAAGAATAATTCGTGCTGTGCGGGATGTGACTCTGACCAGTTGAACACATTCTCGAGGTATCGTACGCCATATCCGGAAGTGAATTCGCAAGACTCTTTGAATTTCTTAATGAACGGACTCTCTTCAGCTTCGCTGCCTCCGCCTGAATGTTTGCCTGCTGCCTTAACCTCGCCGGCCGATGGTTGTCGTTGCGAGAAGAGCTTGGCATATTCGGCATCGAAGTTAAGCAGGTTCTCAGCCACAAATTTGCGCTCGCTCTCGTATGACTTGAGGATTGATCGGTCTGCAAAGCCAGATTCCACATGATGTATCTTCCAAGCTAAATTTTGCGCATCCAAGAACGCGGTGTTCATGCCCTGTCCGGCTTTGGGAGAGTGCGTGTGGCAGCAGTCGCCGCCCATGAACACACGCTCGTCTAGTGTATATCGATCTGCAATGCCTTGCCCTATTGGATATATTGAGTACCATTCTACACGATCCCACTCTATCCAGTATGGTTTCAGGATCTTCTTTGCGTACTCTTGCACCTCTTCTGGTGTCGCTGATTTCCTAGGATTAAAGTCCTTGTCTTCCGAGGATGCGATCTGGATGTACAGTCGAACCATATTGTTCTCACGTGGAATGACCATGATCGAGCCAGCGTCGGAGTGAATGGTGCACTTCATTTTAATGTCTGGAAAGTTTGTTCGCACAGGCCCGTCCATCACACCCCATACATAGGCGATCGGGTCTTTGTGCGTGATCTTGACACCAAGCTGTTCCCGTACAAAACTGCGCGCACCCTCGCCGCTGAACAAGTATTTTGCGCGTACCGTCTCCTGCTCATGACCGTCTACATGTGCGATATTGACTTCGACTGGATATTTGGGGTCCTTGCCATCGTTCTTGAAGCCGGTGATTCTCCACGGCCTCTGCAATCGTGTGTTGTGCTTCTCGATATCGTCGATGAATACGCGCTCGATCAGGCCCTGGTGTAATAGGGTGGTGAATGGATATCTCGCGTCGATGAATTTGGGACATGATGCCCAAGTGCCTGTTCTGTGAATGCCCTTGCCAGCTTCTGATGGATCCCAGAATGCCACCTCGTAAACCTTTGCAGGATCATTTGCCATGATCTGTCGCTTGAGATTCATATTCCGAAGCAAGTCCAAAGATCGTGGCTGTATACCATCGGCTCGTCCTGTGAGAGTCGGCTCGGGTCGCATATCGATGTGCTTGATTTTGTAACCCCATCGTGCTAGACATGTCGATAATAGAAGACCGACAGGCCCGGCGCCGACGATGACGATGTCGAAATTCTCAGGTGTACTGCCCATCGCTGAGAATCCGCAGAGAGCTAGCGTATGATTCTATATCGACCAAGAGCTTCTCGCTGAGCGTTTGAAGGATAGCAGTACAAGGCTCAGTCCTCGATGACGTTGCAGATTATAAAAGAGCGCACCGTACGATAGCAGAGATGAGGTGACAGGAAAGGACCGAGACCTACCTTTCTTATGAAGCTTCATGATGCCAACGAACGATCAACACGCTTGTTCGCGGCTAATCGATCGGCTGCCCAGAATCGCTCGAAAATAGTTACCATGTGTTGATACCGATAGCTTTAGGTGATGTATAAGTGGAGTAGCGTCTACCGTTCTGTTCAGCCGTGTCCCGGATGAGATATGCGGGAGTGCTGGGGGTAGGGTAGTGCATCACGTGCATGCGTGTCGTAGACATCTGCATGCCTCCTTGGCTGCTGACTGTCGGGTTCCGCGTGACGGAAATTCCGAGATCGCGCTTGCTTCTGCTTGGTCGGCTCCTGCCGTCAACAACATCCGCACACTTTCCGCAATTGTGCTTCTCAGGGAATTTCTGTCGTGGACAAGCACACGATACATACATATCGTGTGCTATGAAACTCCTTCAAGTCAAGACAATGACGGCATGCGAAGCCGGACAGAGTTCCAGCTGAAGATGTCGATCTAGGCAGATCGGACTGGCGGCCGCGGCCAAGGAAGTCCCGCAAGTTATCTGCTTTTTCGCGTGGCGGGCAGGGCTGGCCCAAGACCGTTACGGACATCCTCGTTGTACATAGGTGCTTTGAGCAAGTTGGATGTGTGTTGCATGAGCAAGATCCATACTTCGGATGTTCCGATGGCGCGTGGATATTGACGGATACGAGGTTCTGCCTGGATCCGAACTTCACTGAAAAATGGTTCGACCTTTACATAGTGTGCAGAAATACAGAAGGGTATCATACGAACTACAAATCAGATCCTTGTCGCTCAATCATGGAGATGCTCTTTACCATGCGGTTCACCCGGTCCTCTCAAGTCGCCCCAGTACCCTCTTGAAGTTTGGCTCATATTCGAAATACACCTTGGCTCATCATACTCCTCTTTACCGCCAAAAGGCCAGATGGGCACAAAACAAACCTCATCGTACCCACACCCACGACATCTCTTCCAGCTTGGCCATGCCAACCAGGATTTGAGGTTGCGAATGTATGCCATAGCTTCCCGGTAGTCGTTACTCGCGGCCGCGGACGAGAAAGATGCGCAGATCGTGGCCGAGACGTTCAAAATCGCTGTCGCGGCCAAGTTCGAGGACGGTGGAATTTCCTGGAGGAATTGCAGTGCGCATCGTTGGATCTCTTTGGTACGATTGCGGTCGATGTAGTCGACGAATGGTAGGAGTGCTCGATGGACTTCTGCTTGGAAAGCTTTAAGGCTTTTGAGGTCTCCGGAAGCAAGGTACTCGATTCGATCAGAATACCGTGCGACGACCATGTCTGCTGTCGATTGCCAGTTTATTGGCTTTTTGGCATCGTCATGCGAGATCATGGCTTTCGTGGCAGTGAAGAATGGTTGGAGCACATCCGTCCTATTTCGAACACGAGGCAGGCCGTTTTCATCGAAGTACACCGCATCGTGCGTAGCATAGAGACTGACAAACTCATCGTAGTTCACCCTCACGCGATCGCCGCCAATGCCATCAAAGCGTGACGCTACCGCACGATAGTAGTCGATGGATCCGCCATCAAAATCATTGCCAGGAGGACCGCGCAGGCCTGAATCTAGTGCTACTGTGATGCGCTTGACTTTCAGATGCCTTTCGAAAGAGCAAAGGATGATCTCGAAGCCTAACTCCATCCTCAAGAAACCGTCAATACGACCGTCCCACTCTTTCTCGGCCATTTCGCATAGCTTGTCAGCTCGAAATTTCTCGTCTATCGGACCTGGAGGTGGGCTGTCGTGCAGCAGAACAATATCTTGCATGTCGAGCGTTCCCAATGTAGACTTGGCAGCTGACTGACCATCGAGGTAGAGCAGTCGTAGGTCGTGCTTTGGCGTGTAAGTGTGGAGGTAGCCAGTACCATCCTTTTGCGGCTGATGCTCAGGCTCCTGATGATTGAAAATTGGCTCTTGCTGTGGCATGCGTGCTCGTTCGCGCTGTCCTGCCGTGTGGGTAAGAGGGCGATCATCATGGCGCTGGTCTTCGTGCGGGTAATGACGCTTCTTAATGTCCATCCTCGGTCCGTCGTGGTGGAAATCCCAGAACTTTGAGCGGTCTCCGGCCTTTTCAGGATGATGCCATTCCTCGCCATCGAACAGCTCCTTCTCTGGCTTGAACGGCCCACCCAGCTGATCTCCTTTACCTGGCGGACCTGGCGGACCTGGCGGACCTCCTTTACCAGGTGGTTCTCGTCGAGGGCGAGCGAATATTAGTGCATGCTCAGGCTCGAAAGCGAGCCACTCTGTACCATTGATTCTAACTGCCATGCCCGTTCCGTGATAGAGTTCGACTCCTTTTGGGACCGTGGCAATGAAGAGGCTCATGCCATTGTGGTCCAGTGATGAACCCCATTGTCGCATGGAGCTGTGTACTGCATTGAAGATGCGATTGGCGTTCTCCTGTAGGTGTGCATGATCTCTATCTTGCTCACTTGCCCATGCTAGAGATCCCAGAAGGAGTGCACTCCACCACTTGTACATGTTGAATGAAGACCAAACATAAACGGGAACAACATACAGAGGGATCAGAGACATATAAAACTCTATCATCATAGCAAGACGCATCAAGCCTATGCCAAAAACTGTATAGAGCGCCGTCGTGCGACGACTATCGTGTACGCATACCTGCGCGACGTAGTCTGGTGGGGCCAGGCGCCTCGTCAGCGCCTCTGTCTGACGCCTGCTACCTGGTAGGTACCCATGCACACTCGGACGAACAACGTGGGCGCTCGGCTCAAGTGGTCAAGGATGTATAGTAACTGTAGATGCAATTCATGGTGGCGTCGCTACCAGGCAAGGGACTTGTTTGGATGTCATAACAAATTGATGTTGGAAGAATAGAGTACCTTCACGCATCCACAGAGGTAGAAGTTCTAGTGCGACATCGTTCTCAGGCTGAGCACGAGCTTGGCACAGACGCGTCACGAAATCTGCCCGCGCTGCCATTACAGTATCCGGTTCTCTTGAAACTGACACTTTCATGTTTGACCATGCCCTCACGCTACTTACTCTTGAGTGTGGACGTCTTCCCTTCGATACGGTCGAACTACGATGCATAGCTTTCCACGCGACACCACCTGTACAGTACAAACCACGCTAGGAGCACGACACAACAAGTCGTGAAGGGAGGACTCTTAGGAAGCAGCTCGAGCTACACAGCTTCGACACGATGAGGAGCTGGTCATCATAGCACGAGGGAAATAAAATCCTGCTGCACGTAGTCTGAGATGAGGTAGGTATGGCAATACGACATCTCTTCGAGGCACAGGACATATGCGGTCAGTCCTGGAAAGCAAGCCGTATAATGATGCGGATAGCGAGACATCTCGCCATATCATACCAGCACTGCTGCATGAGCTCGCGTTCGCTACCGCTTTACGCACTTCTTATAAAATGACCTAGTGCTCGCTTTCGACGCTGGAGGACGAACGTTGCACCAATCTTGCAATTATGTCTGCACTACCTCGAGGTATGGAACATGTCGACCGCCGTGGGCTCTACACCTCGTTGTCCGCCCGGGTGATGTATCTTCATCAATTTTTAGAATTTGGACCAGGTGAGCAAGACTCTCGCGCGAACTTTCGAAAAGGAGTTTTTGACAGTGCGAAGATGATATCGAAGCACTTATCGATGGACAGCAATTCATAAAAATGGTCATACCGGCCATCGTGAACATGGTATACAAGAAGCTGCTCAAGCACGATATTACCGCCCGAGTGTTCTCCAACCGTGATAGCCGAAGCGAACAAGATCCCGACAATTTCGTGTCGGAAGAGAGCAGTGCCATTCAGAACCGAAAGATGTTTTTGCGATGGTACCTCACGAAACTTAACAGCGATCCTGGCAAGATGGAGTACTGGGAGTATCTGGACAAAGTCGGCTCAATGCACGTCGGTCTCGGTCGTCGCAACGCATTGCACGTCGACTACATCTTTCTCGGAGCATGCCTGGGCTATATTCAAGACTCCTTAATGGAAGAAATTCTGTCGCATCGAGACCTCTCAATGACCAGAAAGATTGCTATCATCAAAGCCATCAACAAAGTAATTTGGATCCAGAACGACCTTCTGGCAAGATGGCACGTACGAGATGGAGACGAATACGATGACGCGGTCGACCAAGAAGATCTCGAAGCACAACCACAACATCCTGAAGGATATTTGCATTGCAACAAGATTCCTGCCGACAACTCCAGCGGCAGTGCAGATGGGGCTTCTATAAACACAGAAGAAACACGGCGCACGAGTAGCAGCCTCAAAACCAGTATTGGTCGCAACATTGATGATGTTGAGTCGTCGCCACTACAATGTCCGTTCAGTGGCCTCGTTTACGACCAACGCGCTGAGATGTTACATCCATCGCTGAAAGGCATGATGGACGAGGTGAGGCTCTCTCCAATGCCTCCAAGCGGCATTCCAAAGCTGCATCTCGTGGATGGCAAGACAGTCTGCAAAGACAAGTTATAGCCAAACCCTTTCGACTAAAGCGACGAAAGTCTCGTATACCACGAAGCGACATCGCACGCACCTCGTGTTCCAATGATTTGATAGCAATCATCAATCGAACTGCAAGACAGTACAAATTTCTCTACTGACGACTAACAACTAGCTCTTCTGGCTGTTTCTTGCCTTCATCATATCAATATAGTCTGGATCCGTGATGTGTACATCGAGATCGCCCTTCTCCTTTGGCTGCTCATACAGCTTCCACGCCTCTTCTGCGATGTGTCGCGCTGTCGTCACCTTCGCATTATCCGACACCACACCTTCTACCACAATCAAAGCGCAATGTACACCTTGTTGCTGGTACTCTTTGTGCAACGAATGCACGAAGTTGTACTGACCAGCTTTGCCAGCTGACAGCGAGAACAGGTTTGGAAGCGGATTTTTATATAGACCGCCACTGGTCACCAAAAATGCTGGGACATGATAGCTGCTTCGCTGTGCGGTGTCGAGGAGTTTGGGAATAGCCCACTGAGCAACGATATAGAGGCTAATCACGGTGATCTAGACTTGGTCAGAAACGCCCTGGACCGCTTCAAGACCACCACAATGACTTGCCTGCAATGCCGACTTGAAATCCTCAGCAGGAAACTTGAGCATTTCGCTCTTCTCAACTCTGGCGGCATTATACAGCACCGCTTCTATCGGCTCATTCCCGAGACGATCATCGATTTCCTCGAGCGACTTCCGCACCGCATCGTCCTTTGACAGATCTATCTGGATATTGATCACTTCAGCGCTTGATGATTTCGACTTCACGAAGTCTGCATCTTCTTTCAAGCGATCTGTATTCCTGGACAAGAGGACGATCTTGGAGAAACCGCGTTCTGCGAAGAGCGCAGCGACGTTACGACCAATGCCGGGGCCTGAGCCGAAAACGACGAGGGCGCCGTGGGTTGAGAGCATATCGGCAGTCGAGAATGCGAGGAGTCGGCAAAGAATCTTTGAGGTATGTGAAGCACGAGATCAATGTGTCAAAACATCTTCTGGAGCTTGAGCGCGGGCACTGACGCAATGAGCTCCAAGAGACATAGAGTTTGGAAAGCTTTGAGAAGTCCGTCTTAGCTCCGGCTCGCTGTGCAGTCGTGGAATGTCGGACAATGCCACTGCAGTCAACACAAGAAGGGTGAGACTTCTTCGCTTTTTGATCATGCAAGAATTGGGCAAAAATTACGCCAAAGTGCTGCAAATGTGATGGTACCAATCACTTAGTTGACCATCGAAGTGCAAAGCCGTCCGAACTTCTGGGAGACCTGACTGGCGTTCCATCAGGATGCCTTTGACCAACAGACTCATGTCTGCTGCCGCGAAGGGACGCAAATGGATCCAAAACGCGCCATCGCCCACGCAGAAAGAAATCCCGCAAGCTTCTGACAACAGATGTCGATGGTGCAATGACTCGTTGGGCATCAAACAATGTACCCGTTTCCTGCTGAAAGAGGCTGCACCCACCACCTCCTCAATGCCGGCTTCACGGACCGTGGCAGACATCCAGATCTCCCGCATGTGATCGAACGTCGCCCAGTAGGATGAGAATGTCGCCGTGTACATATGCCATAAGCCTTGGAATGCGACACGTCTGTACTGATGCTGTCACGGCAAAGGTGACATACAGAACATCCAACATTCTCCAGCAGTCGGCTTACAGACCCGCAAGGAAGGCAGTTCTGGCATATTCGAGCAACGCAAGCGGCTGTGAGCACTGCTTCCATGGACACTCCGGAACACGCGAATCGGGCAATCACATGACTTCCGTCTGCTCCAACAGTCCAGTCTTCATGGATCATGATCTCATACTGCTTCTACTGCACTATAAGACGGCCACGCTGTTCAGCAGACACTCCATGATGTCCAGATTCCGGAGTGCCCGCATCCGACTGTGCTGCCTGCAGTCGGTCGCCTGGCTGGAGCTATCACGAAGCAGGGCAACCGCCGACGAACATTCGGTCCGCATAACAACTCAATGCACATTCTGACGAGCTATGTTGCACAATTGCATTATGCTTAGCCGATGCTCCTACAACTTTCGCAGTATCGGTCATTTAAATTGTTATTTTCTATTCATCAAAAGCCACTGGTACGGCTCTCTAGTTTGACATCTTCTTCTTCTTTGGCTTGACAATCGTGCTCAGATCGACAATAGGTAACGAAGGAATCGGTAGCTCCATCGTCGGAATCATGATGGCGAGGAGCAGGTACCATCCGAGCATAGCTGCCGCCCAAAAAGAACCTCCACTACCCACAAGCAAACGCGCAGCAAGTTCCATGTTCGCATTAGCAATTTGCCAGAAAGCTCCCGCCGCAAACCCGAAACCCATCGTGGCCGCAACGAAGATGAGGAAGAAGAAGAGGTTCGTTCTCGTCGAGCAGAGTAGGAACACAAACGACAGGATTGCCAGAGACAGAGGATAGAAACCTATCATCCGTCAGCTCTCATGACAACACCCTTCGACCAAAAAAACGACAACTCACCATACGAAGACGCAAACGCAGGCGTCATCTGCTGATTCGTGGCCGCATCTCCAAGATACGGACTCCCACTCGTGTACGCACTAACCGCATTAAAAGCCGGAATGAACGTCGTCCCAAACGTCAAAAAATGCGCCCCGTAGCCCATAAAGACGAGGAAGGGAAACGTATTCCCCAGCAGGAACTCTCCCACTCCCGCAAAAATCAGTAGCATGCCTCCGAACCATATCGTCGCCCCGACCGAGGCTTGACCGGAGCCGCCGCTTCCTCGCCAACCCATGAGTTCCGCTGCGAGAGGTGTCAGAGCGGTCGAGAAGCCCATGATGGCGAGCGGGGTTGGGTTGGCGAAGGTTTTGCGGAGGTCGCCGGCGACTTCGCGGTTGCGCGGCGAGAGGAATAGGCGTTCGAATTGGGCGTCGGAGATGGTGTTGTTCGTGAGCATTTGGCGGAGTTCGTTGGTATCGCTTTTCTGTTGCTCGAGGTGCGAGCCATTGGCGCCGTTGGCATAGTCTTTGTAGGTGCCGTTTTCGAGATCTTGGTTGTTATTTGCCATGGCGAGGCGAGGATCGGCTTTCAATAATGGTGATGGTGGATGAGGAATGGACTGATGAGAAGACGAGTACAGGGTAGAAATGGCCGGTGGGTGTGCATCTGCACCACTACTTACTTTACTTGCTTTGTGATCTTATGTCCGGCCTGCATTACATTGCTCGGAAGCACATACTCTGCTCATTCGATATGCGATGTTCAGAGTTCGCACCACGTCGAGTGATGGACGACGCCAGTCGTGTGCCGTTGAAGGGCGGTATCGTTTCGGTAAAACCAGGCTTCGGCTGCAGCTGTAGGTTGGCCTAGCATGCCGGATCTGGCGCATTCGTGGCAGTTGTTGGTGGCTATCAAATAACGCCGTGCATTGTATAAGCCCAGATGCTTCTTTTGCAGTTTAGCTCTATTGGGACTAGCTTACTTACACCATATTGCTTCTATCACTATTGCAGAATCGTGCCGCGTTCTCACTGTCGCAATCTGCGTTGTCTCTTCGAAGAATCGGTATTGCCGGTCTACGATCATGGTCGGGGTGCTCATAATCGTGGTGCTCGTAGCCGTGGTGCTCATTGTGGTGCTTTGCTTAAGGTCGTGGCGCTCAGCTCATGGTTGTCGTACTATGCTCAACTTCATCGAGGCAGGTCGGTCGTCTCGACGCCGAGCTTACGTCTGGCCACCCCGTAGATCCTTGTTGCCCTGCCGGCGGGACTACGCATACTTATAACAAGAAGCAGTTGAAGAACAACAACGACGACGACGACGATAATCGTACTATGGCCTCTAGGGTTGTGGTTTATTTGCCTACTTCTGCGGAGTATATTTGAGATAAGATAGGACAGGGCTTAGCTTAGCGGAGAGAAGTTATGCACGACAGAATTACTCCGAGCATTGTTACTTGACGACGAAGTCCTCTCTATGCATTGGAGGGTTTACTCGCGCACGGCCTTGTCTGACAGCCACCGATGCCTCTCATGGGCCTCTTCACGGGAACGCCAGCTCAATATGGTTACCGTTGTGTTCGTTCGCCGCATATCCCGCACGTTAAGATGTTATTGCCGAGGCTAGATGCAAAGTCTGTGTCGCCCCGGACGTGGAGATGCGGAGAGGCGCTGTTGGTGTGATGGACGTCAAAATTAGTGGCGTCCGGTGGGCAACACCCAAGACCTCATCAAATCAGCTGCACGTTGTCGATGTCGCAGGCACGCACGCAGGCAGGCGCTGTTCGATTAGACGTAGCAGCTCGCCAGCCATTAGCTGCATTTCGCGCGTAGTCGGAAAAAAGCTACAACCAAGTTTGTGTCTCATCACTATTGAAGAATGGCCAGCGGCAATGAGCTAGGAGCTGATTCGAAGGCGTGCACTGAACGTGCAGTCGATGTGCATGCGGCGAGCCTGGCAGTGCGCGAGAGAAGTCCTGATCGCTGGGACCGGTGGGCGATGTCGATAATTTACGCTGCTAACAATGGTCGTGGTCCAAGCTTGCATACATAGACTGCCATACAGTGTAGTTACCGCTGATTCGTACAAGCTGGTGCACTGCTAAAGGCCCGAGAATGATATGGTCCGCTTCATTGTTGCAAGTTCTTGCTTTTTACAGACGTCGCTCATCATGCTGCCTCTATGCGACGAATCGAGGTTCGCAGTCGATTTGACTTGTACTCATTGAGCTTGTCTGACGTCTGAGTAGCCTCGAGTCAGAGGCCGACTCTGCGCATGTTGCAAGCGGCAAAGCATGGACAACAAGACAGTGGTGTCATGTTTCGTGCTGAAGAGCTGCCATTATCGGTCCATTCCGACAACTCTTGAGGTTGAGTCTGCTGGAGCTACACAAGGGTGTCAATTGTACAGAACAATCAGCTACAGGGTACATGGTATGTCCCAATAAGGCCAGCAGGAAAGTGACATCATCTCCAATGTTGTGTCAATCAAGGATGTTGTTCGAGTGTCAATCTCGAGAGCAGAGCCAATGGATCGGTCAACCCTGCTTGCTCAAGATCCTGCTTGGCATATCCATGCGTGCTGTTCCTGAGATAGCCATTAATCAGCGGCACCTAGACTTCAAGAGTGGACGATGTATGCCCATATGTCGGTGATACTGCTCGTTTGTAATCCTCAAGTGCCCAAGCGTCAAAATGCTATGGAAGTCTGCCAATGTTTGCCTTCTGTTAGCAGTCGCTCATGCCGCTGCGCTGCCCTCCCAAAGGCACGACAAGCAACACTGCCCGTATACTCGCCTGGTAGTATTTGGTGACAGCTTCAGCGACAACGGTAGCGGAGCTTGGATTGCCAGCAATGAAACATGGCCAGCAGATCCAGCGTACTACAATCACACTTTCTCGTAAGCTCTCCCTCGAAGGTCAGTCTTACAGTAACTCACGTAGCGCAGAAACGGCCCTGTCTGGCCAGATTATCTTGCCACTACCTTGAACGTGCCGCTTCTCGATTACGCGACTGGAGGAGCAACCGCAGACAACTCCTACATCACCGGCTACACCGGTCCCCACAGCACGATCAAGGTCCCATCCGCATACGACCAAGTCCGGCGATTCCTCCGCGAATCCGCTCCAAAAGACACCGATCTATTCGTGCACCTAATCGGTGCCAACGACGCCTTCTTCAACACCAGCGTCTCCGCCCCCAAAGTCACCAGCCTCATAAAAAGAGACATCGACATCCTGCTCAAAGCAGGCGCAAAGACCATCCTGCTAGCAAACTACCCTCCAATAAACCTATTCCCAGCAACCCACGCTTCGCCCGAGTACGCCTTCGGACCCGCCTACGCAAAAGCGCTCAAATCCGGTCTGAACCAACTCATAGCCGACTACAAATCGTCCGCCAAGATAGCATTGGTAGACATCGAAGCTCTGTTCGCCGGAATCTTCGCCCATCCAGGCGCATACGGCATCGACAAAAAGTACGTCGATCCTCCGACTGGGTGCCTTCAAGGCTCGTATCCGAGCCAGGGCGTGGCGAGGAGCCTTTGCGACGACCCGGAGCAGCATTTGTTCTTTGATATATATCATCCGACGACGAAGGTGCATAGCAGGATTGCGGGCTTGTGTAAGGCAGCGCTGGACCGTTTCTGAGCAGGAACAGGACGGGCGTACATCATGCGTGACGCAGCGAGATCATTGTCGCTGGCACTGACCTCTGTTCCTTGCTCACGGGATAGTTGGTGAGGATCGCGGCGGGTGGTGTAATCAGTTAGAGATAGAAATGTCGGATCGAGTGTTGCCGATCTTGCGGCTCAGATCAACTCCCCAACGTGCCAGCGGGCTCTAAGCTAGGGGAGGAAATAGCATTAAGCTTGCACGTCAGAAGATAATTTATGAGATTGTGATGCAACTTCTCAACATTGAATTATGGACTGCTGTTACATAGGAGACTATAGTACAAGATATTGAGCTACAACCAAGAATGTACGCTGCTTAAAGCACGCATCAAGAATCAGCGTCCACGGCGAGAAGGTCCGTGATACCGAGGTACACCCTTTCGCTGATGCTCATAATCGTCTAGTCATCGAAAATTCTTCATCATATCAGCCTTGACCCTCTCCATAGCGTCCTTGTATCCAGTTTCGTACGCCATGTCCATCTTCTTCTCGTTTGTGAAGCCCGAGTTGCGGTGGTTGGATGGAGGCGAGTCTCGTCCTCCACGGTTGTTGCCACCATAACCGCCGCCATAATTGCCTGAGTCGCGGTTATAGCCACCACCGCCACGCGAATGGTCCCGGCCGTAGTCATTACCACCTCCACCTCTTCCCCAGTCGTTGTTATTTCCGCCACGGCTGTTGTTGCTGTGCCCTCCTCCGCCACGCCAGTCATCATCATAGCCCCCACCGCGACTGTTGTTGCCTCCACCGTAGCCGCGGTCATTGTTCCCACCCCATTGATTACCTCCTCCTCCGCCACCAGAGCGCGATCCCATGTTGAGGTCTCTCATGGCAGCGCGCATACCATCTTCTTCGCCCTGGTTACGAGCTTCACGCTCGTTACGGAAGTTGCCATTATTCCAATCACCTGAGTCACGACGGCTATTACCGCCATATCCACTTCCGCCTCCACGGTTGTAGTTGTCATTACCACCACCATAGCCCCCGCCACCATATCCTCCGCCACCTCCGCGGCCGCCACCATAGCTATCATCGTTACGACCGTAGCTGGAGTTTCCTCGACTATGATTGCCGCGGCTGTTGTTATTGGAACCATAGTCATCGTTGCGGCCGCCACCATAACCACCACCATAGGAGGAGTTGTTGTTGTTGTTTCCTCCATAGCCGCGATCATTATTTCCTCCCCAGTTGTTACCACTGTTGTAGCCACCACCTCCACCGTAGCCGCGGTTACCGTAATCACCAGAGTCGCGCACACCGCGCGCTGGTGACTGACGCCCGGACTGGTAGCCGGAATTGCCACCCCAGTTGCTGTTGCCACCTCCATAGCCTCCGCCTCCGCGGCTCTGATCACGTTGGTTGGACTTTCCTTGAGGAGATGGCGACCTCATATTGCGGCCTGAGCTTTGGTTGTTGGAGTAAGAGCTGTTATTACCACCGTAGCCGCCAGATGAAGAGTTGTTGCTATTGTTGCCACCCTGACCCGAGGATGACGAGTTATTGTTGTTATTGTTGTTGCCAGAGCCATAGCTCGATGATGTGTTGTTGTTATTGTTCGAAGAAGATCCTTGATTGTTGCTGCTCGAGGACGAGTTCTGGTTGCTAGAAGAGCTGTTCTGGTTGTTGGAGCTGCCATTACTGCCCCAGCCATTGGTGACACCACCGGAATGGTTGCGGTCGACGTTGGAGCTGCTGGAACTGGAGTTGTTTTGCTGGTTGCGGGACTTCTCGGCCTGATTCACAAAGTCAGATGGACTAAAACGACGACGTTGGCCATTTTTACTAACGTCATTGCCAGAGCCTCTGTCGTTAGAAGACGAGTTGTTGTTGCTTGAGCCATAATCGTTCGATTGAATTCCATTTTTGGAGTCAGAGCCGGAGGTGTTCGAGCCGGAATTGCTGCTGGAGGTGTTGCTGGAGCCATAGCTGCCAGATGAGGTGTTGTTGGAGCTGGAATCGTTGTTGGAGCTGGACGCGCCAGAAGAGCCGTAGGAGTCACCCTTCTCGGCTGGTTCGGCGATTTTCATTGTATCTGAGATGCTTCTGTCAGTCTCCGACGACACAGTCGACCGTGCATCGTAGTCCGTGGACCGGCCGGAGCTGACAGAATCATCGGACGAAGAAGAGTTTCTGCCGGTCTTGTTGATCGTGACGATCCGTGCAGTGCCTCCTTTCGAGGACGAATTGCCTTGACCGGCGCGGTTGCCTTGACCATTGGCTGAACGTGGTGACATACCGGCTGAGTTGCTGTTGCTGCGATCTTGCGGACCGGGTGATCTACTCTTGTTGCTCAAATCGCTATTGCTGTCTTGCTTTTTCAAGTTCGATGCGGCTGCGTTCAGGTTAGAAGCAGCGGCGGTGAGGTTGGTGGCGGTGGAGCTGTTTGCTGGCGATAGGGCGCGGGATGAGGACGTGCCTTCTTTCTTCTTCGTATCTTCGACTTTGTTAAATATTCCCATGCTTTGTTCTGGTATTGGGCTTAGTATCGTGACTGCTTTCGACATGTAATCAGAGGGGGAGAGACCCGAGAGCGACTTGGAGAGACCATTGAAAGACAGAAGAAAAGCCGCTGGAGCATCGAAGCGACGGGCAGTCCATATATTGAACAATGTATGAGCTCACATCACCCTACGAACCCAAACGTCCACGATCGGGAGACGGTGGCTACCCACATCAGCATCGATGGGTGGCATCGTCATATCTCCACAGCAGCCTGTTGTCCGCCGATGAGTACGACTCAGAATGCATAGAGAGGACAGTGTGCTACTGACTCCCAACGCACCACAAGGCATGCCACTGACTCGACCAGCATGTGCCATATCATCATGGCGTGACGATCTTTTGGACCACCGAGTCATGGGCCGAGCTTGGACTAGCGAGGAGTGGAGTGCACCGAACTCCTTGGGAGAAATTCGAGGCAAGCGGCTGGCATCAGCACTGTCCAGTGTGCCGTATCAAAATCAGCTGCAGCTCCCGCGAGTAATGGTCTTGCATCATGGCTGCTCGTGCTTCTGGCCACTGCATTTGTGCGTATCGCTCGCATCGAGCTGGAGTCATTTTCATCGCGATCATGTGCTCCACACGACGCAGTTTGCTCTGCATGCGTTATTCACCAGCTGAACTGGGGGCGCGTGTATTTCGCGTCACGGGTAATGCATTCAAGGTATGCTTCGGTGTCGATATCATTGGAGCAGATATACATCTAGCCCGGCAATGGTGCTGGTAGATGTCGGGTACCGATGGAAAAGTTTTCCAATGGATGAGACAATTCATTCAAGATTTCAAGTGGCAGGCGTGCGGGAGAATTGAGTTCGCGCGCAAACTGTCATGACGTAGTTGATGCGCCCGCGGGTCGCCGTTCCTGCATTCGGGTCTTTCGGTCTATGCCTCTTCTGGAAGTGATGCTTTCTGTGGTTGCAAGCTCTATCCGAATAGTTGTGTTGTTGATGCCCGAAGGCAAGCATACCTTGTATATGGAGGCCCATGGTGCGCCGTAGCCTATAGTTGCTTGAGACATCTCGAACTTCCAGATAAAAGATACTACATCTGGCGTTTACCGACCCATCGGAAGAACGCCCGGTGCTCCTTCATCGGAATAAAAGAACCAACCTTGCAATATCCGTATCGCAAGCGAGGAGCATACTTTGATCATACACTACGAGGAGTACTGTTGACATCGATTCCATTTCTGAATGGCGTGATAGAAGTTATGCTGCCCAAATATGGCGGCTCGAGCGCGACCCAGTGATCTGACAGGCTGCCGAAATATGAAGCATACCTCGGAGTTTCTTGATATTCGTATGCAACACCGCTGATTGACCACTCACAACCCAGAAAGCCTACGAGCCGATGCAGAGGAATGCAAGCGATCTCAACCGTGGTCCGAGATATGGCAAACGCATCTGCCACTCAAGGGAGGAGAGACATGGCGACGAACGATAGATTCTGATGCGGTGTGCATGAGATATCGGAATGTCTTCCAGCTCGTCTCGCAGCAATGCAGACTTAGGTCATCCCGCTAAACATAACAGTTTCGCTGCCTTGAGGGCAATGGGCATCCGGCTGTTCAACTTGTCCTTCAAGATCGCACAATATGACGGCATGGAATATTTGGAAGGTTGATGTGCTTATATCTGATATCCCAGTGCCATGCTCCGTCATGAGAGATCGTACCGGGCAGGTCCGAGCGCTTCCACGATAGCGACGGAAGCGCCACGATGGACTCATGCCCGTCTCGAATATTGACAATCGCCGGCAGACACCATTTTTCGCTACCGCGGGCCGCTTTGAATACCGTGTCCAAATCACGAGATCGATCAGCGTCGAGCATTCGCCTTAGCTGGCCAAGCCTGTCTGGCGTGAGGAACTGAACACGAAATACGGGTGTATTGTGCTCTAAAGGATTCCCGCCATGTCCAACTCGAATCCAGTAGCGACGATCCCAAAAGAGCCAGTCCGACCAGGTCATTCGCGAGACTTTGTCAAAGTACGAAGGGATCAAGTCTGACGTGCCATCGTTATGTTTCTGTTGGCGTGGCGGCAAAGCTCGGAATAGCACGAAGTCATGGCGCGAGTCAGGGCTCGACACATAGTCGTCTGACAGACTCCGCTCACGTCTGACGGAGACTCCCGCAAATTGCTTGATTGATATATGAGAATTGACTGTAGCGTCAGATGCGAAGACAAAGTCTAGCATGCGATCGAGATCCTGGAGAGATATGTTTTGCTCAGGACAGACTAACTGCAGTAGCTTACGCAAGAGCGCTGCGTGAATGTGGTACACGCGGTCTTGAGATGCAGATATCGCGGACAACTTGCTCAAGCCGACCTTCGCCGTGCCGGTGCGTAGGTCCAAGGTCAGTGGAACTTGACTGAGCATGTGCCGAGCTTCTGATTCAATGCCGTCAGTCTTGGCGCGTATCTTGTTAGCTGTCTCGAGTAGTCTCAAGCGCTTCAGGGCTTTTGGCAGCAAGTCTGTGTTGTGCAAATAGCGGATCGTGTTTCGAAGCGTCAGACTTCGATCGGTGTTGGTGGCATCTTCGAACCATTTCGTGCCACTTGACTTGCAGAGATCGATGAGCTGTGCTTTAGTGAAGGATAGCAAAGGACGGCATATTGAGACGCCTCCGCTCTCGACCGGTATGGCTTTGTGCTTTTGGTTTGATGCAAACTTATTCTCAGCACGATAGTCGACCGAGCCAGAACGATCTACGCCATATATGCCTTCACATTCAGGTATGCAAGCGATTGATGCCATGGCCTGTAGTCCAGCGCCATGGTAATCGCCAAGCATTCTCTGCAGTACAGTTTCCGCTTGATCATCGGCATGGTGACCAAACAGCAGATATCGAATGCTCTTCGTGGAGCACGCTTTACCTAGAGCTCGGTACCTGAGCGTACGAGCAACACTTTCGAAGTTGCTCAACGTTCGAGGATCGCCATATTCGCTCCAGTCCAGTTTTAGGATTTGCGGCTCAATGTTGAGCTTGAAAAGTTGCTCTGCTACTCGATTTGCCTCATAGGCACTGTTGTCACGAGAACCATGGTCTACGATATATCCAGTGAAGGACAGCAGCGGACGGTCTGTTTGAATGCGGCTGCATATCGTGGCAAGCGCCATGGAGTCGACACCACCACTGACAGCCAGTCCTGTTCTCGCTAATCAGCAAAACATCGTTTGTTTACACGTCGCAGTACGTACCGAAGGGCTGAGGCCCGGTAGCCCGCAGGGACGCGAGAAATGCGTGAACATGCTGTGCGATCTTGTCTAGCGCGACGATGCTTGAAGGCGTGGCATTGCGTATCATTGGCGTACTCAGCGCGAAGGAGAACAACAAGAAGGTTGGAGCATAGTGAATGCAGAAGTACATGCTCTAGCTCCCGTTTCTGCCGATTGGCTCTGTTGCATAGACTTTGATTGGCTCGCACTCTTCGACCGCTAGTCAATGCTTGTCAAGGAGGGGCGGCGGGCTCGGAAAGCCAGGTTTCGTTCGCAATTGAAGTATCCA
Organism: Passalora sequoiae; assembly: GCA_013248845.1. Taxonomy (NCBI): domain Eukaryota; kingdom Fungi; phylum Ascomycota; class Dothideomycetes; order Mycosphaerellales; family Mycosphaerellaceae; genus Passalora; species Passalora sequoiae. The sequence goes on from WSQC01000032.1 coordinate 135,505, forward strand.
TGGATGTTGTTCACGTCGTGATGATACCCATCTTCTATGCTATACGCGTCATGGAACAGTTGTTGGCAGCTATCTACAATGTTGTACCACTTCTACTGCAGCCGCTAAGCTCTCCCAAAGCAATTCTGCTGGTATCGAACTAGCACTTTCCATTGCAACAGCTTGCTAGTTCTTCTTTACTTCTTGCTCCGTTTTCTTGGCCAGATCCTCGATCTGATCTTTTCTCTTCTCCAATACGTCCTTGATGTCGTTCATGGTCTCCTTTGCGAGCTTCTCGGCTTCGGGACCTCTCGACTCGGCAATCTGTCTGAGCTTTTGTAGTTGAGGAAGGATGGCAGAGCCACCAGGGATCACGTCCAGCCACTGGCTGATACTGCCTGATGAAAACTGCTCCGCCTTCGACTTTGCGCTGTCGACATATTGCTGGAGCGAACCCAAGTCGCCCGACGTCACAGCTTGTCGCACCTTATCAACTGCCTCGGCCACGTTGCCGCTCTTAAGTACGTCCTTGTTCCTTTCAACGAATTCCTTGATCTGTGGGTTCTTCTCAAGCTGTGGCTTGATCTGGTTATAGCCTTGCTCCCAGGCTTTGTCGGCCAGCTTCTTGAGTTCTTGCACCTTATCTTGCGCGAGCTTGCGAATGCGTTCGATGCTGTCGAAGGAGAAGCCCTGGCTGAGGACCTTTCTGATCTCTTCGTAAGTCTCTTCCACCTGCTTTTTGGCCTCTGGACCTAGACTGTCGCCGAATTGCTTCAGCTCGTCGAAAGAGCCGCCGAGCTGATTCTTGAGCGTAGGGTGGTTGTTGAGGATGTCCTGGCCCGCGTCTACTGATAGAGAAGCAAGTTTCGAGAGGTACGTCGTGATGATGAACCACATTTGCGACGCAGTCTGAAGGTTGATACCGTTCTTGGCGGCGCTTTGGAGCTCCGAGTAAGCGTCCTTCACGATGTTGTCGACTTCTTCGCCGTGCTTGGTGCGAACGAGCTCAACGTCCTTGAAGACCTTGTCGACATACTCTCGACCGCCAGGCACGAACGTCGCGTACTTGTATGCTGTTGACTTGAGTGCATCGATCGCTTCGCTAGCTTCCGGAGTGTTTTCCTTAAACTGCACCTTCAGTTGCTCTGCAGTACTATCGACGTAGCCCTTGAGCTGCGAGGCAGTTCTTGCAGTTTTGCCGATGCCGCTGAATTGATAAAAAGCGAGGAAGACTGCTAGCGATGCGACGGCACCACCTGCCGCGCCGCTCACGAAGCCTGATGTTCCGGCGCCACCGTTGCTCGGAGCGCTGTCCGCGAAGCGTCGAACAGTCTGTCGCGTGATCGGGCTGCGGACTGCACGAGATGCGCGGAAAGTTGTCCTTGAGGCGTTCATTGTCCTGTGTTATTTCGTCGTCTGGTGGACGATGTGAAGCTTGTATTCGAAATGGCACTGGATCAATCTAGAGGTGTGTATGTGAGTGTTACAAACACAGACTGTTATGAAGCAGACTTGACACTTACACCCTTTAAGCCTTTACAAATTCCTGCCTTGCTCTCATGCCAACAATGACGAATCGCATCATCACTTTCGCACGACATGTGAACTGTGGGGAAATGATCCACTTTTTCTGCAGGAACCAGCGGGACATCCGCAACCATCTGCATCGACCATATCGGGGACAGCATATCTTCGAATTTGCCGCCAGGACAAGACTAGCCTGCAGACGTGGCTGTTATCGTGATACACCAGGATGCGAACATCATGCCGAGAGACGCGACGGCAGACGCGTCACTAGAATTGATCGTGATATGATATGCCCAAAAATGATAAATCAGTCGTCGGGCACGATTCATCGCCCCATGCTCAAATCCCCATTAGTATCCAGCTGGAGGACAAGACATTCGCAATGCATTATGTCTCATACAGGTGACTCCAAGATAACATGGAAGCCGTCTTACCGAAAGAGCTTCTTACTGTACCGCCGTACCTTCTACCTATACCCCGCAGCTGTTTGGGAGGCTCATAAAACGGGGCTCCACGTGCTATCCATGTCTCGAAATTTATCGAATCCACTGTAAGGGTGCACCAAGCAGCGAACGCCGTAAACTTCGAGTATCAGGATCGGGCTGAGAGACGACTCTGCCCGCCATTGCACATCGACTCAAAATGGCGGCCCCGGCGCCTGTGGTAGACGTTTCGACACTCTTCTCTTTGGCCGGCAAGACAGCCATCGTGACTGGTGGTACAGGCGGCCTGGGAACCGCCATGACAATGGCTCTTGCCTCCGCAGGTGCTGATATCGTCTCCCTCGAGATGCCGAACGACCCAGGCTGCCAAGCCATGCAGGAAGCCATTGCCAAGACAGGCCGCAGCCTCAAGCAGTATCAATGCGATGTCAGGAATACAGCTGATCTCCGATCCACCTATCAGCGACTATGGGATGATGGCGTCAAGGGAGACATTCTACTCAATTGCGCCGGAGTCCAGCGTCGTGCGGACGCAGAAAGCTTTACTGACGAAGATATTGAGTTAGTCTTGGACATAAACTTGAAGGCAACGTTGGTGAGCTGCCAAGAATTCGCAAAGCCTCTTCTCACGGATGGGAGACCGGGCAAGATTATCAATATTGCGAGTATCATTTCTTTCATTGGTGGGAAGAATATTACGCCTTATGCCGCAAGCAAGGGAGGTGTTCTGCAGGTCACCAAGGCGTTCAGCAATGAGTGGGCTTCGAAAGGAATCAACGTGAATTGTATCAATCCTGGGTGGGTCGACAATGTCACGGGATGTGGTGTGGCTTTGGGGTTTCGCGTTGGCTGACGATCGTTGGGTAGATATTTCCACACGCCGCTAACGGAACAGTATCAGACGGATCCCAAATACAAGGAGTTTAACGATTATGTGATGATGCGAACCCCTGCAAAGCGATGGGGAGAGCCAGTCGATCTTTCTGGTGCAGTAATCTTCCTTGCCAGCTCGGCGAGCGACTTCGTGTCAGGTACTTCGATTGTGGTCGATGGTGGATGGCTTGGGTGAGTCTTATTCATATCTGCATTGCTGTACCTGCTGACAATGTCTGCGTGCCAGCAATTAGCTCTATTCAACAATGATGGTGCTGCCAAAGCGCCTCCAAGCTCGGCTACCCTTCTTTCTTCGCGAAGCCGCTAGTGTATCCATTGGCGTGCCCGTTGACGTGCCCGTTGACGTGCCCATTGGCGTACCCATTAGCATGCACTTTGGGCTTGGCCTTCTCTGGGATAATATCCTGCAGCACCGCTTTCGCTGGCCAAGCATAGTTGACGCCATGACTGTCCAAGTGCTCCGGGCTCAGCAAGAACTCGATTATCGCCATGAAGGTATATGCTCCGATTGCAGTCATGATGTGCCAGTAGCCGTGCAACTCCAGAGCGATCGCCCAAGGCATACCGAATTGGTGCTTGAGACGATGCACTTGTGGGCAAAAGTGTACATCGATATTCCATATACCGTAAGCAGACATCGAGGTCCAAGTGGCAAAGCCCACCAGGCGACGAAGCTTCTTCCTGTGGAGCTGGTCCTTGATAGTGTTTTGAATGAGCTTTCGAGTCCTGAAGCCGACCATCCAGCACATTATGAAGAACAGAATCACGTGCAGCAGGAACTCATCTGTGACGCAGTGGTATATCACAAATGGCACAATGACTCCAAGGATGATTGCAGTGTTCCGTCTTTGGATGTTAGGAGGCTCGTTGAAGGTATAGACCTGATGCAAGATTGTGCCAATGGCCAGGTGCATGGATAATTCGTCGCTCATCTGAGTGTAGTACTTCAATGTGGTATGGTACAGACCAGAGAATATGCCGACACCGATCAAGGCCCAGTAGGAGAGATTGGGTTCAGCGAAGAGGTGGATACCTCGACGCTTGAAGCGACGGATTCCATGAATGCCATATGCAATGTAGGCGAGACTGGTAAGTGTATTGAAGAACTCGGCAACGTAGTATGTCACAGCATAATCCTGCAGAGATGTTAATCGCGAACGGCGTGTGTAATTGCACAGTCGATCGATTGTACCTCTTCGCAAAAGCTGCAATGCACGGAAAATGTCAGCACTGTCCGTAAGTACCTGACGTTGCGACAAGTACTTGGCACATGTATCCTGTACTCACTTTACAGCACTACCCGAAAGCGGGATAGTTGTCCAGAAGCCTTCACGTGGCGGGACAGCTTGTTGAATCTGCATGTTTGCGACGTGTCGCGGTGCTTCTCCAAGCACTTCTGGTCTTGCTATAGCATAATCTTGCGCTCGAAGAATGATATTAGTGAAGAATGCGAGGCGAGAAGCGAGGAGTATTGCTGGTGCCTCGGTGGTTCCTGACACGTGCCCGTATGGAGCAAAATAACGATGCGATGATGATGCCGGCAGTCCCGTGTCCAATGGATGACGTCGGCTGGCGAGGCGAGCGTTTGCAGGTTTGCCTTGATTTCGAGAGCGTTGAGCCTGATATTTGACGTTGAAGTTGGCCAAACGACGAAGGAAAATATCGTAAAACGCCGCCTCTTGATGGCCAAGAACGTGGTAACACATGTTTGACACGTATCCGACAAATCTTCCTACACGCCAGCAGATCCCGACGGCATCTGGCGGACTGCCTGCTCACTGTTTCCCGCAAAACGGGGAGGCTGATACAAAAGCTTCCTCATCACCTTCGCCATAAGTATCACGTGTCTGGTATTGACTAGATACCGTAGTAGTAGTGGTGATGGTGGTCAATAATGCGAAGCGCAAGGCCATCTGAGGCAGACAACCACCGCAGGAGTGCCCTTGTCGCACCGACGGTAACAGGCCTGCTGCACCGCCCGCTACTCTCGCCCACCCTTTACAGGCATCGTATCTGCCCATTATTCGACCAGAGTATCGAAGTGCTAAGTGGTATGCAAGATCAAACTATCTAGCTAGCTAGCTAAAAATTCCAAGTTCGGTATGTCGTCAGCTGCACGACCGAAGCACTTGAAGTGTCAGCTGCATGACTCGCGACTGCGCTGATACGCTCATCTAATATAGCATTATAGCACCACAAGCCAAGGGCGTCACGACAACAACCAGATGCACCGGATAACCAGTACCCCCCACATCCCCGAGCACATCTCTCCTAGGGCTTCGGATATCTGACTCCGTCTACATGGGATGGAGGAGGTACCTCGAGTGGCCTTAGAACTAGCAAGGCACCCCGAGCGATTCACGACTTTTTTTGAGCGGCTTCAAGCGTGACAGTCGCGCGCCATCGTACGGAACATCATGCTATTCGACGACTTGTCTCCTCTTGTCTCCTTGGGGCACTTGTACAGGGCCCAATTTGTGCAAGCGCACGGGTACCTGTCCATGCGCACCTCCACACCGACAGGCATGGGTAATGAAATACCACCTAATCGCTCAGCTAGCCCTGCTACCGTCGAGAAGCGCCAACCAGTAGTGCAAAGCGTCCTCATCCATTGCAGCATCAGGGCACTTGCACCGTCGAATCAAGGCTCACACAGCTGCTGCTGAGATGTAAAGCACATCAAGTCCCGAGCACCCTTTTGTCGTGCCACGCCTTCGAAGCCTTGCATATCGCAACGTCCCTTGTACGAGGGGAGCTGGACCAATACATCAGCCGGACATGTCTCGGTACATATGCGGTGAGCTGGGGAAAGTCACTTTCACTCCTGCTCGTTATCCACTCCGAGTTTGTACCTTATACTAACTCCCCACGTTTGGCATAAGCGGACGAGGATGACATAACATGCGCATGCGCCTCGTCTTTGCGAAAATGTGTGCTTTCCACCCACAAACAACCACGCCAAGCAGCATTGACCTTTCCAGGCCCGATTATACTCACAATGGCCGTCATCAGCGATAGTACTATCGTCAAGACTGCCTTCCTGGTACCAGGCAATGTAGTCAGCCTTCTGCTAGCCTTGACTGGCCTTCCAATTATCGCCCTCTTCACATATCAGCGATGGCGAGACTCCAGGAATAAACGCTTCACTGTCGCTTCGGTGACACTGTTGCTGGTCAGCGCCGTCATCGCAAAGCCATTACTCAACCGCTAATAGCAGTCTTTACAGTCATATGTGTTTACCTTCCTGTTCATCTACATCCTCACGGCCCTCATTCACATACCTACCACGAACAAAGCCCTGTGCGACTCCACTTTACTACTATGTACGCAGTTGCAATTACCCTTTCAGGATAAATTGCATCATCGAGCTGATGGTTCGACAGGCTTGACACTTTATGTCCTGACTAAGTCGTGCGGCTTCCTGTTCCTTATCGAACGAGCCTACATAATCTCTTGGCCCGTCAATCCCCGATGGAAAACGCCCGAATATGTTCTAAGTTGTATTTCCATCTTCTGCTCATACCTGGTAGTCACGGCATTATGCATCAAGAAGTACGCTCTGACGAATTGGCGATGCGAATGAATCAGACTTGATGCTGACCTGCAGGACAGCCGCATAGCCTTTAATAATGAACACGATGTGTGTATTATTGGCATACAAATGTTTGCCCTTCTACCATTGCTGGTTGTGGAAGTGGTGTCTTACGTGAGTCTTGCCTTTGAACTCAGTGCGGCATGATGAACTGACGATCCTTACAGCTTTACCTCACTTTACGCTTTCTGTTCCCCTTGATCATGGTACACTATGGCGGTGCAGGCGGACTATTGCTCCCGCTGCGAAAAGTCGTCATTAAGACTACCGTTGGCACGGCGATCACGATGCTTTCCACATTGGCTGTCAAAATCTCTTTGACAATGTTCAATGGGGAGCCAGCTTGGCTGTGTTGTATGACTTGCAAAGTAGACGGTGCGCCCATACAGTATTGCTTCCATATCGTCACCAAGTACTTACTGTTGTGCAGCAATCCTCGCAGCTGCAGTACTTCACTGGATCACTGTACCAGATCGCTCCGGCGAGGGAGAGCAGAGCAGTCCACAAGCCTTGGGTATCGCTTTTGACAAGGCCTCCACAATACGACACGGATCTGGAGCTGTTTCCGAAAGGACGATACCAGAATCGCCGCTAAACCTGAACGTCGCTGATCTGAAACTCACTCAGGGTAGCGGCAGTTCGGCGTGAGCTTGCAACATGGGCTAACGCGACCGTGGATATGAACGCCGCGGCAATGTCGCAAGCGCTACACTCCTTGGTCAAGTAGCGCCCAGTGATGCCTTCTGCGCAACAAGGTGGCCTTGTTCTCACTCTTGTGCCATTCTGCTATACTGACGCCCACGATCGATCACATTAACCGAGAAATTGTCGCCCGCCGCTCTCACAAAGCCATCCGCTGACGCCAACGGCAGAAGCCAATAACACGCGGTGATGGCGCTTCCAAACATCACGGCCAGCAGAACACCGAGTGATAGGACAAGAGCAAACCCTTTTGCAAACAATTCCAGAGCGCCATTGATAGGACTACAAGGAATCTGTTAGCAAATGTCGCAAGCTCCGCTCACGACACCCAACTGGGTCCATGTGTACATGAGCGGTATCTCGATGATCTGGCAAATGGATTGAGAAAACGGTCTTGGGAGGGTCAGTTCGGCAAACGTTTCATAACAAGTTGTGCGAGCTGACTGACGATACAAACCCAGTCATCAATTGGATATCAGTGCGCATTCTGCATTGCACACGCAACAAGACTGTACCCTCCAGCCATGCATAATGCTAGCATAGCTTTACCGCTCCGGCACTGATACACCTATACAACATCTGGGTTAGCTCCAACGATGCAGCATAAATTATGAGTCATCACGACTCGCCCTTGCCATTATCGCTCCCACCTCCGACGACGCGGATCTCATACATTGTCGACTTGACAGCAGGCTCATCAGTGGCACCAGGGACCTGATAATTCTATTCTCCCCAGCGCGACCAGTTGTTCCGCATTAATCCAGCCTTGCGATTCAATCACGATGCACCCGTGGGTGTTGCGCGCAGCGTTCGGATACGACCTTCTCTGATCGAAATCAGCAGCAACGCTCTCATCGAACCGGTTGCAGCTGAAGTATCTCAAGATTCTGCTGATCCGTCCTCACATCGCATCTGTATTCCAGTCGCAAGACTCGACATGGTCGATACGGATCCAACGCACCGGTCTAAGCAGGCTTGTCGACGATGGAAGCATCATAACACTATGTACGGTCCGCGCCACAGGAGCCCGGCGGACCATCATGAAATCACGAGACGACGAGCCACGGACTTATAACGTCAAGGAATGAGCCTGCCACGGTTCAAATCGTGTCTTTCGGGGATTGGCTGGTAATTGCATTAGTCTCGACTTGGATATAGCGCGACTGCTACAGGAGATGGAGGGTGCTAGCAAAGACCTTTAGTGCTTCTGCGTCAACGAAGGCACCACGACCAGTCTATGTGGTCCGAGAGCACGGTCAGTGTGCGGTGATTGCGGGGGATTGAGACGAGGCCTGACGTGGATATCGGGACAAGACGCCGGGACAAGGAGACGGCGTACAGATAGATTGCCGAGTTCAGGACGTCGCTTGGGAAGCCTTCGAGAGCGGAATAATAGGAGGAAAAGGCTCCATTGTAAGATTACCGTGGTGGTTACGATTCGTGTCCCTGTCTACTACTGCTGCCATGTACGAGTGTGGTCCTGCAGTATTGTGTACATACTGTTTGCCAGTATGGTAGGATTACGCCATCTCGTGTTTTGCGATCTCGTGTCCTCGCTAACAAGATCGTCTTCCGAACCCTATATGGCATGGAGGAAGCAGTCATGCGGACCGATGTCGTTATCCACGTCGTGGCTGCAGTATCACCAGATCATCATCTCAGTGAGCAGTGATCGACCGGTACGCAAAGACGTCAGTAGCCGTGGCGATGTGTAGTACAAAGGCAAGGCTACAGTAAGTGTCATGAAGAAAAGTTTCGATCTGGTCTGTTTGTTCAAAAATCGCTCATCATATACGAATGGCGCAGCCTCTACAGTCGACGATATTCGAACTACTAGCGCGGCCTTCAAGCGATACCTTTACACAATGAGTCGATCAGATGTCCTCGCACACGCATAATGCTCGTATATTGCTCGATCACATCAAGCCAATCTTTGTGCAAAGGTCTCTGCATCTTCAGTCGGATCACCATTATCTTCAGTCGGCAGACTCTGGCTTGCAAAAGCCAAGAATACAGCCTCCCAATGTCCGTCGCCAAATTGGACAAAAAAGCTGCCATCGCTGTAGATAGCGTTCGAATACCCTCTGCTATTTCCCTGATTCATGTGAATATCGTGGATTCCGGACTCTCCGTCCTCATCATGGTAGCTCTGACCATAAAGATATATGGTCGCCTTCTCCTGGATGGCTTGATCGAGAATCGGCTCGAGTTTGTCCAGGATGTCGTTGTTTGGACCAGACTCGTAGGATGGGAGGATTTGACCTTGGTCGATGTTTAAGAGGGCTGGCTGCGTTCGCTGGAAGTCGAGTGCGATGTCGGAGCTGGAGGATAGCGTCTTGAGACCAAGGTCCAAGTCCTGGAGCTGCTCGGTGATGGGGTGGGAAAAGTTGCGGTTCACCCAATAGACCAGGCGGGTATCTTTGTCGGTCGACTTCACGTTTATCTCTGCAGAACCACCATTACTGCCATCGTCGAATTTCAGAGTGATGTGAGGTGTTTTGGGATCTTGTCTTGGAGTTTGAGCATCGTAGGAAAGTGGTTGTGCAACCCATACACCGTAATGTTTGGCCATGACTATTTTCAGCTGCTTGAGGTGTGGCTGGGAAATGTCCAGGCTTGTGTTCTGATCTCGTCAAGCTATATCCTTTAGTAGAGCATAATGCCGGCGGGCCATCTGTTTATGTTCTCTATATAACGTCGCTTGGAGTGCTGTGCATCAACGTCATTGCTGTCGAAGACCTGCGTGAACATATCCACTTTGGTTGCGTACCTTGTAAGTAAGCTACGGATGTGGATATAAGCTATAACATACCACGAGGCTCGTTCGAGGCACGCGATTCGCTGTCTTGGCACGCTTGATGGTGGAGTTGAGCCACGCGTATGCAGCGCAAGCTGCCCACATGCACATGCCATCTAGAATAACAAGTGGTCTGGCGCCGGAGGCGCGATATGCAGGCAGTGCAAAAAGTGGTTGTCCCAGCATCTTCTGCCAATGCGAACCAGCCATGATTACTTGCACAACGTCGAACCGATGTATTCACCCTGGCTTTTCACAGCTCGTACAATGATTTCAAACAGACCATGACCTCCTGCCGGTTGCTTGACGCACTCGTCTTGCTTATTGGGCGCTGTCAGGGTTTCAATAGCTCAAGGCAGCTGTCTAAGGCAAATCTTCGTCTGCGCAACCGTGGCTCTGTCGTCCTTCGCCAGACTCTGAAGCGTTCTGCCGTAGTCCTTGGCTCACGAGTCGCCTGAGCAATGCTCATGGTCTCGACGGGTCGGTAACAGGAGGTAGCGGCGCGCGGCGCGTGTTGAACGGTAGTGCTCTCGAGGTCACATCATGTCGGAAGGAGTCTCCAGCGCAGTCTTTCGCGCAATGCAAGCGCTGGAATAGTATATATAGTGGGAAACTCAGGCATGTTCATAACGCCCAAGTGACAGGATGTGGTGCGCGCATTCCCGGTTGTGGTCGATACTTACTGTCGCCATAGCGCTCAGAAGATCGCATGCCGCTTTCGCATTCGTACTCGTGTTCGTGTCGACGTAGATGACATGAGGCAGATACGAAGTTGGCCAGCAGAGACAAATTAAAAACAGTTCTGTTTCGTAGATATGCATACCTACTTCAATGGATATCTGCAGCATATGTGCAGAATGTGCATCATCACGCCGCCAAAGTATGACGGTGAACATGTGCTTGCTAACGCACCGCTCCATGCCATGTGCAATGCCGACATTGACTTCCTCAGCACGTCAATTCCATCAAGCCATACAAAAATCAAAACACTCTCTGGATTCTTACTTCCTTTCTCCTAACGGCATGCCTCTTGAAATTCGATGCGCATAAACATCTGCTCAAATCGCTGCTGTCCCAAAGCCTGATACTGGTTGCGAGCACAAAGAAGCGAACCTGGAAAGTACTCGAACAATCGAAAAAATGCTTCGTTAAAGTGCAGAGAAATCAGCGACTTACGCTCGTCTGGGAGCAGGTCTTGCTCGATGAGACGAAGTTCCCACTCCGGACCTTGAGTGAGGAACTCGAGAGATGCAGGCATTCCGTTGCGCATGTAGTAGCTGGCGAGTTGCTGGCGCTTTTGGTTCGCTTCTTCTTCTTCTTCTTGTAGCTCTTCATCGGCAACAATGCGTTCTTGTTCATGTACCTCAAGCTCCTCTTCATAGTCTTCGTTCTCTTTGTAGTCTTCGGAGTCGAGAAGGTCTTGCTGGTCAGTGTACTCTTCGTTGTCATTTCCATCATCTTGGAGACCCTCAATTTGACGTTCCCCATCAAAGTAGTAATTGAGGGCGTGGAAGAGTTGCTCTCGTGTGATCAGATAGGGCTCTGTACCTGTCTCCTCATCCTCCTCCTCATCTTCTTCTTCGTCGCCCGAGCTCTCCGCTTCGTACATGAAAGTGCGACAGGCTGGACACTGATGGGAAGTCTCGAACCACTTCTGCGCACATTCGTGGCAGAAGATGTGTCCGCATGACGTCTTGATAGGGCCTTGAATAAGCTCGTAGCAGATCGGGCAGTCTTGACGTTCGAGTGCAGCAAGAAAGCTTTGCTTGTTGGGTAGAGCCATTCTGTGTGTTAGTGTAGGTTAGTAGTGCTGGAAGTTGGTGATGGGGTACCGGGTCGCTCTCGATGGAACCAGAATCTGGTGGTGCCGAAGTGATGGCAGTGGTCTGTCGAACCCTTAAATATGAAGTCGAAGTGTCGTGGGTGACGTGTCAGTGGCTCATTCACCAGCACAAGCTCAGGCAGAGCGCATAGGTGCGAAATTGCTCGACATGAGTGTCGCCAGCAATGCTTTCTCACGAGGGCAAGCAGAGAACTGGGGACACTCGGATATCGCGCCTCTGGTCCCTTGCCACCGGATCCCGATTCCTACCAACTATGGGCAGAAGGAACTCCTCTCAGAAGTGATTGAGGTACGCGCAAAACAACTCTCCGCCCCTAAGCTGAAGATCTGCAATCAGAAGATACACTTCGTGCAATAATGAACAGAACTCAGCTACGTGTTGCCCGTTGCACAACTCACTTCATACGAGGGACCGAACAGACCAACGCCTTGCCGTGTCGACCAAATGTCAAACGGAGCAGACTTGGGCTGTGGCTGAGACGGAAAGCGAGAAGCATGGAACAATGAGCAGTGCAACACCATCGATAACAACACAATATCGGGATGCGTGCGAGGATCTATAGACACAGGCTCGCCATCCTCACAATACCGTCTGCCCAGTGACCGTCAATGAATCACTAGTCACAAGTTCCTGCTTTCGTGCAGCCGCAGGTCATTCGTAGCCTGTGGAGTCTCCCGCCTAGAGCGCTGATATTCCATTGCAGCTTTGTTAAGATGTTGCGCGAGCTCCTGCGCAGACTTGCCAATGACCGTCTCCTCTGACCATGGTGCAAACGGTGTGTGATGCGCTGTTGATTTGATGACCAGCCCTGCGAGCCGCGCTTACTTCAGTACATCAGAGTAGCGACTGTACTGCATCTTGGACAAGCCTGTTGCAATCTTGATCGATGGATGTATTTTAGTAAGGTTGAGGTTGCTCTGAATCCAAGTCTTGAAGTCATCGTCGTGTTCGATAGCATTTTTGAGCGCCATGTCAAGATCCGTGTCCATGTTATCGAAGCTTTCTGCGGCAGAATGTGCTGGCGCAATGCAGGAGCTGGAGGATACAGTTTTGTAATGCTTACAGCAAGCGCGAAATTCATCGATCGAAGTATTCTCGGATTCCGCGCGTTGCGAGAAGGCATCCATTTCAGAATATCAGGCAGTTTGCATAGCGTTCTCAGCGACGCGATAGCGTTACGACCCTTGGTGTCTGTATGTTTGCTGTCTGTCAAGCATCCCACAGTGAACGGACCTTCAGTAGATTTGCAGTATCTGGGTTGCGTCCACCACTACCGCGGACCCTGTCTATTTCCATGTCCTATTTCATTTTCCGTCATTCATCGTCACTGCCTTCGTCCATGCCCAAGTCCTCCATCTCATCAACCAACTGATCCATCGGAATCGTCAATCCCTCCTCATCGTCCTCATCGTCCGTATCCATGGCCTCGGCTTGTCGCTGCGCATTGTTCTTGTAAAGATGCATACCAGCCCTTAATTCTGGATCAGCCTCCAAATCCTGTAAGAACTGCTCATAATCAATCTCATCGCGGTCCTGATCCTGTTTCCTCGGCTTCATATCACTCTCCTCTCTCGCCATTCTCTTCAATTTCCAATTGCGATTGCTTGGACCCTTCTTCTTACGCCGCTCATAGTGCTTCTTGACTAGTATGACGTCCGGCACTTGGCCAGAGTACTGTTTCGAGTCCTCTATCGCTTCCCAATTCGAGTTGTTGAATTGTGTACCTGCGAGATGATAGCCCATAGCGCTGTCGCCCGGCTTGAGTATACTGCCGAGATGAGTGCGGATATTGTATGTCGTGTCGTTGACGCCAAGATCTGATGCGCGAGCGACGGTGGCCTCTGCGAGAAGGAACCGGCCGACTTGTGGCCCGATCGGCTCGATGTCCATAACCACGAATTCGGTAAGTTCCTGAACGTCTGCCAATGGGGCAAACGGTGCTCGCCAATAAATAGGTACGCTGAGATCTGCGATTTGTAATGTGTTTGGGTCAAGGAAATTGACTGATGTGCCGACTCTATAGCAAAGCACTAGAGGCGCAATGTTGCCAATCTGTCTGGCGATCTTGAGTGGCAATGCTACGAGATCGTCTTTGCATATCGGTACAAGTTCGCACGAATATGAGAATTTGTACGACTTGGTCGATGTGTGAACATCCTGCGAAATCAGCTCCTGGCTCTTCTTCGTCTTCACTGGCGCGACCGAGCTCAGGAAATCTACAAATGCCTCGGCATGATTTCTCTGTGCGAAGTAGAAGTCTATGCCATTCTGCACCTCCTTTATGTTGATCGTCTCTTTATGCGCACCTTGCTTCAGTATGAGCTGTTCGAGGTAGAGGAAAGTCCTCTTGTGCGGCACCTTTTGCCTTACTTGCACATTCGCTCGCCATGTATTGTGCGTGTATGACTTGGCACAGTCTGGACATTGCTTGTAATGTTGCACATACTCGACTTCAAATGTCTGCTGTAATATGGTTCCTTCTCCCGCCTCTTGCTGCACCGTGATCTTGACCTTTATTCGCCTCGAGTGCGGCTCAGTCCAGATGAATGAAGCGTCGATGATACGAGTCTTGTTCAGTCCTCTGAGCTTCTTAAGGCAAAGCGCGAGCAATTCTCTCGATTCCCAAGGCGCGACAACCCACGAGGCAGGCGGCGAATGCCATCTGTCGCAGTCTCTGCACATGTGAAGTACGCTATCGCGGTCGATGGACGATGTGATGTCGGTCGTGAGTCTGAGACAGTCTGAACATAGCGCTCCGCCTGCTTGTGTTCCATCAATCGGTGCGCCGCAATTATAGCAGAGCACTGTTGCCGCTGTCGTGGTTCGAGGTGCTAGCGGCACCGATGAATCGATCTCCATCGACATGATCGCGCGATGTCGATGTCGAAGCAACACGAAATTGAATTAACGCGGCGCTGGGTTTGTCGGAAAAAGTGCTGTGTTCTGTAGTGTTTCTGTTTCGCGGGTGCGAGCTTTTGTTGTATGCAGACTGCCAGACCAATTTAGAAGAATAATCCTTGTCGCAGTCCACTAGCGTCATGCTTATCGATACGGGTGGCAAACTCTAAGAGGGAAGTCGCAGAACGAGGGACGCAGCAGCGTTGTCGGTCTCAACACATAAGGCAGGAATATCAAAATTGGGACACAGTCGCGGACCTGAGAACCGAGAGCAGTAGCATCCGTGCTGCTATGTTAAAACTCCATCTGTGTAGCTTTCTCGACCTCTACCTGGAGGTTTCCTCGCTATACGCCAGATCGAATGACCACAATACGACGACACCCCTACAAGATGTAGTACTCCTTCCAAACAGCCCATAATCCCTCTCCAAAGTTCGTACCTGAGCTTGGACGACAACGGTATCTAGTCGCTGTCTTCCCGCCACATGTCATTCGGGGCCGCCAGCGCACCCCAAACTGACTTCGGCTTCTGGGCAAAGTGGTGAAGCCCGCCGTTCGAAGACAGAGTCAGCTTGCTGACAGGCTTCTTCGCCAATTTCTTGCCCACTCTCGACCATCCTTCGGCCTCGACAGTCACCTTGCTACTGGGTATTGGTGATATGGACACACTAGCAGGTTTCTTGGAGGAGGAAGCCTTGCTTGATGGCACGGTGAGCGCCGTGCCCGAAGATCCGGGAATGCTAGAGTCCATGCTACCGCCACGAGAAGCACTACCATCATCTTCGGTATCGGCATCAACAGCAGCCTCGCTGGCACGGCGTTCCTCTGCTGCTCGTGTAGGGTCGTCAAACGGCTTGTGTTTGTCGTCCCACTCCTTACCATTCTCTACCAGGTTCCGGTAGACACGTTTGTTAGCCCACCGCCAGAAGCCAGCTCTGTTCCTTGAGTTCATCTTTAGCTCGTCATTGAAGTGCGCGAGGTCGTTCTTAACAGCCTCGGCAAGTTCGTTGACCAGCATCCCTTCCTTGCCGACAGCGTCACGATTTACTTCGAAGACTTCCAGCAGCCTGTCGATTTCTACCTTGTCCGCCTTGACTAGCTCGCGGTCTTTGACGATGAAGTCATGCCTCGCCGACTTGGTATTGCAGATATGCTTGGTGAACTTGAGATTCATCTCGATCTCAACATTCTCCGATATAGCGGCTGCTTCTCCTTCCTTCATATCATCGATACTCTCCTCTTTGGGATGCAGTACCTCTGCGACGAACTTGATGTCGGCTGTAGTCACGACCTTGTCTCGATCCAACGCTTTTGCTGCTTTCTTTGCTGCCTTCCTACTCTTCTTGGATGTCTTTGGTGTCTCGAGCAATGTCGTAGGACTGCCATTGACGGTGTTCACAGCTCTGAACGTCAAAGGGGTTCGTGGAGTCTTCGGAGCAGTTGGCGATGCTAGCAGTTCCATAGCGTTGGCCTCCTCCACTGCCTTATTCTTCGTAATTTTGGCAAGGATCTCCGCGATCTCTCTGTGCCGCTTTTCATGCTGCTCATCCGTGTTCTTGCATGCTTGGCAGCGGCTTGCCCAGGTCTTTCGGAATAGAGAGTGGTATCGATGGCACCATTCGACATGGTTGCCAAGGCATATAGTACGGCATTTCTCGTGTGATAATGGCGTCTGGCAGATAGGGCAATGGTGTTCTGTGTAAGCATGGATCATCAGCTTTATTTGCATGCCATCGGCGTCTGCAAGATGTACTCACTCAGGACACCGCCTTCTTCCCATTTGAACAGATCTTGCGGCATCTTTGTTCGATCGAGGATATTGCGCCTTTCCTTTGATGGTCGATGTGTATGTTGATGATGACGGTTCCCCTTGAGTACCTTCGAGTCGAGCTGTGAGTGCTGCCTGGAGCAACGATGATAGCGGTGTATTGGTGGACAATGGAGGCCGGTCTCTGCATGTTCTACCTGTACAATTGTCTGTCAATGGCAGCAAGGCAACAGCGTATATCTGGCGATGCTGCACGTGAAAACGCGAATGGCCCCGAATCTGCGTCTGCTCAGTCTTCTGTTACCGGTATGCTGCTATGCCAGCGAAGTCGTGCAGTGTTTGATGGCCTTGAAGAATTTGAGGGAATGCGAGAATGACAGGTGCCCCGGAGCTTTTGGTTGCAGTGGTGTGGAGGCACTGGAGTGGCGGGATGAATTATTTGGAGGTCTTTGTTTTGCACCAAATTGAGTGTGGACACTAGGTTCCTTGGGAAGGGTTACTTGAAGCGTTGCCGTGAAGACTGCTCGGAGACGCTGCGTTTGTTGCCGACCTAGCGGGAGCATGGGTGTCGTCTGTGTAACGTCCGGCCACGACCCTATTCGCCGCACATGCATTCTGTGGGTGCGCGTTTGGCGAAATCGAAGGCTTTCTGCATACGGTGCAGGAAAGTGATCACTCGTATCGGAAAAAAGACAGAGTTAGCTAGAGATGTTTTGCATGTGACGTCGCATCTGACAAGGATTCCACGTGGTGGCTGCAGCGGGAGTCCGGGCTATGATCGTGGGGAAATCTATATCGGTAAGTGAATAAAAGGTGAAGCAAATGCAACATGATTCGAGGGACGAATGACTGTCTATCCAGTTGGCTGTCTCGGCAAGCGATGTTAATGAAATAAGAATGCAACATAACCGTACTTTTTGCGTTCATGAATGTCATCCACCAAGACGAGATCAAGCGTCCTTGACGATACGAGCACCAGCCCAAACATATGGGTAATTACGTTGGTACCAGTTGATGCTGGAATGGATTAGCCACTAGCTCTCAAGGAACAGCATCAGTGTTTCCGACTTACACAGACTTTCGTCCGGCGAAACGCGGATGCGTCGCCCACGACCCGCCTTGCACAATATAGTGCTTGCCATCATAAAAGTCAGCGCTGTACGCTGGGTATAACTTCATCTCCTCGAAGCCATCGCGCTTCTCCAAGACTGAGCTAGTCCATTCCCATAGGCCACCCATCTCGCTGAGACCCGCAAGCTTGTTGCCGTCTTGCGTGACTGGTAGGGGGTGCCAATGCTTGAAGCCTACGTTGGCATGAGTGAGATCAACGTAGAGCTGGCTGGGATCTGTGACAGGCTCTGCCTTGGACGCGCCATTCATCGAAGGCTCAGATGGCGGGCTTTCTTCCACGCCATCGTTGCTGAGATGCCCATTGACCGCTGGAATCGTCTGAGTGGTATTGGATGCCTCCTGCTTTTTCAGCATGCCAGCATGCTCATAAATGCTACGAGCCTCCTCGTATGTCGGAATCCGTCCTCCCATGTACTGCGCACAGCCAGCCAGCTCGTCGTATGAGGCAGATACAGGCCAGTCAAGTGCATGTTTGAGTGGTACTGCACCGTACACTGTGCGTACCGCCTTGCCAATGATGAAGTCATTGAGATTGGCATCAATGTCAGGATTCCCACTGTCAGCGCGGGCTGCGCGATCAAGTTGCCACGAGGCAGGAATGTTGCTGTTCTTGGTGTCACTCAAGTAGCGAGCGTATTCGCCATTTGTGATTGGCCGGCCAGCAGCCTTGAAAGCATGAACTTTTGTGGTGTATGACGGCTTCTCGCAGTCCCAGCCAAAGTATCGTACAGGACCATCGCCATTGTCTGGATCATCGAGTCCAATTGTGATTGTTTGTTCTGGTATGTCGAACCATTGATTATCGACGGCCATTCGCTTGGCTTGAGTAGCCAGCTGCTCAAAGTCTGGCTTGACAAATCCTTGTGGTGGTCGGGTCTTGTCGCTTTGGATTAGCATATATAGCAGCGTCTCCAAGTGCATTACTTCGTGCTCGAAGCCAAGCCAGACAGCTCTACCTGTCCAATTATCCTTGTACGCTTGCCCAGTCTCGTATAAGTCTCGGACGCGAGCTCGCACATTCGTCTGATATTTCAAGATCGTTTCCAACGGTGGCCACTCGTCAGGAACCTCGCTATGCGCATGACACTGTTCCGGGTTATCGACATCCGGATCAATGCCTCGTTCGAAGATCTTACGGAAATATGCTGGCTCTGTCGGTTCCAGTCCAGCAGCTTCACCAAGCTTCATATCAAAGAAAGTAGGTATGTGTCCCAAGTAGAATATGCATGCATTGCGAAGCTTGATTGGCTTCTCCAAAAGTTCCTCTTCAGGTATCATCTGCCTGGTTACGTTGTCCCAAACCGCCCAAAGGTCGTGCCATTCATCAAGACTTGGCACAGGGTGCGATGCGTACTGCTCTGGTTTTGTTGCGAACATCCTGCTTACTTTCTGTAGCATATGCAGTCCTGCAGTACAATATCAGCTATAAATGATAACGAAGATTGATGACCTCTAGTCTGGAATGATTCCAAAGCTCGAGCACGGAGCGTCGGGACTGACCGTAGCTCCCCACCTCGTTGGTCCATTTGGACACTTCTATGACGCCAGCGTCTCGCCAAAGCTTGTCAGCCTATCATCAAGGCCGGTTAGAACATGAACGTGACTGCCTAAATAGGTTATTGTATTCGGAGACACACCTAGCACTACTGTCAGTATGTGCTTACAATATCGGTATCAGGTGCAATGGTGGCGAAACATACCTGGCTTTGGTTGTACTTGTAGCTCTCCTCGATGTTGATCTTTTCGCCTTGCTTGCAGAACACGCCCTCCACTTGGAGATCTCTCTTTGGAACAACGTATGCACGATGCCGTCCACCTGGCCTATCATATTCTCCCATAGCATCCCAATCCTCGGTCCGGAAGGCATCGCGACCAAGTAATCTATTCGCGTGCTGTAACCCGTTCATGGTAAAGTTGTGTGTAACTCCGTATCTGTCATTGTACGCATGATAGACCTTCTCCGGGTCCTGACATGCGTCCAGACCAATCATGAAGGTGTCGCCTAGTTTCAGGATGTCTGCGAATTGCTTAATAAATCCGACAGACTCTGCGCGGGTGAAATTGCCAATACTCGAGCCAAGAGACAAGATAGCCTTTGGCTTAACTGCGTTCGCGGGCCTTTTGAGCCAGTCGAGACCATCGTCGTATGTACCCCAAAGACCGAAGCACTTCACGTGGTGATATGCCCCAGATGGCACTTGGCCCAGGGTCCTTTCCAATTCAGACTGCATTAGATCCAGTGCATAATAGCAGACATCTTTCTTGACTCGTTCCAGTGCATCCAGAAGAAGTTTGACCTTTCGGAGATTGCTGTAGACCTTGTCAGTTCGAGCAGCCTAGGCAACGGATGCCCAGGTGGCGAAGAGTGGCCTCACCCACTGCCCAGCTCGACAACTATGGCACCTGTTGGGATGGTCTCCGCAATGCGATCGGCATATCTGTTCAGAACGTATATTTCCTGCCCAGTCAAGTAATACTCGTCGAGAAATGTGATTTCCTCAAACAATTTGAGACCCTTGTTGTCGTATAGCAATAGTGTTGGCAAAGTCTTCTCCACACCATCGTCCTGATTGAGACCCGCCTTGATGAGCTTTTTGAGGTTGATACCATCTGCATCTGATCTAATGTCAATAATTCCCGGGACAAAATCCTGAATTCCTGTGTCAAGCTCAGGTATAGACCCCATCGTGATGATAATGTGGCCTGATCACGAGATCTTGTGAAATATTGTAAGTTTCACGGCCTGAACAAACCGTAGCTAAGTACTACAATGCGGAGAGAATGGCAGGCACACGAAGGTTCATCCACAAGGAAGGCAAGCTAGCGTAGAAGCCGCAATATGCAGGGAAGCAGCTTGCTTCGAGGCCCATCACGAAGATCTCCGGGAGCAGGCGCAAGGTAAAGTGGTCCTATGTCCAATTGCAGCGAAGTCAGCCGCCAATTGTCATTGTAGCATTAGGCACACTGTGTAGATCGGGACCAGGGCTAATAAGCCCTTAGGCATGTCGGTGCCACGACCTAGCAAGACGGGTCAAGGAATGTATGCTTCATGAATTGTATCCAGTGTTCCAAACTATCATCCGCGTACCATGGATCATCAGCTGCTGCAGCAGATTCTGTCGTCTGCGCTTAAGGTCAGCAGAGTGGAGACGATTTGGAAACATCTTCCGATTGCTATGGTGCATGACGTCTAGAGCCTGCATGCGCGGACAAGGTATGCGTATTACGGCGTCATTGCCTGCCATGTGGATCGTAGCATTTCTCAGAAGCTCGGTAATGCCAGTAGCTGAGGCTCGGGCGTAGAGCAGAGCAGAGTAAAGAGCGGCTTTCGAGATGCGTGCTAGCGAGGATCTTGTGCGTGAGAGGTACGCGTGCTGCTGTTCCTGGCATCCGCTTGGGCCATTGTGCGGAGAAATTTTGCAGCTTCGTCGTACCTGGCTTGCAGAGTCGACAGGTGGCTTGATGCACGTCATGGCCGAATGTTGAATGTAGTCGCGGAACTGTACCACAGCATTGAGCGAATGAGCTCTGGCAATGCGCGGAGAAACGCGGCATTCGGTTGGTTCGGCAGCATTCGGTACTTGCTCCTCAAGGGCATTCGTCAGACGTGTCTGTTGACCGGCCGACGGAGATATTATTGAGGAAAGTAAAGCTGGGGGCGAGAGGGCAAGGTGTCGTCGGAGGTTACAAAGTTCCAGGGCGAATTGAAGACTTTGCATTGCGCCCGTGCTTCGCATCACGTGCATATGTGCTTAACGGCTGGTGCGTCAGGCTGCTTTATCACTGGTCGAAATGCTTGCCTTGATCCTCACTATCGTGCAGGATGAGAGCAGCGCATGGATGATTTAAGCAGCTAAGATCAGACAAATGGGGCTGAACATGAGTGAGGCATTTTTATACACATGTCCTCATTGGTGGTTTTGCAGGCTAAATCTGGTAATAATAAGGGGCGAACCCTTTGCCAAGGGTTTGATAGTTATGGCAACATAGCAGCATGTTGAGCATCTCAACAGATATGCATTGCTGTGTATAACTGTCACTTGTGGGCACCTTTATATTGATGTCAGCCAATTGCCGTGCTTTCAAGACGAAAGCGCAGTGTCCACTTTGCGCTTCGTGAACCTCCCAATGTAGTCCACCGCCATCGACGAACATCCTCTATGCCTCCAATGGGAAACCACTGGCCAGCGTTTTGAAGTCATACGCTAAGGTTCCATGCAATCCCGAAATTGTCCACAGTGGCTCTCGCAGTTGTCTCGAAGACTTCTCCGGCATTCGGAAAATGACCAGCAGCAAGCTCATTCTGCAGCTCCTCGTCTGGTAAGTCAGGATGCAACTGCTCGGCAGCAGGGTCGAAGACAAACGGCCCTGGTCTCGGCCACTTCGACTTGCAAAAATCTGCCAAACATCCCCGAGAGCGTACTTCTGAGCAAGGCCGTTCCTTGGAAGGCGCAGCTGATGTAAACGATGTTTAGCAATTTGCCTTTGCCGTTCTGGACGCTGTCAGCTCGATATGGCGCTTGAGAGATTAGGTCGTATGGTCGTCGACCACGTCGCACCGAAGCTCGATAGCAAAAACGTACTCCAGCTCAGGACGGGCGTGACGTAGCACATTGAAAACTTACCTCGACTTTGGTCAACCTCGATCCCGCACCTGATGGCGAAGTGACTCCAAATGAATGCGTGACCACAAGCATGCTTACCGCTGTTGAGCAACGGCATCAGGTATCGCCCCGGCAGGTTCTCACCGGTTGTTTCTGCTGTAGCGCAGTGGCCGGCTGGTTATGATCGTCGACCAGGACGCCATACTGTGGTGGTCTCTCAGTTGGCGGCATTTCGTATGACTAGTACTGATGGCCTGTCCACCTTCCTCGCTCATAGAGTTCTTTTAGGATGCTGGTCCACAAAACTCTCAACGAGAACCAATGGTTGGTAAAGGGCCATACCATACAAATTGTGCAGACAGGTTCGTTTTCAGCTGGGCGGCAATGTCGGAAGCATTGCATCGTGTGTCGAAAGTCGCAAGCGGCCTTCTGTTGCGTTTCCCGTCCTTCAAACCATGACTCTGCGCAGCCCACTCGTACCACCCAGCACTCGCCGTCCGGTAACGGCATCTCTTCCAATACCGCTTTCCCATTTCCCAGCACGACTGCCACCTCCTTCTTCGACCCATCCTTTCATGTCTTCTTCCTCACCAGAACCTTCCATGAACGCCTCTTGCCGTGGATGGACACCGTCTACCCACTTGTAGATGCACGTATAACAGTAAACGTAGCCGGTCTGTGCAGCTGTAGGCGTTTGAATCTCGCCTAGACAGATTGGACACAACGAGCTTGTATTGGCTGAGTCGTCTGTAGCGGAGGCAGGTGCAGATACGGTCAAGATGGGCAATCGCGTAGTAGACGATATAGGAGGACCACCGAGACCAGAATCTCGCCGGCTCAAAGGTCTTTCCTTGTCTTTCTCGTCCACGATCTCTACTTTCTTCTCTGCCTTCGCAGTGACGGACACCGGCAGACCCGAGATCGTCGGAGGTGGTAGCTCTAGTCCCTCGTTTGCTTTCTTCGTTAGCTGCCTCGCGAAGTCAGAATTATGCCACCACTCCAAGAACTTCAACGCAAATATTGACATAGGCAACGCCATCTGCAGGCCAGACTGCAGCCAGGGCAGTATCGTACGTGACAGCATTCTAGGATGGAATATTGAATTGCTCTGCCCTGGCCTTGCAGGAGGCCCTGCAAGCGCTTGCGTCGCTAGCGCGATAGCCTTGCTGTCCGCATCATTCAATCTCCTGATCCTAGCGCCAATCAGCCACATGAATGGCGAATGATATTTTGTCCCATCAAACAGGTATGCCATATTCCACGCCAGAAGAGAGAAATAGTACGCGGCGTTGACAGAAGGATACACGTTCCGCAAGAACCACTTATACACCCACATGAATTTCAGCTTCCACGTCCCATCTACTGGATATCGTTCGCGATCGCGATATGCTGGCCCCAGCATATTGATCCCAGAGGCATGTACGTCGTATGCCGCATCCAGTTTGCGCTTGAAATATGGGATAGCAACCATAACAGCCAGATTCTTCCAGACATCGCTGTTCCGTAACTTCAATGTCTCGCGAACTTCTCTTGATGCACCAAGTCTGGCGCGCGTTGCTTCGCCGCCTTTAATGCGTAGTACGCGTTCTCGTTTCAGACCGTAGAAGTTCTCAGTGAAGCCTCCTCCGTAGGTTCGAAGGCAATAGCGTTCCAGTGCCAGTGAGAGCACCGCATATAGTTCATCGAAGTTGTTGAGTATGCGTAAAAGGTATCGCGGATTGCGATGTGTTGCAACGGCAAGCAGATAGCGCAAAGAGGGTGGGATGAGGGCGTTGAGTTCGTGCTCGGAGAGGATCTCGAAGAGGGATGGTTTCTGCTCGTCGAGACCGCCTTGGAGAGCCGTCATGAACTCCATTGTCGCTGTCGGCGGGAACTTTGCCCGTGAGGAATTATGGATACAGTCGTACAATCATAGGCGAATGTTTGAATTGCCAGGACTTCACTCGAGCTTGTCGACTGTCAAGCACCTCGGCACAGTTCATGTCCGAGCAAGCGGTTATCGCCGGTGGCTGAGTAATGTAGCGGTGACCAATCAAGCGGCTGCGTGCTGTATGAGACGCAGTGATACCGCGTCAATTTCGCGCCTCTTGAAGCACTAATGTACCACAGCGATTCGCGTTGTCTGCTTCTTGTTTTCCGAGCCACATCTCAACGCGGGCTGCTCCACATGACTCAGTCCATGCCTGCGGGTAAGAACACCCATTAGCATACATACGGTTCCACGGCGCCATTTCCAAATTGTGCGAACAGGTCCCGAGCTTCACCGCATTGACAACGAATGCACGATGACTAACACTGCCTAGCTTCGCCACGCACAAAATCAGCGCCGTCTGTCCGAGAATAGCTGAAGATGTCGACGAATGGCACAGGCGAAGGACAGACCTATTTTGAGCAACAACGCCAGCTGTTAATCAATGATGTTGCAGCAGTAAGTAATGCCTGCATGGAGTCTGCGAAACCTACATTCCAGCTATTACCAACGGACATGGTGTGCTGATAGTACGGCGCCAGAGCTTGGAGAACGTCTTGCAGAACATCAACAAATTGAATCGTAGTCTTGAAGGCGTGATCGCAGTTGGGAACGAGTTCAGTCAGGTCGAGGGCTTGTGGTCACAATTCGAGAACGTCATGGCGAAGCCTGAAGATGGCGCCAAGGATGAAGGGAAAGAAGGTGCCGTAGAGACTTCGAAAGTCTGAGGAGGATGGACCTTTGGCGATGAGAGACCTGCTTTGCGGTCCCGCAGGAAGCGGTGTTCGAAGACTTCAATGTTCTCCACGACAGGAGAGGGCCAGGATGCTGCAGTGACAAAATCGACCAGGAGCGATGATCGACGAGTGAGGTGACGCAAAAGATTATTCAGGATTGTTTCTCATGGGTTGATCATGACTACTGCATAAAAGGAACCTGCTCTGTCTGTCCTTGATGTATTCAGAATGGTATGCTCCCAGCGCATCCAAAGGCATCACATTCTACTTCCATCATGATCTTGCTCACCAGAATCCAAAGTAAGTCATACAATAAAACGTCATGTCATACTCGGCGTGCCCAACTCTCGGGAATATGCTGCTGTGTATCATTCCCACTGATACCATGATGCTCATAACTCGCTTTTCGAACGCCATAAACTCATCAAAATCTCCCTCGTCGACCAAGGTCTGGCCACAGGAAGTTCTTCCATTCGCGCAAGAAGTAGCGTATCGGGCCAACGTGTTGCATGAGCGTCGGTATTGCTTCAACTTCATCTGAAACGAATGCAAGTCAACATGGGACATCGAACACAAAAAACATGCTCCAAGCTCACTGATGAAGTGAGTTCAGAGGATCTTGCATTTACTCCGTGTCTTCCGCTTCACAGGCAGATTGGCTTGTGAACCGCTGCTACCCGGTGCGCCACTGCCTTCTTCTCGAAGCAAATCTTGGCCTCGCACGGCGATGTCGATGGCAGTGTCGAATATCTCGTGGACTCCGGACATTTCTTTCGAGGAACATTCCATATACATGGCGCCCATCTTTTGTGCAACTTGCTTGCCCTGCTGTTGCGTGACTGGCGTTAAACCCTGCGTTTTGAGGAGTTCGATGCAGGTGCGTTTGTTTCGAAGGTCTGATTTGAGGCCGCAAAGGATTATGGGTGTCGTTGGGCAGAAGTGCAGCACTTCAGGGTACCACTTTTTGCTGTTAGCGTGGAGTTCAGAGGAAGAGCTGCAGAGCGGTCATACCTTGTCAAGCACATTCTCGAGGGAGTTCGGGCAGTCAATCGCAAAGCATACGAAGAGCAGATCTGTCTCTGGGTACGAGAGTGGGCGCAATCGGTCGTATTCTTCTTGCCCAGCGGTATCCCAAAGCGCAAGTTCGACCCCTTTCCCACTCGGCTTATGTTCGACAGTCGTGATGTAGTTCTCGAAGACGGTGGGCACATATTTCTAGCATCAATGAGTATGTCATCGCGTAGGCCATCGTACGATCTTGCTCACCTCCGGAAAATATCCTTGCGAATAACTGATCAACAAACACGTCTTGCCGCAACCTCCATCGCCAACCACCACAAACTTCTTGCTGTACTCGGGCGGCGCTGTAATGTTCGTTCGCGCGCTACTTTGCGTGCTGTTGACCGTGCCGTCGCTTCCTCTCGTGGATCGTCGATGACTGTCACCGCGCGCGAGAAATGACTTGCTGCTGTTCTTGCGCTTGAGTTCGTCGAATCGAGGATTAACCGCGGTGACGGACATGATGGGATAGCAGTATGTGAGGGAGCTATGTGGAGTATGGTATGCGGTGTGCGCTGGAATGTGAATACGCGTACTCTCAGTCGCTGCGGAGAGAGTGTTGCAAGTAGTCCTTCGACCGAGTCTAGCTGCTGCATTGTTTGCGGGCCCTTTCTATTAATTGTACCGGCAGTCGACCCAGCAACCGTGTCGCGAAAAGTGGGCAGCGGCGGAAGCACAATACAAAAAGACATGCATCCACCTGGTATCACTCGATCATGCTGGAAGGTGACGGGTGTCACTCCGAGCACCTTGACTATAACATGCCTATGTATGTCGCACATTGATGTCAAAATGCCCGGACACATTCAAGGTTGTTTCCTCGTTGTCGTCCTGGAGCACCTTCCTTCTCGCCTGTTTAGGTCCAACGCCAAGCTTGTCAGGTTGTTCCTGCTACAAGCTCCAGGATCTCATCCTAGCGTGAATCTTCTCTGCCTTCTGTGCCCGACGTCAATCTGTAGCAGTCGATGTCGACACTACATGTACTCGACTATACCGTGCCGCCGTCGACTTGAGTGTGCTACTTGATGCTCTCCCGGCGGTCAAACGTACGAATAAGAGCGGTGGTATTGACACGAGCATCGCATGCCACGATAACGCGGTCGGTGCCCTTATCGAGAGCTGAGAGACCCGCACTTACTCCAAATGCACGGCCTCGGCTCTAGGACGATCTCTATCAATGTCGGCCACCCATATACCTTCACGCTTCCAGGCACACCTCAGGACGCCCTCACCAGATCCGGACGCTGGGCTGAGAGGGCTGAGTCACTACGAACGCAGACTGCCACAATGGCGCTATCAGCTCCGGCAAAAGCTCATCCCCATTGTACGATGGGAGACACCATACTTAGGACGTATCCAAGATGCTCTACGATCGCCTGTGCTTGACACTTATTTCGCACTCACCGCAAACTTGGGTACTCACACATTCTTCATGACTGCGCTTCCCATCTGCTTCTGGTGCGGTTATCCTGAGCTCGGCATAGCTCTGGTGCAAATGCTGGCAGCGGGCGTCTATCTCAGTGGCTATGCGAAGGATATGGTTTGTCTACCTCGACCTCTCTCGCCACCACTGCAGCGAATCACCATGTCTGGTTCGGCCGCGCTGGAATATGGCTTTCCCTCCACGCATACTACAAACGCCGTGTCCGTGGCTGTATACTGCTTATACAATCTATGGCGAACGCAAGATCAGTACTCTGTCTGGCACTTTCGCCTGCTGCATTTCGCCTGTTTGAGCTATGCTACATCGATCAGTATTGGTCGCATGTACTGCGGTATGCATGGCTTCTTCGATGTTATCTTCGGCGCGCTGCTCGGCGCACTGATCACAGCTGTGAGGGTGCTTGCTGGACCGACATTTGATGCTTGGCTAATCGCGGGCGATTGGACTCGACCGGCCATCGCTGTCGCCATGCTTGCACTTGCAGTACGCTTTCATCCGGAGCCAGCCGATAATTGTCCTTGTTACGACGACAGCGTCGCATTCATTGGTGTCGTCATGGGCATCTGCATCGGGGTCTGGAATTACGTACACTTGCTCTCCGGTCCCGGCAATGCTTCATTAGCGCTTGCACCTCTTTACGACTTCTCTAACAGAGACCTGATTAAGATGACTTCCCGGCTGATTGGTGGTATCGTTGTCATCTTCCTGTGGCGAGCCACTATGAAAGCTCTTCTGCTTCGAAATCTGCCTCCCATATTCCGCTTTGTGGCACACTACGGTTTGAATTTGCCAAGAAGATACTTTTTGCAAGCGCGTGACTACAATACTGTACCTCCACTACGCAAGGACGACAAGGTACTGCCAACAGCCTCAGAAATTCCAGCCATGCTGTCGTCGCTTCGTCGTCGCAAGCGAACCATCTCTGTTGGGCCACAGTCTGAAGCTGATGCCCGCGAATTCATTGCCAACCGCGAGCAGAAACGACGAGATCGAAGCCGTAGTCCACACAAGGAAGTGAAGCAGAGATCAACCCGGACGTCGCTCAATACTCCCGCGACATCTAATATGAACGAGCGCAGCCTGCTTACACCAAAGGACTACCCTGAGTCAGCTACCTACATGGCGGCCAAGCAGACCGCATCCAATTTGTCTGTGCCCTCGTTGCAAGTCAACGCGCCGGGCGGAGAATTGCTGACCCCGCCTGCAAGCGACAACGGCAGTGACAGCGCCGCTGAGGATGAGAAACATGACAAGAAGATGTTCTCGGCACTCGAAAAGCCCCGAATACGTTACGATGTTGAGGTTATAACGAAGCTGGTGGTGTATGCTGGCATAGCATGGCTGGCTGTGGAAGGCAATCCTTTGCTTTTTGTCAAACTGGGGATATCGTGATACATACTGTACAACATTCCTTGCAAAGCGATTGAATCGTGTTCATGGCTCACACCTCGCTCTGAACTGACACCTCTGGGCGATCAGCAGACATATCTAGCCGTCGGCCATCAGGAACATGGGCACAAATTTAGCGGAAAAGGGACTACAGGGATCAAAACGACCTCATTGGCCGGGTCGAAACTGACGTCCTTCCCACCCTCAAGAACCACGAAATGGTTAAATATGTCTCACATTCTGCCTCCGCGAGACGAGTGGCTCACAATGTGCGCAAGCATTGGACTATCGATCGACCCTTTCAATCTTCCACGACATTCGACATTCGGCCACACAACATGGCGAAATGGCGTCCAGGTTAAGCCACCTCTGAGTCAAGGCTATGGATAGTGGCATCATTGTTGGTCTTGCCGCGACCTCTGCACTATGCATCTTCTGTTACATCCTGATATCTGGCACGCTACATGAACGAGAAACAGGATACGACGATGGTCATGAATGCCGCAAGTCCGAATGCTTTTATGGTAGTCTGGTCTTGGACGATCGCGGCAATTCTGCTCGCTTTGACTGGCCACGGTTACAGATACGCGTTTCTAGGCGTTCCTGGGCAAGAGAGCATCGCCAAGGACCGTAATGTGCCGAGTGTTATCGTTATGGCAGTATCGTGCTTCTTGTGTTGTCGGTGCCATGCTGACCCCATCGTCGTTGGCCCTGTGGCCGTTCTCGATGTACGTTACTGGCCGCGTCTTTCCCAAGGAAGACTTTCATTGGCTGCACTATGGCAGCATTCTCCAGGGTGTTCTGCGCAGTTCCGACAATGACTTTGACACCAGTTCAGGAAGGACGTGCTGCTATTATGACCTTCCGAAAGGCTTTCGGATCTCGTGGTGGGTCCAAACGGCATCGAGACCATTCATGGCGTGGCGTATCGATGAGCACCAACGCTTGGTGGACGAACCGAGCGCCGAGTACTCGTAAGCGTCTTTAACGCCATCCCGTTCCGGAAGCGGGATAGTACTCCTGGAATTCCTCTTCGGCCGGGCTCACGATTGGATTTGTTTCAAGCCACAGGCAATATCCATGTCACGACCGATGCCATTGGCACCGTTCCGCTCCACTGCTGTCCAGTCGTAGTATTCAGCCTCACAAACACATCAGCCTCGAACGTATTCAGGATGACGACGGTCCTGGTCCCATCTGGATTGAGCGTAGCAACGTGCGCAATGCCAGGCTGCGTACTATCAGTCGTGTCTCCTGTGCCGCTAAGCACAATCGCATCCCTGGGCATAAACCTGCTGAATTGCGCCAAGTAGTAATATGCTGGATTTAGGGTATAGCTTCCATCTCCGTTGATGGTCACCAAGCCCCGACAATCGCTGCAGCCGCCGGTCGACATATGTGGACCATTGTTGGCATCGGTGCCCAAGCCCCACGCCATGACGCCCGATGCCCAATTCTGCAATGGTCCGATGGTGAAGTCTACGACTTGGTGCCAAGAATACGGGTCAGCCGGAGTCCAACATTCCGTCATGTACTGTTTGACATTCGGATTCTGGTTGTGGAAGTCGTCCAAGACTGTCCAATTCGCGACGGGTGCATAACAATGCCATGCTACGGTGTCAGTGTAACCACCTGCTTCGTTGAGGACATTCTGCGGGTAGGACGGGACGTCTGTGTTGTCGTCGTAAGCCCATATGGATGTATCTAATCCGGCTTGTGCGAATGCTGGACCGATGTAGTTTTTGATGAGCGCAGCTTGCTCATGATCGTACATGTACGTCGATGGCATGCCGGAAACGCTGTTGAGTGGTTCATTCTGCAAGGCGATAGCGGTCACTTTCACGCCTTGAGCGGCAAAAGCATTGATGTACTTTACAAAGTACTGAGCATACTGGCTTGCGAACTGGGTATCGGCCTGTGAGAGATACTGATCACTCAAATTGTTGCCGGTTGTGTTACCCATCATTGCACCATTCTCTTTCATCCAACCAGGTGGTGACCAAGGTGTACCGACGACTTGAAGACTGGACTGCTTGGCCGTCATCTTCGCTAGTAGCCGTACCATCGCTGTACCGCTGTCACCTAGCGCGAAGTTGACCAGATTCACGTCTGTTTCGCCAGGTGGCATGTCATCGTAGCTGTACGCTCCGTCAGGACTAAGATCCGATGAACCGATAGTGTGGCGCATGAGACTGAAGCCAGCGCCGGAAGCGGTCATGAGAGCTTCGAGTAGAGTATCCAGCGTGTCACTAGATATCGAATTGAAGGTTGATACGGTCGCGTCCGTTACCGCAGCTCCGAATCCGGTTATGGTCTGTTTATAACCTGAAGCGGTGTCGTCGATGCCAAGATCCTGTATGGTTTGTCCTGATCCTGGAGTGCCTGATCCTTGTATTGGCTGGTTGATCGAGGAGAGCTGATACGCCATGTTGTAGTTCGTACAATATGCTGCAGCTGATGTGCGTTCATATAGAATCGGGACGGCATAGCAGCGACTGTTGCGTTGTAGAATTTGGACTATTGCTAGCCACGCAGAGGTCCATTTCAACATCTCGATCAAAGTCAGCCTGGTCTTCGATGCATTTGAGTATTGCGATACATTTAATCAAGTTCCGAAGCGCATATCTATAGGGTCTCCATGTTGGCCACTCGATATGGTATGCTCCGCTATAGGCACCACCACACTCGATGATGACTGGCTATGGGTATCGTCAAGATTGAACCGCTGGGCGGCTGGACGTTGAGCAAAGCTGCATATATGGTCGCCTCCAGGGGAGCAGCTGGGAGATGCGTAGGATGTACGGATGGGTCATGCGGCGTGCAGCGTCTATTTCGTACCAGCACATACATCTTGTGTACCCAGGTGGGTGGACTCATGGAAGGGTATGCGGTTAACCCAGACTCACTGAGGCGAGCAATCTCTCTCGTCTATCACAAGCTTGGTAAGGTGCTCCAAGGTCATGGGTTCGAAGGGTTGGGCCAAGACCAGGCCAATTGGCAACCTGCCATATTGCAGAAGACCATGCAGGCGATCACAATGTTTGCATTGCTGCTCCCTGCAGCTTCTTGAGAGCGGCGACTGTTCGCATCTCAATTCTTACACTAAACATACTCGCGTGGATCATCATCGCTCAAGCTTGACGTAGCGGACGTGTCGACAGCCTCGACATGTTAAATGTCGCCGCTGGTTCATGCAGTGTGGCTGCGCTCAAATCCAAAAGGCTCGCTCTCTCTCTATACACTCGAGGTAACCTCCCCGTCGTGATCGCCTGGTTGATGACGTAACATGACAGGCGAGCTTGAGCTGGCTTGCGCTCTACGCGGTGCAACATGTGCTGCAAAGCATCAAACCAGCCCGGCTCCTGCCAGCTGCAAGCGTAGATACTGATAATGGCTTGCAAATGGTGCGTACCAAGCTGGGACGAGGCCTGCACGCGCTAGTAGTGCTTGTGCTGAGCTGCTTTCCATGGTACCGCTCAAACGTATGCTGCAGGGCTGAAGCTTTCCCTACCACGAGACAGCCATGGCACTGGGTCTATAGAGAATCCACGCTACACAAATTAGACCGTTTCATGGACGAAGACAATGAGCGAGGCAGTAAGCGCACTGGCGTGATCGTCGTTGAGCTGGTTAATGATACCCGCTGAGATCGAGCCGGAACATTCTCCCTCGGCGTAGGGGGGTCTGGTACGAAGTTTTCGAGCAACCATCACTACACTGGCCCTTCACGAACCGCACTTTGCAGCAACATCTTGCAGACAATCCTAGTAGGTCATCTCAAGTCCATGGCCAATGTGCTCTTAAAACGATATAGGTTGCTGTGACGCTGTACTCATGTGTGAAGCTTCTTAAGAGATCCCGTCCCGCTTATAGTTCTGGTTAAGCTTAAGTCCCGCTGGGCTCTGCTCTGGTTGCGACGGAAGTTTCCGGCCCTGTGATCACAACGAACCCGTACCTCGACTTCTCCTCGCCCACAGCATGCCATGCACCATCATAGCCCCAAATGACACGAAGCGCCAGCCGGAAGCCTTTCTTGACTTACCCGTCGAGCTGCGCAATGCTATCTCCGAGCTCGTGCTGCCCATCAGTCAAAGGATTGCGGCATGATACGTCTTACCGTGCAGCTTTGAGCCTGCACTACTGGCCGTCAATCGTCAGGTCCGAGTCGAAACCAGGCCCATAATCTATGGCCACAAAGCAAGCGGAAACACTGCTGCCATGCTGCCGAGAACAGATGATGCTGAAATTGACCACACAGACCTTCATCTCCGAGACGCATTTTAGCATCGATCGATTGATGCGCGAAATCCCACACGAGAAGATGACCATGATGCAAAGCATTCGCATTAGTGGAGTGCCTTTACCACTCGAGTCTGTGGTAGCAGATTCGAAGAACTGCAAGTCGCAACACGGTGGCAGTCTGCTACGAGGTCTGGTGTCGTTCCCGATCCATGTCCGGAATGAGGTGATCACCTGGGTGAACGAAGAGCAAGTACACAACTTTGAAACACGGACGTGAAATTTCATCGTTCGTGCTCGTGGTGTGAGCAAGGCCAAGGTGGAATTCGAGCCACTCTATGGACAACCCGCGAGTACCTCGATTGAAGCTGCTGTGGGTTCTGATAATGGTTCGCGGCGAAGTTGTGGGTGATGGCAGCAAGCATTCAATAGCACAGCGTTGGTCGCAAAGCGTCCGGGCTGTATCACTGCTTGATCGAAAGATCTGCGAGCTACTGGCAGCATCATGCAAAGCTGTATCGAACATCTGCCGTCAGAGAAAGCGGCGGATAAGCGGAGTAGCTGCAAAATGTGTCGAGCCAGGCCAGGAATCGAGAGACAACGCCACGCTCAGTCCCATTAAGCCTCACTCTGTTCTGAGCGATAGCATCATGCGATGGACGCTGCGCAAGTCTAGGCGAAGGTAGCGGATTCATTGCATAGCATATCGAGTCTCGATTTAAGTGTTGCCCGGCGTACATGCTGAAGAAGAACAAGTGTTTTAGTACTCAAGAGCGAAACATGCCGCGTCAGCTTGGTCGAGTAAGACCATCCTTTGGTGATCTTGAAGCCTTGGTGCCTGGCACCCGTGCTGTGAGGTCATGCGCTTTATTGCGGCAACCGATTTGGGCTTGAGGCAAGTCAGACATATCCTACTCGAGGCCGTTGAGTTTACATGCACTTTCTGCAGCATCGCGATAAGTACTTGCGCTGGACCTTGATCCTTGCTTGGCCGAGCGCTAGCAGATTCATGGATATTCCCCCGGGTGGGCCTCAGTGAGAAACTTCTTGGCGACTTTATCCGGAACGCAACGTGCGAAACGGTCTCTTCAGTAAGCACTGTCGTTATAGGCACCTCCACGTCGATCGTCTTGTTACCTCCACGTATTGCCTCCCAGTGTGGCTTCCATTGTTTTGCTGAGACCAAGTGCCCAAATCTGCCTCGCAAACCAGGGCGTCCACTCACCACAACGACCGCTTCTGCGCACATGAAACCTCTAACATCTGCGTAGTATTGATGCGAACAAGTTCTCTTGGAAGAGCCATCACTTCCCTCGACCTGGTACGCAAAGCCAGAAAACCCAAGTTTATTGACGACTCTCTATGCTCCGTTGTCACCATCCGCGAAGCATGATGCATCGCCTTTGCACGAATATCGAAGGAGGCAAAGCCAATATGGAGCCAAGCACGAGAGTCTAGCTGAGCACTATTCAGCGTAGTCCGGTTGTGTCCAGGGTGGGAGTCAGCAGCAAGAGTTTCAAGGTCGCTGGCTGGCGTCTCTCGCCCAAGGGATTGGTCCGTTGATCTCCTCGTACGATCTTAACGTCTCCTGAATCAACGCAAGCACTTCCGCGTGCACAGCGGAAGGAGCGCAGACCAAGCCATAGTTATCTGCCATTTTCCTACCCTTTGTAAAGTCGATCGCCTTTCCATTGAGATCAGTTACCTTTCCACCCGCCTCTTCATAGATGAGAATACCTCCGGCGTGATCCCACATGTTGCTTCTCCAGCTCGTGAACTTGAAGATGCGCATTACGATGTGACATCGTCCTAGTCCAAGTGCAGCGTACTTCATTAGCGAGCTGAACAGATCTACGCCCGGCCATTCAGTAGATAGCTTGCTCGCCACTTGCTGATGAAGATGCATGATCGTCGAAGTGTACGAAGCGCAATCTGACCAAATGAGTTTGTCCATAGTCGCTCTGTCACCATGTCTCTCCAGCTTCGTGGCGGGAACCAGCTGACCATTGTCCTGCATGGGACGAATATAGGTGCCTTCGCCACGAACGGCGAAGATCATCAGACCTAGGCCGTTATGGTCGACTTCGCTCTCGCTGACTGTATCAGAGTCCAGCAGGACATTCGGGCAGCCTATAATGCCAACCTGCTCGATGCCATCGACTAAAAAGGCGCAATTGATGGCATATTGTTGACCTTTTAGGAACGTCGCCGTGCCATCTATGGGATCGAAGACCCAGGTTCTGCCATTGTTACTTCGTTCTTGCTTGCCACCCCAGTCGATCAGGTCACATATCTCCTCCTTGGAAGTCGGCGTCCGAAGAGCGGTGTTCAGGAATGCTGGTCTCAGGTCTTCTGTCAGTTGCCACACCTGGTCGCGCAAAGACTCGTTCTGCCGTAAGTCATCTGCTGATTCTTCTGCGAGATATTTGTCGTCTGGGAATGCGCCGTGGCACGCCGACGTCAGAAGTGCTTGGCATGCAAAGTCGCCGATGGTCACGGGCGAAAAGTCGCTCTTCTTGACTTGACTATCTTGACTGATGGTTTCGCGTTGGAGGCGTTGTGTCAGCACCGCACAATGCTGCACAGCAAGGCTGGCAACATTGAGCTCTTTTTGATACTTGCTTGACATGACGAAGTGCTAAAGTCGATGATGTTTCGAGGTGGCTAGGATCGGGAACAACGACTGGGAATTTTGTCTTGGCATAGCTACGGCATACTATAGTCATGGTGTATCTGCCAAAGCATCGTATACAATTTGTGCACAGTCTTTGAGCCGCAGCTTGATCCGGAGAGTATCTGAAGCAGCGCCCAAAGCTTCTTCAAGTCAGTCAATCTTGCCACCTCGTTCAAGCTCTTCTGCTTCCTCTGCATTGATTGACACCACCTTCTCGTCTTCGACCTCCGTCTGACCGCTTCAACTAATAGCGGCACATGTTTTGGTTTACGTGTATTTCTTTATAACAGACATGAACACCACCTGATGACAATAGGCATGTTCCACACCAGGAGACCAGAGGATTTTACCATATGTGTCATAGTCCATGCACCTAGCCACACTGCCGGAAGGATTTCTTGATATCCTCCGCCATCTCTCGGGTCGTGTAGCCCAGTCTCTCGCAGACCAATTCCGACAACAGGTCAAGCCCGCTCGATGCTGTGGGTTCAAGAATTAGATTCGCGCGAGTTTCGTGGTAGCATCTCGCTGAATGGTAACTAGGCGGCTGGAGGTCACGGTAACTGCGCGGCTCCAGCACGTGCTTCGCATCTCTAGACACCATAGCGCATTAACTATGTAAGATTCATCGCCAGGATTCCGAACCGGCACTAGAGCGACAACACCAGCGCGTCGCCCCAAAAGGGCTTGACGCACTGTTGACGAATGACCTGTGAGCAGCTGGTAGACTCACCAGCCAGCCTGGAACGCGTGCCAACCAGTTCGACCGCAGGCGAGGGATAATAAAGACGCTACCGTTGCCATAGTACGCCTTACCGTGGGCATCTCGCGAAGCGCGATCTAATTGCAGCTGTGCAGGAGGTCGAAAGTCTGCGGTGATGACGCGAGCGCCTGGTAGACAGGTGAAGCTGAGCTCGTAGATTTGGTCGTACTGTTGTTATAATCATCAAATAAGCACGCATAATGTCACTGGAAAGCCGTGAACGACGTATGAGCCATTACGAAAGTGTATGCATTAATTATCCGAGGACGTGGCGCTCCATATTCGCCGTTGTAACCAAGTTCCATTGTTTTCGGCTCAAAGTAGGTCCACGGCATGTGAAGCGGAAAGTGATTGAATGTTCACGAGACTGCACTGGGAGAGTGCAAGATTACTGTCTGAATTTTCACCGCATGTCTGTGCAGGAACCCGTTAGCACACCAGACCGTGAGCACAGGCCAAAACGTCAGTCTCGCAACAGAGTGGCTTGGCAAGCATGCGCAACTTGGAGATATCGATCGAGCGGCGTTGTATGAACCCACATTGCCATATCCACACTGGGGCCATTACTACTAGTCAAGGATTATAGCCATACCAACGCTAGTTCCAAACGTTTGACTCGTGCTGCCATATCCCGTCAAATCATACATGTACATATCTTTTACGCTCAAGGTCCTTGCACCTTGTGGTCCCCGGCAACAGCCTGCGCGTAACTGGGTGGCGTCTCGTCGCTAGGTCCCGCCTGTGGTGCAGGTATCTGAGGCTGATTTGCGTGAGGGTGCGTAGGCTTGTTCTTTGGCACTTTCTGTGGCGGCTGCACGAAGCCTTGCTGCTGTGCCGCGAAATGCGAGTCTGTGGTGCTGTTCACTGTGCCGTATCCTTGTTGTCCCTGTCCGCCTTGTGGACCATATCGTGGCTGTCCTTGTTGCACATAGTAGTATGTTACGGTGCCGCGCTCTGCGTCCTGTTGTGCTAGCTCTTCGTAGGTCGGTTCAGGGTAGCACGCTATTATATACCATGCGTGGAGGAGACCAGGTAGGAAGCCGAGACCTGCTAAACGTTAGAAGTATTCGTATGACCTGCAATAGAGGCAACGTACAGCATAAAGCAATGTTGATAAGACTGTCGGCGCTACAGATGCCTCGCTTGACCCAGACGGCTAGAGGTGGGAAAAGGATGGCGATGAGCCCGAGAAACACGTCGCTTCCACACATTTCGAGTGTAAGATACTCTTTCAAAGGTTCTTGATTCGTGGTGTATGTGGTTGCTGCACAGGTTCAAGGATCAAACAGAACGAAGCAGAACATAGGGAATGTCGCCGCCTGGCGGGTCTCGTGATACTGGCAGGCAAGTGACGACAGGTGTGGCGCAGCTGGCGCGTTGATCGCCGTTGCCAAGAGATACCCTGTGGAGAAAGTGCTGTTGTAGTACGCCGTAGAATTCTAGCTTCATCCACTCCGTGAGGAACCATTGACAACAAACGACATCCATGCATCGTCAATTCAGCAATGGCGATGCAAGCGGATAGAAGACGTCTCAACGCCCCAGCGGGCGGAACAGCTCCCCCTGTCTTCGCTACGCCTTCGGATGTGAAGATCACAAGACCTATGCGGAACAGACAAGCAGACGAACATCGCAAAATCTTCTTAAGAACAGGCGTTGTTCCATCAGCCAGCGGCAGCGCCTACTACGAAATACCGCCACAAGAGCAAAATGCGTCTAGTAAGCTTCTTGTGCCATCATCTTCCAATCTGAAGATTTCGTGTACTGTACATGGACCACGACCTTTGCCGCGAAACGCAGCATTCAGTCCTAACTTACTGCTAACGACACACGTCAAATTTGCGCCATTCGCCACAAGACAACGGAGAGGCTATGTTAGAGACGCCAGTGAGCGGGATCTCGGCGTGCATCTGGAGACAGCATTACGTGGAGTTGTGATTGGCGAAAGATGGCCAAAGAGCAGTTGCGAAGTCATCATCACTGTGCTTGAGGGCGAGGAGGACGGATGGTGGGGAAGTGCTCCGAATAGTGGCAAAGCGGGTGGTTGGGGTATGATGAACGTTTTGGCTGGTTGCATCACGGTTGCTAGTGCAGCAATTGCAGATGCAGGCATTGATTGCGTGGATTTGGTATCTGGTGGTGTCGCTGCGTTAGCGGGTGGAAGCTCCAAGGAGGTATTGCTCGATCCATCACCATCAGAGCATGATATTGAGGTGGCCTGTGTCGTTGGATATCTGCAATCAAGAGATGAGATCACGGAAATGTGGATGAAGGGTGATGCAGGAACGGAGCTTGAGCCACTTATAGACAGCGCAGTAAAAGCAGCTAGGCTCACCAGAACTGTGTTGGTGGAGGCTGTCAAAGATGCCACAGAACTAAAGCTGGGAAAGGCGTCTGAAGCAGCAAATGGCACGCCAGTAGCAACGATGCAGAAAGGAAAGGATACAGTAATGACGGGGTGATGCCTCTGTAAACGTGGAGACAAGCTGCCTTTACGGCTCTGACTTCCCCTGAGACTGGTGGAATTGTCCATATCATCTGGCCCGTACAAGTTTGGGCCATGATCACATGCCCTGCCTGGAGATTTTGCGCAGCTGAAATTGCCGGCTGCCCGCTTTCCAGCGTTCTCACCAAGAGCACTCTTCTTCTGGCTTCTGCGACACAAACATCTCGCCTTGATAGCATCATCGAGGGTCCCGCCTTTTACGGCAACACCACTTCCACTTGATCAACACTCGATTCCTACGCATACCTCACTCGAAACATGCAGGCCGCTGCAATGGCAGGCGGAACGAAGAAGCGAGTGGTCCTCGAGGATAGATTTGCACAACCGGTCGATTTGGTGGGTCTGCAAATGAATCGTTCACGCTTCAAGGATGGACCTCCATCTGCGTTCTTAAACTTGTCAAAAGATACGCGTAATTGGAGAATGAAAACACGGTGAGTATTTGTCTGGCTCGACGCGTGCTCTACGCTGCTTACAAGGCTCAGCATGGAGATTGCGGAGTCATGGTGCACGATAGACTAACGCTGCACTGTAGAGAAAGCATCGAGACAAACTGGAGGCAGACAATCGAAGATGCAATACCGCCCGAATTGAAGCCGCGAAAGAAGTCCAAGGTCGGACAGAGCAGTCAGGCGCTACCATGGTGGCTGTGGCCGTACAATTTGTTCGAACAGCTTCACGAGCTTTCACGAACCACGATGAGCAAATTGGACCTGATATGGTATGAAATGAGAAATCAAGTGAATGAGCGCCGCAAAGACCCTGCAAACGCCAATCACGAAGTACAAGAAATTGTCGCGAGTGATGTGGAGCGCATCTTGGACAAACTCAACGAGCCGGAAACAAGTACACCACAACAGCGTCATCAAGCCTCAGCTTCAGCCGTGCCTACTGACGAGGAAGACATCTCAGTGCCTACCGACTACCCGCACGACTTGATGGGCGACGACCACCTCAGACCGCAGAGCGTGGAACCAAGCTGGCCAACTGACCGAGCTAAGCAGAGCACAAGCTTCGAAGTACCGGCAGCACTCATGCGCGACAGTATGTCCAACACTGGCGAGGCTCTCCACACTCCAAGTCAGAGACCGTCCACGACAGATGACAAGGAATCGCCTCTCACTCCGATGCAGTCACGAGGAGCAAAGCCTAAGAAGAAGCTGGGAGGATTCTTTGTCAAGGGGGCTACATCTGCCGAATCACCAACTCTAAGTGTGGAACAGTCCGGCAGACCAGCGCCTTACACATATATTGCCTCTACCGGCATTCAAGATGAAGGGGGCGATGTTGTGGAAACTCCGCGAAATGCGATCGCTGGAATGTCGCCAATGACTATGAAGCAGCCGGATCTTCTGGCCGGCAATACGGACAGCACACCGTCCTTCGCCTCAGTCGATGAGAATTATGTTGATCATCGCATTTCTTATGCAGAACGACGGCTGCGAAATGCTATGCGATCTTCAACAATAGTACTCGACAATGAAGTACCACAAGCTGAGCAGAGCCGGGCTACGTTAGACGGCAGAATCACGAATGCGCGTGAGAGAGACCAAGTTCTGAAGCCCGGTGTTGACATGCAGAAAAGTCGTGAGGATATGCCACGCTTCGGTAATGACTCGACTTCAAAGAGACCAGCATCTGTTAGCCCTGGTGCCACACGCTTCAGCAGTGGTGGAGGATTTGCGAAGCGCCTCAAGGACATGGATACCAGTGAGCAGATAGCCCAGTTGCGAGCGAAGGCGAAGCGCAAGCAGGCAGACGCGGCTGCGCTGCAGTGGGAGGCTGCTGATATCGAAGCCCGCGCAGCTCAACTAGAGGCTGAGGATCGGGTGTAAAAGTATGGACACCCTCGTCGCTCAGTGTTCGAGACCGGTAAGAGAACTCCGGAGCGTGTCACCGCATGTTATGGGACTGACTCGTGAACAAAGTTCGATGCCAACTTTCGCGACCTTGCATGTAAGAGTCTGGTTCTCCGGCCAAAGAACCCGACACCGCCGAGCGCGCACCGAAGCGATGCTCGCAGCATCGGACTGCTTGTTGCATCGGGGCAATGGTAGAAGGATGTGAGCTTAGGTGAGACAGCGTCTAGGCTGCCGTCCCTGCGGAAGTAACGGAATTGTCGCAGCGTCCAGCGCGCGCGTCATGACCAGTATCAGAACCCAATGTGAAACCCGTGATAGAACCAAGAACACAAAACCCCCCAAGACCTGTCTATGATAATGCCACTAACTCGTGCTCCTGATCTCACGAAGCACGCCCAGAAATGAACTTTCCAACCGCCACCCTGAGACACGGCATGCTAAAATTACCACAAGAACTATACGACTACATCTGGGACCTCTTCTTCTCCATACAGCCCGACGTCCGCACCATCACCAACTCCACCCATCCACCAGTCCAGCTCCAAATCAACCGCGCCTCCCGCCTCCACTACAGCAAAACCTACTTCAGCAGTCCATCCATCTTCATCTTCCACCCGCACGGCGAAAACACCACACGCGAGGTCACGAAATGGCTCTCGTCCCTCGACGTAGAGCACGAGCGCCTAGTCGAACATATCCGCCTCGTGGCCAACACGGAGTACAGATTATGCGTGAGGGACGCGTTCATGAGGAATATCCAGAACCAGCAAGTGTGTCTGAGGATTGATAAGGAGCTGGAGGAGGAGGGGGGTAATTTTGGATTGCCGCATGATAATGCGCGGTATCAGAAGTTGTTCAAGAAGATTCGTGTTGTGGATGAGGATGAGGCGGAGTTGTTGAGGAAGTGTGGGATTAAAGCGGAGAGGGGCGTGTTGTGAGCGCCGCCTTGGTAAACGTCGGGTTCAGATGTGTGCGGAGTGAGGGAGACTCGGCTTGTTTTGCATGGTTTCCCCGGGGAGTACAACGTACTTGGGCCAGGACTGTGCCCGGGATGCTCACATTGTGGTAATATCATGTTTCGGAGCGGCTAGACTTTGGTTTATCAGATTGTGGATGGTACCAAGCCACTAACATCAGCGCTGCCTGTTCCACCAAATGTGGCTACCGACCGAAGATTCCATACCCATTCGCCCCCGCAGTACATATTGCTCCACCGTACATGCCCTCATCTTTCTAGATCCTACAACGGAACCTCCGCGCAATTTAAGGAGCCGTACAAAGCAGAGCATCACCATCCTAGTAAACAACGTCAGTCAGCATCCGTATCCAGCTTTCTCGAACCGTTGGAACACCGACCAATGGCAAAGTACAGCACTCAGCCGTCGTTCCCGAAGCCGCACACGAAGCCTCGAAGGCCTTGACGGAAGAAGTATCCTTCGCTAAGAGCAGAGTTAGCACACCAGTACGACAACATCCCGAGGGTAGAGGAGGGACGCACGAGACTCGCATGTGAGATCAAGAACACCGTCGACATCCAGCTGGCAGCAAAGTGGGGTGTCCAGAGGTGGGCAGACGTCCGTTGGAGCGCGCGACTTGATCGATGGCGCGGCTGCAGCAAGAGCTACGAGGGAGAGGATGAAGAACTGCATCGTGGTGTTGGTTTGCGTGGTGGAAGAGTGTGTTGTTGACGTGCCTGAAGGTGGAATGTACGATATTGGACGCAGGATCAGATAGGTCGTCGTCCCAGAGGGCTCTTATACCCTCCACTCGGCACTGGCGACTCGTCGATGAGGCATTCCTTTTTTTTCTATCTCGCCGTTGCTATCATCTCACATCGCTTCGTAATTCTGACTGACCTGCGACCCGCGGGATCTCGATGAAGTTGGCCCATCGCAATCGCATGTAAAGTAGCCAATGCCTCAGTGGCTGCTGCGTCAACGGCGGTGCTGGCTATTCGAGCTAGGAATCATCAAGGATTCCAGTAAGCGCGGTGTAGCGCGGAAAATATGTGTTTGACAGCGAATGTGAGAGACACACGAGACATACGAGACATGCGAGGCATGATAAGGCAAACGAAGCGCGACGAACGAAGTAAGAGATCGCCCGGGACGTTCGCTGCAATATTCTCTGTTCGGAGATTTTCTTGCGTGGTGAAGCGGACCGCCTAGTCTACGCGCGAGTTAGCTGAAGGAGAGTACAAACATCAGGAAGCGTCGTGACTGCAAACTAAGATATGGGAAGGTGCTGGCATACACGAGCTGATTGAGGTCGTGATGATTGAATTTGGCATGAATAGCACGTACAGCAAATTGGCATGTCTGGAGCGCTCGTGCTGTGAAGCAGGTATGTCCAGCATAGCGCGTGGGGATGCTCGGCCGTAACATATGCCGAGTACCAATAAGTACCGGGAAGCGGCGCAAGCCAGGCACGCTTGACGTTAAAAGCAACGCTGGCATTGGTCTTGGACTCGAAGGAGGGAGTTATTGATAGGATGGTGTTTTCGGATGACATGTGGCTGCATAACTGATCGGCGTGGAGCACAGGAGGTCGAACATAGTCGGTGGTGGCTGAGGTGTTGAACCACTTTGGCTTTAGCTGGCGCTGCCGATCGCGGCTACTTATCACGAGACAAATTCTCAGAATCAACGTAGACGTGCATCTCGGATCTTCTCGTATGGCTCTTGAGTCTATAAGAGAGTCAATCTACAGCTACCATCAACGTGGGAGTAGATGAAGTGCCAAGCCTGAGTACGTTCCCACTTAGAGGAGAATAGCACGGATGACGATCGACAGTTCTGAAGTCGAATGCATCCAATCTTCCTCGAGCGCCGTTGATCAAGTGCGTACCCAACTTCGTGAGGAATACGAGAAGGCTTTCATCGCATCGAGACCAAGTTTCAAGACTACAATGGTGACGCGGGAAGCGCAAGTCGATGTCATGTCTCACATGGCGGTCGGTTGTTCCTGTATTTCCATGGCTATAGTAGGATGCCTCGCAGGTTGTCCAAACAAGGCTTGTGAAAAGCCTACCGCTCCAAGTGTATGCTCGATGAGCGCAAGACATATGCCTGGAGCTGTCGTCGTCTCAGAATAGATGCCAGCACAAGCGATGGTACACTGGCAAGTCGGATAAGCGACCAAGGCAGTGTCTGTACTCGTGGCCAGCAATATTAGCAGTACGTTGACCTCTGTCCCATCTTACCTGCATCGTGTCAGTAGGAGCTGTTTGCGGAGTCTCTTACCAGAATTCCTTGATTATATGTTTTCGTTCTACTTGTTCATGTGAACTAGAAGGGGCAGTGGGAGCGTTGACGGATTACGTCAGCTGGTCAGCTTGGGCTAAACCAATTTTGGCATAGCGTGTCCAGCACGGCGGGATGTGAGTCGATCGAAGCTTCACAAGAATGAGTAGCTCTCGACTTGTACTCTGGCACCGAAATGTGACAAAAACCTTTGAGCGCAGCTTTCTGCTGCATTACACAACCAATACAAATGGCGAAATCATATGATGTCGTCGCTACGTACAAGCAGCTTCTCAAAGACGACCCAGAGCTATCGATGCCTGTTGCAGCAATAGAATCGCTCATACGCGGCCTCGCCAATAATCCAACGACGACAGCTCACGAAACTATGGACTTCGTGAGCCATCTCTCAGAACAGCTCAACACGAACATCC
Organism: Passalora sequoiae; assembly: GCA_013248845.1. Taxonomy (NCBI): domain Eukaryota; kingdom Fungi; phylum Ascomycota; class Dothideomycetes; order Mycosphaerellales; family Mycosphaerellaceae; genus Passalora; species Passalora sequoiae. The sequence goes on from WSQC01000032.1 coordinate 180,002, forward strand.
CGAACCCGATCTCGCTCTCAGCTGGCACAGACCTCTTCCAGCAATACCTCAAGAAGAATCTTAGCGGTCCTGGTTCCGTCGACTTCGAGCAGATCCGCAATCATTTTGTACAAAACGGCAAGCTGTTCGTGCAGCGAGCAAAGGACCAGCGTGACATTATTGCGGGTCTCGGGAAAAAATTGATCAACGATGGCAGCACGATCCTCACCAATGGCGGCAGTCGTGTAGTAGGGGCATTACTCAGGAGCGCGGCAGAATCGAGCAATGGTTCGGGCAGCATTCGCTTCAAGGTCATCTACGTTGTGTCAAAAGAGGGACAGGATAACGAGGCAGCTGAGCACATCGCAGCACTGCGTGAGCGTGACATTCCCGTCGCAACGATTCCACCAACAGCCGTTGCTTTCTGTATGCACAAGGTCACACAGTGCTTCGTTGGCGCAGAAGCTGTCGTGATGAGCGGTGGAATCGTCAGCAGAATGGGTACCTTTCAGATCGGGAAGATCGCCAAGGCATCCGAGAAGCCTTTCTACGTGGTATCCGAGTCACACAAGTTCTCACGACGGTATCCACTCGGACAGGACAGCCTCGGCATAAAGCAAAATGTTATCGACTTCAAAACTGCTCGGGACTTGGTGGACGATGAGACCACGGATGAGGGCGTTGCGCATGCGACCAAGACCAAGGCAGCACAGGAGTGGCGCGAAGAGGATGCGGTCGACTACACGCCGCCGGGGCTGATATCTGCCATCATAACGGAAATGGGCATCCAAATGCCGAGCGCCGTGAGCGAGGCACTATTATTATCAAAGGAACTGCAGTGAGGTGAAGTGTCTTACTTGATAATTAGCGTAGGCGCTGGAGGTATGAAAAGTAGGGTGTACTTGACAGTACATAGCGAACGCGCTAGGCGTTTCGAAACGATGGCTTTTGACTGAGTTCCTGAAGGTCTCTCATTTTGAGATTCACTCTTGACTCACATCTTGTCTTATCGAAAGACACGCGCTTCTCGAAGTGTCGCACGATTCTCGCAACACATCAGGACATATCTATAAGACCGAACCTCTTACTCCCATCACCAAAGTCGTCCAACCCAATCACTCGACACTCGACAACACTACTCCATCTCAAACCGAACCAGCTCACCACACCAGAACGACTCACCAACACAAACCTCGCCCCCACCAGCCACCAAACACCAACCACTAACAATGCGCATCCCCCTCCCCACCACCATCGCCCTCTCCAGCCCTCTCCTCCTCCTCCTCCTCCTCCTCCTCCTCCTCCTCCTCCTCCTCCTCACGACCACCCCCTCTCACGCCGGCCCCATAGCTTACAGCATCTGCCAAGCCGGCTGTGCCAAACTCGTAGTATCCTGCTACTCCGCAGCCGGCTTCGTCTTCGGTACTGTCACGGCAGGTATTGGCATCCCACCGGCTCTGCTCGCTTGTAACGCGGCCTTTGGGGATTGCCAAGCTGCTTGTGCTGTGGTGGCGCTTGGGCCTACGGTTTGAGGGGGTTGGAAGTTGTTGGAGGGGGGTTGGGGGTGGTGATGGGCAGGGAGTAGGAGGTGGAATTCGAAGGTAAATGGAGAGTTGTGTTGGAAATGTAAGGGTGGGATTATGATGGGGTGGAGAGGGCAGAGGTTTCTTTTTGGGGAGGGGAAGGAAAGAAAGTGCTGTGTGTGGCTTTAGGGTTTGGGACAGTCGTGGCGTTTGCAGGTCGTTCGGGCAGGTCTTCAGACGTTATTGTGGTTACAGACAGTAGACAGGACACTCATCAGTCCTCCGTCCTATTTCTATACATGCGACGAGACTGCTTTATAGCATACTCCTTCATGTCTCGTCTGACATTCCATCACGTGCTTGTTACGACCGGCTGTCTTGGAATAGATCTGGTTGACGATATACCTAGCATCGGCACAAGAATGTTGAAGCAGTTTTATTGCCACTATTACCAGAAGCAGGACATGATGGCGCAGGGTCTATAAGTACCAATGGTTCCTTATCGGGACTAGGACTCGTATCCTTGACCGAGACGGATAGATAATGCACTGACTCCTAAATCCAGCACGGACTTCTCCACGAGCGAAAGCGCTGCTCTATCGCTTCTGAGCACAGTGTCACGGTATGCTTGGTAAAATGGCCAAGATGCAAAGTTATGTTTATTTTAGCATTAAAGTGCCTTCTTAAACCATCTTGGCAGAGATGCTCGAATCGGGGTAATGCGACCGGCAGAACTCTTCAATGTTCTGGCTAACGACAGGATGGTGCTCCTTAAATGTTACATTACATGCGAAGGCCAAGAGAGAGCACAGGCATCAAGGTAATGCCCAGCGACACTAGATTGTCTCGACTCTCGAAATCGTCCAAAGTCATTAGCGGAGATGAACCACCTTTCCGGCAGATCCGCGTCTATACACCTTTCACTCCACGCTAAACGCTGCACATCAGCAACATCGAAGATCGTGAAAGCGCATCCAACATTCCTGCACATGTATTTATAAAGCCAAAAAGTCGTCATATAGCTTCGTCACCCATTGCCGCAAGCTGTGCCTCGATTCTCTCTTTCTCGCGTAGCAGAGCTTGCCGTTTGCTTTGATTCAATGTACTGCTGCTTGTTTCAGCAGTACGATGCGGTAATGCGGGGTCGATCTGATCATCCTTGGCCAGTGATGGCGCATTCTGTGCGCGGGCGTAAGGCCGTCCCTGCTCGTCGCGCTCAGCAGTCGAATACGACCGCTTCTTGCTCTCATCCCTATGCGGTAGATGCTCGTTCCCACGAAACGCATGTGTGAAGTCCACCGGTATAGGTCCAGGCGCATGCGCCGGGCTCTCTTGGCTTTGGTTGGGATATGGCCCTTCCTCGCCCTGCTGCGGTGAAGTACTTGTCGCAGACGGCGCCATAGACGCCCTCTCGGACAGACCTGAGCCATCGCTCATTGCTTCGCTCGTTATCATACCTGGGTAAGGAGTGCCTTCAATCATGGCAGTACCATGTGCTGGCACAACTCGTTTCCGGCGCTTGATCTCTGCCTTCTTCATCTGAACAGGCCGATGTGTACCATGTAGCTTATAGTACAGCCCGCAAGCATTACAAATCGTGTGTCCGGCTTCGTCTCGGCGCCAAAGTGGAGTAATGGTAGTCCCACAATTTTGGCACGCAATGACAACATTCGCCGGCGCAACTGCTTGCGAAGCATGATGCGAATGTGGATGTGACGCGCTTCCTTGTCCTGGTCCTGTCTGCTGCAATGCGACTTGTGCCGTCTTCGAGATCCGGTTGTTATACGCTGGGCAACCTTCACATGCCTCTTGACCGCCAGTCCCGTTACATCTGCCTCCACCTGGGCATGTGCCTTCGCAACTCTGGTCCGCGTGTACGTACGTAGCGCCGCCTTGCAACGAGGTTCCGGCAGATGATGGCCCTCCGTCGGGCTGTTGTCCTTCGACTGGTTGCGATGGTGCTGTGCCTCGCTTTAGGCCCACAGGACGCATCTGATTTCGGGCCTTGTAATACAGACCGCACGCATTGCAGATGACAGCGCCCGTGGGTGACCTTCTCCAAAGAGGTGTCTTGGTAGTGCCACAATTGCTACAAGAGTCAGCTCAAGCGGTCAGATGGTTCCTTCTGTGCCTACCTGCAGATCTGGCCGGCCGGAAGCGCGTTGGTCATGGCGGAAGATTCTCTTGAAACTGCCGCAGAAGCCGAGATGGAGGACATGGCTGGTGATTGCTGAGGATATGGATGCGATCTTTCACCCGCGTCGTGGTAGCTGTGCGAATGCGTGCGGACATTGTGCTGACTATGCGCGTGTTGAGCATTACGTATGGCATCATCTGAATTGATCTGTTCCTGAGGTGGCGATGTTCGTTGAGCGCCTTGAGAATGATCGACCAATTGTTGAGCGACCTCCAATTCCTGCTGCGACGGTTCACGGTGCTGCAGGAATGCCCGGATTTTGGGCGAGAGTGTCCTTGTGGTCGCCGGTGACTCGGTGTCAGCGATGGTCGCCATGATGGCGTCTCGACTTGACAAGTGTCGACAGCGACCATAAATCTGCCTGCACGATCCCGATCGTGTTCGTGAACGAGTCTTGTTGGCGGGATGGCAAGTCACCGAGGAGGGAGTGCGGAGTAAGGTGTGTGATTGATTAGATGGGAGATGATCAGATAGACAACGGTGCCTGTCTGCCTGCCTGTCTGCCTGACTGACTGCCTGACTGCCCACCTGCCTGCTATCCCAGAGCTCCGCCCCGCCTGTAAGACAATTAACCAGGCTGTCTGTGTATCAAGGATGAACGCTGTGATGCACAGATATTTGAGTCTTACTGTTTCTGCCGCGTTGTGTGCGCGCGTTCACGAGAATACGAGCACGGTCAGCAAGATAGTTGAGCTACCTAATCGCCCCGATGTCGTTGTTCACGAATCCCGGTCTCCACTATGCCCCAGGATGACAATCCGAGAATATCTCATTGGCTCAAATGCTCCCGGACACTGGGTAATCGGCGTTCCCTGAGTCAAGGGGCCTTGCTCCAGAATCGCATCTGGGAAGATCAAGAAGCGACATCACCTTTCTTGTCCGAGAACAAACACATTCTTGCGCATTGCGCCCTGCACACTGATTGACACTGCTTTCCCCAGACTCTGCGGCGCCAAATCTCGATTACGTGCTTCCAATTGCCGACAGCGAACGCCAACGCAGCCAATCACGCCCCACTCCATTCTTCGTCATCCCACCGTACGTGGGTTGCGGCGGCTGTCACGCAGCATTGAAACATTGCTATTTGTTCGGCCGCACGCCGAGTCTGGAGACGAGGAGCCTAGCGACCATCGCACCAAATCTACCGTGAGCTAAGCAATAAGAGCCAGATACTCAATTGCGACTTCACCTCGTCTCACAGTCGGGTACCCCGAAGAAGAACGCCTGTCGATATAGCCAAGTGATGTCGCTTCACGTAGGAGGGCGTCGGTGGTCAAATTGTGACATCGAGCGCGAACGGGAGCCAGAAAGAGCGAGAAGGCGTTTTGTTGAATGCGGTACTACCAATATCCAGCCTTGCATCAAATATGAAGCATATGCCGAGAGATATTCTTGAGTAAATTTCATGTCAATGACTGCCATGGTCACTGTAGCTTGTTCAGGTCGTAATCCGCCATTGCTATTGGAGATGCTCTGGATTCACAGTGTCGATAGCAGCAAAAGAGGACCACAAAAGACCCATGGTTGCGGGAAGGTGTTGGAAAGCAATTTGCGGGCGAGACGAGGCATGAGTGGTGAGGGAGAGCCTCAAGCATTAAGTATTAATTACTACTGGCCCGGATCCAGATAATTGCCACACTGCCAGCTGCCTTCTTGTAGAAGCATCCAATACCACTTTCCACGCTCGGCTGAATTGCCGAGATCGGGCAAATCCTGGTTCCATCGCTGCAAACCCCTCTCCTCCGGCAGCACATCGACTGGCTTATCTACCTCACCGTCGCTAGAAGGATCGTAAGCAGCATCGTAAGCATCAAATGGCCAACCATTGATGATGTCTTCTCCGAAGTTCCACCGGAACTCTGCTCTCTCTTTGGTCACATGATTGATGCAGAAGCCATGGGCTTTCCGAACGTCAAGCGTCGGATAGCCGAGAAACTGCTTGAATGCAGCGAAAATGTACTTGCCAGTAGCGATCTCGCCTTCGAGTATCTCGTACGGGCAATAGACTACCGCACCGCGCTGTACCTGCTCACGTTTCTCTCCATGAAGAGCGTCACAGAGATCCTGTTCCCTGGCAAGCTGATCTATGATGCAATTCTTCAACGAATCTCCTTCGGTTCTGCTCGGCTGCCATCCGCCGACAAGGCCTCTCCAAGGAATGTGCGCAGAAATGTGTGCAACGAAGCATTTCGTGGCACTTAATGGTATATACACGCCCACGCATGTAAAACAATGCGATGTGCCGATGGTCTCGATGGTGATGTCTTCTCCGTTCTCGAGAGTTTCGGTGGAAGGGAGATCGTAGACACGACCTTGTCCTTGCGAGGCGTGCTGGTAGTAAGTCGTTTTGGGATTGGCGTGTACGTCCTCTACGGCTGTCACTGCCACGTTCTCAGATTCACTCCACAGCAGCGGATGGTGATCGCCGCTCAATCCATTTTTGTCAGTAGCAACGTCGTCGTCGATTACCTTATTGTCGTTCATCCCTACGTTCTTGTCAGTCACTCCCGGCTGCTCGATCGCTTCCATCTCACTCGCGTTAGAAATAAGCCTGATCAGCATGAATAATGGCTGTTGCGGTGCTATATATGCTTGCTCGGCTCTTTGATTTTGGCAAACGGATGCACGAAATAAGGAGAAGTTTCCTGCATGTTGCAAGCTTCTTCGACATGATATCGACCCGAACACCCCCTATGTCTCGAACATCCGGCTGTATGTTGCTTCCCTTTTGTGTCCTTCCACAAAGAACGTGATTGTCTTGTTGTCGACTTACTTTGCTGAGATCTAGGGCGGCAAACATCTGCACAACTCCGGACGCTAAGATCGAAGCTTTGAAGCAAGAGATGGGGTGAGTCGATTACATGTAAGCAAGTACGGATCACTGAGTTGGCTCCTGATGACTACCGCCTTGCCGGCGACCTTGATAGTGGACTAATGATCATTTCCCACGCTACGCTGGGTCACTGCATTGAAACTCCGGCGTGATCCACCGCTCGAATGCCTTAAGAGTTCAGAGTGGTCTTCTTTGGCTTCTTTTCCAATCTTTGGGTCACCAGCGTCTGTATTCAACTTCCGTATTGTCAGATAGCGTTCTCTTGAATGGCAGAGAGTGTAAAAGCAGTCTACCGCGGGACCTACAGGTATGCTTCGAGTTGCTTGCAGAGCTCGAAGCAAATACACAGAACGTCAGAAATGCTAGGAAGCTTTTATGCTTCTCATGGTTTTTCATCCTTCATTCCTACAATACACGATGGCTTACGAGAATTGCATGCAACGACGAGCAATACGTCCACATGATGGCGGTCCCTTGGCCTCATCATGGATGTCCCATCAGCGGCGCCAGCTGAATAAGAGCTTAGCATCTGCATGATCTTGCAGATGGGTGTTGCTTTTCACTCGTCATATATCTAACGTTCCGAGAGCTTAGTAGCAGCCTCGAAACCGCAAGATTTTCCTCATGAGGTTCGCACGGAGGACTATTGAGAGCGAGCCGCGCTGAAAATGATGCAAGACCGTAAGTCAAAACGTGAGCATTCGACGACATGAGCACAGAACCAGGTGTTTCACCGTCATGTTGGCAAAGTCATTCATAGCAAGATATCAAGGTTTACATCACATCAAAGCAATTGCGAGAGACACAAACTTCAAAACTTTCACATGCCAGCCCCACATTTCTCAAACTTTGACACTCGAACCCACGACCTTCCAGACATTTATCCACCAACATGACCAAAACAATGCTCAAAGTGAGTGCAGTCGGGCTCAGCTCACTCTAGGAACAAGCCACCAAGGCAAGACCTTCGAGATAGCCTTTTCCGCCTGTCTAGCAGAACACTTGCTGTCTTCAGCCCGGAATTCGGAAGACTAGGCTGGACATTTCATCTATCGCAAGCGGCGCTGCTCGATGCCTTGCAAATGTATGCTCGACCTCGCCATGATCCTTATCAGCTACTAAGAACTTACACGCTCGAAGCGAAAATTCGTGCTCGAGTGATACTTACAAGCCGGCGGCCACGAGGCCATGCAATGTCCTGATGCACGGCTTGTGGACATGAAGCTATTGGTACCAAGCAGGACCATGACACCGGTCGTGTACATACTGCCCCTTTACCACATATGCAGCGACTTCTATAAGAACAGTGCAAAGGAGAAATCAACCAAAGAAAAAAAAGTGCCAAAAGAAAACCCACTTGGAACCCTTGAGGGGTCAAGAAACTTCATCGAGCCCAGTCACAACGTCCTAAGTATGCTTATCAAGGGTATCGGCATACTCTATATCGTGCTAGCCGTGTCGTGGAATCGAACCACTAGACTACGGAGACCTTTTTTTGCGCAGCGAGACTGCGGGATCGCAAATTTTGACGTGACTGGGTCTAGTTTCTTAGGTCAGCAGAATAGATAATCAACTATATACTGATAAATAGAGAGTGGGGTCATACGCAGGTGAAGTCTTCCGAGCCTTCATCATTTCCCTCTTTATTTCTCGGACCCGAACCACGTAGACAGACACTGTATGCAAAGCCATCAGCACCAAGACCTATAGACCAAATACAAGACCTGTGATCGGGGCCAGCTTCTGCTCTGTGGACTCTGCTCGCGGGAAGATCGCACTTTCTGTTCACCCAGCTCAGTTGTGTGGCTTGCAAACTGGCCCAGTCTGCCGCGTGCGTTGCCACAATAACAGCGCCCGGCGTCAACCTCACTCACCAGGATCAACTCAGCTCAGTTGTTTGCCCCACGGTTTCCAACATAAACAACACGCATCGGCGTCAGCCTCCCTCCTTGCAACGGCGCTCTGGCACGACCGTGACAAACATACCACACTTGATCATCAACACATACTGGTACGTCGCACATTTCGGTTCCAGCATACCGCGAATAGGGCACATCAGAGGACGCATCTCGAAGCAGATCCCGCGGCATTTGACAGATGCGATCCAACTTCACACTGATCGGAGCTCGAACATACTGCACCTCATATCTGTACCCACTCGACCACATCCTCGCCCCTAAACATACCCTAAACATCAGACATACCAATTAACGCGCAGGTTCCTCGGATCGGAACCATAACAGCTCCCTCCAAAGCCATGGCGCAAGATGACTCCGTCGTCCGCGCAATACAACGCCTCATCACTCTCCAGTCGGGGATCGAAGAGGACCTCAAACGCTCCGAGCTCTTCGTCAGCATCCGCAAGCGTCAGTTCGCAAACGTTCTCGAGCTTCACGAAACCCGCAAGGAGCTGGCGAAGGTCAACTCGGCCAAGATCTATGAGCGACAGATGGAGTTGAATAATCTCCTTGGAGCAGGAACTTTAATCAAAGATCAGGATCCAGAGCGGTACCGGGAGCTAACTTCGGAGCTGCGCTTGGACGTTCTGGAGGATGGCGACGATGATGGGTCTGTGGATTTCAAGAAGGAGGAGAATGAAGAGCTTGAAGAGGAATTATTGGGTCCAAGGGATCGATCGCGCCAGAAGCTAGATCGTGACAAGGATCTCGAAGAGTCATCCGATCATCTGGACGACGTGGGACCGGGTCGCCGCTTCCGTGATAGCAGATCTTGTTCTCAAGCACCGCAAAACAAGCGCAAGTCCACCAGCAAGCATGACTCCGCCAATCGCTCCTTCAAACGTCGTAGAAGCGGGCCGAAGAGGAGAGAGTCTGACTCGCCAGCTCGATCCATAAAGAAAGACCATCGATGTGGTACTAAACCAGGGGAAGAGACTCGGCCATGGGTGTTGAAGGCCAAGCTTGAGAAAGATAAACAGTCGGCCAAGCAGAAGAGGGCAGCTGCAAAGAAGGAGCGGGAAGCGGAAGAGAGACGGCAGAGTATCAAATACTACCGCAAGGGTCTGTTGCGGCCTGCCAGAGCCGCGAGGGAGACTCGACGGATGTTAGACTTGAACGATGGAGAGGAAGGCGCGGCGCCAGGTTATGAGAACACGATCTACAATACGAAGCGCCTCCCATTTGAGGAAGATGAAGATGACGACGACGAAGAGGACGATGAGCAAGAGAAGAATATTGCTGATGATGTTGCCACGCCAGATGAGCTGAGGGCAGGCAGGAGAAAGAAGAGGGAGGCTATGGAGAAGATACATGAGATTGGAAGATGGGAGCAGAACGAAAAGAGAAAGAGAGCTGAGGCTGATAAGCTGGCGCCGCGCGAGCTTTCAAGTGGTGATGAGATCAGTGTTGCAAGAGATGATGCGCCAGCCTCGAAGGACGGAGGAGGTCCAGGTGAAATGTTTGCTCGGGCATCAGTCGTGCGAAACGGTCATGGTCAGGTCAGCGCAAGTCCACTATCACGGAAGGGTCACAGTACTCAGCGCGACTTGAACATGGCTCCAATGCAGGTGAATGGTCGCCAGATGGAGGTACCAGAAGATGAGGAGATTGCCGTTGCTGTGAGTGTCAAGAGATATAAGACGACGCCATTGGTGTATGACAGCTCACCAGGTCCTGTCGAGCCCGGTGAAGCGCAACGTGGAGCACTATCAATGGAACATGGCGATGCTGAAGATAAGTCTCTAACGCCATATCATCTTGACGATGTCGTTGATGGTGGCGAGGCGCTGGAGAAGCACTTGGCCGCCATTGGCAACGAAGGTCAAGAGGCGTCTTTCGAGTATCCAGAAGCTAAAGCCGCCCCATCGCCAACGGGAATGCCAGCTGAGCATGTGCGCCAGCAGTCGCAAGGAGCTGATCAAAATGACTACACCTCGGGCACGGCTCCTCTGTTTGGAGAGCGACCTGTGAAGCGCCTCAGCACTTCCTACAGCGATCGAATCCTCCTTAGTCAGCGCCGTGAGTCTGGTGTGCACTCTCCTGCGGGTCCGCTGCTCGAGTGGAGCGCGACAGAAAAGCAGCCGCAACGCGATGACGTTGGCGCGCACAACGACGGCGCGTCGGAAGCGCATGTGACGGTTGTTGGGGCAAGTATGTCTGACGCGCCACGTGTGCAAAGGTCACTATTTGATCGCTTTGCTTCACTTCGAGATCCTCTTCAACAACGCGACGCGCAACAACAACCACTTCGCGCCTCAACAACATCATCACACAAAGTCGATCATCGCCAACCACACAGCATGGCACAGCCGATCCGCACTGGTGAGTCGCGCAACGTGGCCGATCAGCCAATGCTCGCTGCAGAGCACGAGGATCTCGAGATCAAGTCCAGGCGTGATGACGATGACAACATCGTGGTCGATCATAATGCGAACGCAAGTGTTGACGTATCTCAATCAGCAGGCGGCTTCCCATCCAACGCGACCCGGCAGACCACGCAAGACTCCGTTAAGCGAGGTATGTCGGCAGAATATTATCACGCGACACATGACGCACTCGAAGGTGGACATGCCGCAGAGCGCCTCGCGCGCATGGCGGCTGGCAACAACCTCGAGCACTCCTCGCCTGGCATCATGGACCACGTTGACCCTCCCGTAGGTGAGCACAATCAAGTCGGCAACAACAGCAGCAGCCCTGCACCACCCAGCAGTGCCAACTCGGGCCGCGGCAGCAGATTGCCCGTGCCAAAGGCCAGCAGACTGCCGGTTCCAGCCTTCAAGACTGCATCCGCCTCACCAGGCGCCATGTTCGGCGATACCGATTTTGTGACTCCAGGTCCAACGCGCAACAGTGTCGAGGCAACATCAGATGCCGAAGATACTGAACTCGATGAAGACTCCGAGGAGAGCAATATCAAAGGTGATTATATCGAGCACGGTGACCACGGATCTCGAGAGAGCAGTCCAGGTCTCTTTGTCAGCGAGAACTCAGCGGCATCCAGTGATACTGACGCAGAAAGCCAGAAGCCCAGCCAAAGCGCAAAGCCAAGAAGTCGTCGAAGAAGCCCGCCAAGAAAGGTGGCAGGCGCAAGTATGAGCGCCGCAAGCCAGGCACCCGCTGCAGGGAGTGCTACCGTCTACACCGCCGATGCACACACACAGACCCGGACACAGGTACAGGCGCGAGCGATGACGAAGACGGAGAAGGTGATGAGAAGTACAAAGAAATGAAGGAGCGCAAGCGCAAACAAGAGCAGTTCGGCTCATCTGCTTTTCCTCCACCAAAGCGGACCCACTACAATACGTATGGTCCAGATCCAGAGCCAACTACGTACATTCGAAATGCAGGTATCGGCCAGGGCTTGAGTTTCGATATCGGCTCAATGATCGCCAGCAACGTCTTGAGCAACGCGCGGGCTCGACTTTCGATGGAAGGTGGGCGCAAGGATTCAGAGGAGGCCGAGCGCAACGAGCATCCCGAAGAGGGTGAGCGCCAGGCGTCTGACGAGCCCAGTGGAGAAGCTCAGAATGATGATGAGGGTGATCAGGAAGAGGAGACCTAGTGACCGGCTTGTTCAGGCTTCTTGATCAGAAGGACTTTACGAGCGGCTTGAGCACGGCGTTCCTTTTTCGTGATGTGTTACGATGAGCGTTGATTGGGTTTACAATGGAAAGCATAGCTATTCCACCGAGGTAACATAAAAGCAATGGGAAGGCAGTCGTAATATCAAAGCGTTGGAATTTAGACACGGTGACGGATGAGTTTGTCCAGGTCGAAAGCAGATGCAGTCTTGTTACTCTATGGTCTGACTTTCGACATCATACCACATTCGGTGAAACAAGGGCAGGGGCCTGACGTATCTCGTCAGGTCCCATAATTGTGACTGTCCCGCGAAACATTTCTTGAAAACACCTTGAAGCTTGCCATTCCAGTCATATTCTACCGCCAAACTGAAGTCCTTCCGGCTCGCCGAATCGCTCGAACGAGCTACACGATCGCATCTCCGCACTGCACACCTGTCACGACTTTTGGTTCAACCACGTCGACACCTTCGAACAACCAGAATACTCGCAAACATGGCGCAAATAGATGACAAAGTCAAGAGCTTGATTGAGAAGAGCTACCCTCAAGCAACCAATGCCGGTGGAGATGCAGCGAGGCTTTCTTCAGCTATCTTCTCGTCTGTAGAGGTGAGCAAGGCGATCATCAACGTAGCTCTGCGCCGACGAGGCTAACATCCGGAAGTACTCAAGCAACGAGAAGACAGAGATCGAACAATGGCTCATTACATCCTCCCACATCACCGACTCGACCCAGGATGGCGCCAAGACTGCGGAGCGCCTCTCACACCTCAACACACACCTCTCATCGAGGACCACACTGTTGGGCTCTAAGCCAAGTGTAGCAGATGTTGCGCTCTATGCACGTCTCGCACCTTTAGTCAAGAGCTGGACACCCGAACAGCGAACAGGCGAGCAAGGATACCACCATATTGTCCGCCATCTCGATTTCGTTCAGAACGCCGACTTGTTTGGACTCAAGTTGGAGGATGGCGACAAAGTGGAGATCAACCCAGATGACGTGGTCGCGAAGATCAAGCCAATCGATGCCAAGGCAGAGAAGGAGCGGAAGAAAAAGGAGAAGGCTGCAGCCGCTGCAGCTGGCGCGGACACTGCACCTGCAGCAGGAGGCACCGTCACTTCGGCGGCGAGCGATGACACCAAGCAGGCCGAGAACAACAAGCCGAAGAAAGAGAAGGTGAAAGATGCCGGTGAGGCCGTAGCAGCAGCAGTCGGCTCAGCAGTGCCCACAGAGAAGAAGGAGAAGCCCAAAAAAGAGAAGCAGCCGAAACAACCCAAAGCCCCAGCAGCACCAGAAAAGCCTTTCTCGCCGGCTCTAATTGACCTTCGAGTTGGCCACATCCTAAAAGCAGAAAAACATCCCAACGCCGACTCTCTCTACGTCTCAACCATCAACTGCGGCGACGCACCCGGGACCGACAACACATCCGAATACGAAGGCAAGATCGTCCGAACAGTCTGCTCAGGTCTCGCCGGTCTCGTGCCACTGGAAGAAATGCAAGGTCGCAAGATCGTCGCCGTCTGCAATCTCAAGCCCGTGACCATGCGAGGCATCAAATCTGCTGCAATGGTCCTCGCCGCGTCACCCCGTCTCGCCGAAGGAGAGGTAGACAACCATGCAGGACCAGTAGAGCTCGTCACGCCACCTGCAGAAGCTGAGGCAGGGGAGAGAGTGTATTTCGAGGGCTTCGAAGGGGAGCCGGAGGCTGTGCTGAATCCGAAGAAGAAGGTTTGGGAGGATAATCAAGTGGGGTTCACGACTACAGGAGGGAAAATCGTTGCGTTTGAGCCTAGTAAAGTCGAAAAGCTCAAATATAGTGGCAAGACGGACGTGGCACCTCTGCGGACTAAGCAAGGTGTTTGTTCTGTGAAGAGTCTGACTGGTGCTACGGTGAGATAGAGGGAAGCATCGGAAGATGGTATTGCATGAAAGTGAAGGCCTTGTGTATAGCTACAGAATAAGCGACATGGCTCCAAGATGGCCACACAGATGATCATGATAAAGAAGCGATGCCAATCATATCTTCCTCTTCCAGTTATTCTCCACTTTACCTGATCTTCGTAGGCGACCGAAAGGGCATACTCGTCTTTCTCCTAATGCTCTGACTGAGAGTCCCATGCTCTTTGCTCACACTTCGTGTCAATGCTTTCAGATCTTTGGGACCGGTTGGCAGACTTTCACTGCTGGTCCACACGGCAGCTGAGCCTCTGCGCAGGATATTCAGTTGAGTCAAACTCGATCTGTTGGTGTAATCTGGAGGTTCTGGTGACGTTTCCTGCACGATGGTCTCGGAGTTGGGGACCTTGATCTCGCGGACTGTGTTGACTCTCGTGGCAGCTGCCTCGCTCATGGAGGCTCGGCGGGCGAAGTAGTTTGAGCGCATCTTGATTATCCGTGGTTGCGTAACATCAACGGACTGGTGTGGCTGGTGCAGCATGTTGCTCGCTGTGGCGAAGTAGCGTGACTGCTCATTTTCTTCCAGGTCGATAGTGCTGTTGCGCCGGGTGTTTGAAGCGGTGTCCTCGGGCCTAGTGTCACGCGAGTGAGGTCCGTTGGCGTTCCTGAGTATTGAGCGAGGACGGTGAGGACGCGAGTAAGGTTGTTGAAGGGCGCTGGTGTAGGATCGAGCGTAAAGACTGCCGTCCACCTCGTCAAGCATTTCATGCTCACGCGACCATATTTCTGCAACGGCTTCATTAGGCCTGGCTCGAGGATGCCGGTGGACTTCTTCGTCGATCATCTCGTTCACCTCGATGAGAGTGTGGCCTCTGAGTGGTGTGCGCGAAGTGCTTGTCTCGGCATCCGGATCATCGAGGATCGTGTCGTCAACTTCCATCAGACGGCTATTGTTTCGTGGTGCATTCGGCACCACGCCTCGGCCAACACTTGTCTCGTTTTTGTGACGCTCTTCATTCTTCTGGCCCGGCGAGCGCATGAATACAGGCCTCGAACTCTGCCGTTGAACCCACTTCCTTGCCGTGTTGCGCTGATCTAGCGACGCTGCGGCGATTGGAGGTTCTGAAGGCATATCGGACTCGCTGCGGTCATTTCCAAGCAATTTGTTACCATGGTCCGCTGCGAGACCCGAATACTCTTCTTCGCTACTATCATATTCCTCAAGGTCTTCGCTGCTCTGATCAGAAGAAATGCTGATAGGCCGCTTAGGAGCACTGATTGACGACAGCTGCTCCCGCACCACGTCACTGAGCACACGATCACTGAAACTCACCTTGCGCTTGATCTTCCTATCGCTAGTCTCAACGATAAGTGCCAAGTGATTATTTCCTTGCTCGATTGGCTTAACAGAGGGATTGCCCGCGTCGTGAGCCGTCTCTGCAAGAAGCTCAGAACTGCCGGTCTGAAACTCAACTTCTGGCAGTTGCCCTAACTGCAGCCGCAAAGCACTGAAGCCCAGCAGAAGCAGCTTACGAGATTTACGCTGCTTCTTGTGCGTGACCGCGAGATGGTTGTCGGTTTTGAGCTCCGAAACTTCAAAGCCGTCGCCAATGTTGCAATTCTTGTCGGCAGCACCGAAGAGCGACTTCTTCACGTTGCTCTTCTTCCGGAGCATTGCTACAGACTTATGCGTAAATCCTGGCGTCCTCAACCGCTTTCTGATGGAGGACAACATAGCCTCGGCTTCAGGCCCATCTCGGCTTCCAGGAGACGAGCGAGCTCGTTTCTGTGCGGAGCTCGAGCTGTTCGCAATAGTCTCCGGTGTGTGATTATCGGCCGGATTATGCGATGGAGGTATTGCGGAATGATAGTGCTCCGCGCTTAAGACCAATTGAAGCTCGTTACCATGCAGCCTGCGTGGAACGGAAGGCTTGGGCTTCGGTGTTGGTTTTAGCCTTGACTGGATCCTTCCCGTGCGTGGCTTGCCCTCTGCGAAGCCTGTCATGCTGGTGTCAGGAACGAAGGCCTTCTTGCGACTCGGCTTCGTGACATGTGTCTGGTCGCGGGTCGCACCCGTAGACTTGATCTTTGATCGCCGCACTGGCTTTGCAATTGACTCTTTCACACATGTACCAACGGGAACACGGGGTTGAACATGACTATCCGAGAGCGTTCTGTTACTGGATACTCGAGACGCAAAGCTACTGGACGCTGATCGCACTGGGCTTGCTGCATATAGAGCCTCAAGTTCGTCTTCCGACAGTGGCGAATCGTCGAAGTCTGGAGCGTTGCATCGATGCGTACCTGCTCTGCCTTGTCTGGCAGACATGATACCATCATCGTCTTCCTCCTTGTTTGCTTCGCCTTGTTCACTGTCCGATGGCAGATCGTAAACATCTTTCCTCAGGAAGTGCGTTCCTTGCAAAGACAGGTGCTTTTCGGGCTTGCTGTGCGTTGTCTGCACTGGCAGTTTGGGAGGCGTATCGAATGGCTGGTTGAGCTCCCGAAGTCGTCGCGCACGCTGTTGAGCCACTGTCTCGAGCATGTTCGCATATTGGGGAACGTGTCAGCGGTATTTATATGTGCATGATTTCTAGAGCTTGGCAAGAAAGTCCACATTGACTCCAGGCATCGATCGTGTTGTGCGATCTGAGGAAGGTGCATCACGCAACATCCCGGTAAGGCTGCTGCTGGAAGAAAGGGCGATTCTGAGCACATCTCGAAGCATCGCATTATCTGGACTACTTTCAGACAGGTCATAGACCTACCGTTTGCGTCGCCTTGTGGTATTGCAATCCCAAATATTCCCACCTCCGACGCTTACAATGCTGTGAACTACAAAGACTACCTCTCAGTCACCACTTTATAGCATGCGCCTCAGCTGTGTCTCGCCCTTATACTTGTCAAGACCAGTGTCTAAGTTCTCCCACCATTCAAACAGCATGCTGTTGCAGATGAGCTTGAACCAAGGCGTGAAATTGAGGCTTGGGTCTGCAAAGTCCTTCTTCAGCTCTTCTGGAGACACATACTTCGTGGCTTGCACTTCGTTCGGGTTCACCTCGAGATCAACATCTGCCTTAATGAACAGAATGTAATCGATTTCATGCTCGCCCCACTTGCCATCGCTCGGCGCGACATAGTGTATCCTTGTCAGGAAGTCGAACTTCTCGATTGGGACCTGGTGCGACTTGATTCCTAGCTCTTGGTCAAGCTTTCGTTGTGCGGCTCGCTTCACACCAGCAACTGCTGCATCGAGTGTTGCGCCAGTCTCGGTCGGAATGCCGAGTGGATGCGAACAGCATGTGTTCGTCCAAAGATCGGGGAAGGTGATCTTTTCTGTTGCTCGTTGCTGAAGGAGTAATCGGTTCTGTGAATCGAACAGGAACACGGAGAATGCGCGGTGAAGAAGACCCTTATTGATATTCTCCATGAGATGGCAGACCTTCTTGCTCGCACTCCCGATTGGGACATCATTCTCGTCCAGCACGATGCAGACTTCGTCCATCAACCGGATCTGCTCTTCGTCATATCCTTGCAGGTCAGCATCTTGTGTGGCTGAATGCCTCGTCTGCTCGGCAAGCTGTGTATTGATCTCGGGGAAAAGCCTGAGAATATTATCGGCCGAAGCAGACTGTGCCGTGACAGTCATGGTTGCGCTCATGATTGCGATTGAGGTCGCAGAGTGGTCGTATGTAGAGGTAGGGAGCGAATCTTGGAACCAACTTCGGCGAGTGATCGCGCAATATTGTTTTACCTTTGTTCCTGCAGGGTTAGTGCTGCCAGAAACTACGGAAGACCTTGACACGAAAAGTGTCAAGCTATACCTATCTCGGCCCAAATTGATCGCGTCCAACGCGTACCCAGCGCGTGTGCTCTGTTTTACTCCCATCCCCTCACCCACGACACCCACACCACTTAGTATCCACCAACGACCCACCAAGATGTCTTCACTCGTAGATACGATGATGCGATCAGACGACGGACCAGAGGAACCTCAAAGCGATGCGACAAGAGGTGGTGGAAGGCGGCAGGCCCGATCTTCTTCTCGACCGAGGGGTCCTCCCTCAATCAGTACTCCGGGCATGCACAGCGATATCGAAGGCTTCGCAGACGACGAAGTGGTTGGGAGGAGAGGAAACAGGGCGAGGCCAAATTTGGCGCAAGATGTGCCGCGCGTGGTTGACACAACAGCAGAGACGCTGGGCATACAGTTTGAACGGTTTCTCGAAAAGTATGCAGAGGTTGATAGCACGACATGAGGAATCGCTAACACATGACAGCTTTACAGAAGATCCTTCCTCATCGGCAGCACCTACATCGAGTGCAGTCACAACGAACAAGTACTACATTGCTCAGATACATGGCTTGTGCCAGTTCAAGCTCTCGACACTATACGTCGACTTCACACATCTGATGGATCACGAGCGAGGGATTCTTGCCAATGCCATTCAGGGTGACTTCTACCGATTTCAGCCTTATATGTTGCGGGCTCTGAACAACTTGATCGCGAAGTACGAGCCACAATACTACAGAGAGCACAGACAGCCAGGCTCTACTACTGCACGAACAGACACATCGCTGGCGACTCAAAGCTTGAGCGAAGAGGACAATTTGAACGACAAGACACCAAATCAGCAGACGGACAAGATCTTCACACTTGCATTCTATAACCTCCCACTTGTGTCGCGGGTACGGCAATTACGGACAGAGCACATTGGCCATCTCGTATCGATCTCAGGTACGGTCACGAGGACGTCTGAGGTGCGGCCAGAGCTGCATCTTGCGACTTTCATTTGCGAAGTCTGCAACAGCGTTGTGCCGGATGTGGAGCAGATCTTCAAGTACTCGGAGCCCACACAATGTCCGAATGCAACTTGTGGTAACCGCCAAGGCTGGCGACTGGACATTCGGCAGAGCACTTTCATCGATTGGCAGAAGGTCCGCATACAAGAGAACAGCTCCGAGATTCCTACTGGGAGCATGCCTCGAACAATGGATGTCATCCTGCGCGGAGAGATGGTAGATCGTGCAAAGGCCGGTGAGAAGTGCATCTTCACTGGAACCCTGATTGTGGTGCCCGACGTCAGCCAGTTCAAGGTGCCGGGAACTCGAGTGACAGCGATGCGCGACACACAAGCACCACGAGGTGGCGACGTGGGCGGCAGTGGTGTTGGTGGTCTCAAGGCACTTGGTGTACGAGATCTGACATACAGGATGGCCTTCCTCGCCAATATGGTCACACCCGACGCCTCTACCCAAGGACAGGCGGCGAACCAGTCGTTGAAGGGCCAGGCGGGCAACATCCTCAGCTCACTTGGCCAAACTGTCGACATTGGCGAGACGACGGGCGAGCAAGCACAACAGGACTACCTTGACACTCTGACACCCTCGGAAATTGACGACCTGCGAAACATGGTGCAGCAACCCAACATCTTCATGCGACTGGTTGACTCACTCGCGCCTATGGTGTACGGACACACAGTCGTGAAGAAGGGTCTTCTGCTGCAGCTCATGGGCGGTGTTAGCAAAGTTACGCCAGAAGGCATGGCACTCCGCGGTGACATCAACATCTGCATTGTGGGCGATCCGAGTACCAGCAAGTCGCAATTCCTGAAATACATCTGCTCTTTCATACCGCGAGCAGTATACACTTCCGGCAAAGCGTCTTCTGCAGCTGGTCTGACAGCGGCCGTGGTCAAGGACGAAGAGACTGGCGAGTTTACGATCGAGGCTGGTGCTCTCATGTTAGCCGACAACGGTATCTGTGCCATCGACGAGTTCGACAAAATGGACATTGCAGATCAGGTCGCCATCCACGAGGCTATGGAACAGCAAACCATCTCTATCGCAAAGGCCGGTATCCAGGCGACCCTCAATGCGCGAACGAGCATACTCGCAGCTGCGAACCCAGTTGGTGGCCGCTATAATCGCAAGACTACACTTCGAGCCAACATCAATATGAGCGCACCTATCATGTCTCGTTTCGATCTCTTCTTCGTCGTTTTAGATGAATGCAACGAGCAAGTGGACGAGCATCTCGCCAAGCATATCGTGAGCATCCACCAGCTCAAAGATGAAGCTATCGAGCCCGAGTACAGCACCGAGCAATTGCAGCGCTACATCCGCTTCGCCCGCTTGTTCCAGCCAGTCTTTACCGAGGAAGCCAAGACGTACCTCGTGCAGAAGTACAAAGAGCTGCGCTCGGACGATGCCCAAGGCGGGATTGGCCGCAACTCTTACCGAATTACAGTCCGACAGCTTGAATCTCTTATACGGCTCAGCGAAGCAATTGCCAAGGCAAATTGTGTCGACGAAGTCTCTCCAAGCTTCGTGGATGAGGCATTCAAACTATTGCAACAATCCATCATAAGTGTTGAAAAAGACGACGTTGAGTTCGAGGAAGATGCCGATGACAACGCAGCAGAAGCTGGTGCTGAAGCTAATGGCGAGCAAATGGACACGAACGAAGATGGCGATCGTGGAGCCTCAGCACCACCAGGATCAGTGCGAGCATCACAGACTCCTGCGCCGGCACCCAGACCGCGAACGCAGATTAAATATGACGATTTCATGAAGATTAGGAACATGCTGTTGAGGCGAGTAAACGATGACCAGAATACCGTCGAGGATGGTGTGGAAGAGGATGACTTACTCGTGTGGTATCTTGAGCAGATTGAAGATCAGCTTGAAAGTCAAGAAGATATG
The DNA here is from genome assembly GCA_013248845.1 of Passalora sequoiae. Lineage (NCBI taxonomy): Eukaryota > Fungi > Ascomycota > Dothideomycetes > Mycosphaerellales > Mycosphaerellaceae > Passalora > Passalora sequoiae. The sequence goes on from WSQC01000032.1 coordinate 200,675, forward strand.
GATCAGAAGCGCAATCTAGCGAAGAAGGTTCTCAAGAGAATGGTCAAGGTAAGCAAATTCGCCAAATCATGCTGGGCTTGCCGCGTGCTGACACTAGATTTAGGACAACGTCCTCATGCAAATTCGGGGCGAAGGCCTGGCAGATGAGCAAGGCGAAGGCCTCGAAGAGGAAAGTAAAATAATGTACGTTGTGCATCCAAATTGTGCTGTGGAGGAGATATGAGTATGTCCATGAGTATGAACAGTCTTGGAGGTATTTAGCACGGAGCTATGGCGTTGACTTTGTAAGTCTGTATGCCGACGCAAGTCCTTCGGAGTCGCTCGCAAGCAGCTCCCGCAAATTTCAGATGTGATTGGGAACGTGCTGTATTGCAATGAAAGTGCTGCCGATACGCGTGCGAACAGATGCATTTTCCTCGCGATTGGGGATAAACGGTCGTGTTTTCACCTTGACTCCGGGAGGACCGACGGAGTGACGAAAAAGACCCGAAGAACGTTACGGCATATCAGATGACGCCTCCCGACGGCTCGAGCGTCGTACTCGGATGAAGCTCTCTAACGACAGCATGACGGTCTGTATGCGTAGACCCGTGACGAAGATTTGCCATCCATACCTGCAAGACAAACGCTGTCTCTGTCCGTTTCTGGTCCCCACAGCCTAAGATCGTGACGCATGAGCGATGCAGTGATCCGCGAACGCCCCTACCAACATACAAGAGAGACAAAAAAAACGGACACAGTGTACTAGTTCACGCGTCGTGTCGTGCGCATCGTGCACCTCCAGCAGCCATGAGCTCCTGAACCCTCCATGGCCTTCCTAACCATCCTTGCTACAACCCTAGTCGACTGACACCATGGCGCTCGTTCGTGCATGTGGACGTCACTCGACCGCCGCAATGTACGAAGGGCAGCTTATCAAATACGAAGCCAACGGCCTCTTCGCAACGCAGCATATCCCAGCTGGGACACGGATCATATGCGAAGCGCCCATCATTAGCATAGAGCCCGAATAAAGTTGCTTCGAGGCTCTGGACGCAGCTCGAAGGTCTGCCACAGCACGACCGATACATCGAACTCTCTTGCGGACGCATCATCGCTGCAAAGCGGCTCCTGGCTATCAAGCATGACTTGAAGCTCCAAAAGCAGTATAGGGGTACGGCTCTGGAGATAGCTGTTATTGAATATGCAGAGCTCTTAGCTATCTTCCTGTCGAAGTTCCAGCTGTTGGACGAAGAGTCTCGCCAGGTGCTCTTTCTTGAGAGCAGCAGGCTGAACCAGTCCTGTGGACGAAGTGCGCATGCTGTCTGGGATCAGACCCTCGAGCGTCAGACAGTACACGCGGTTCGCGATATTGCGCAGGGCGAGGAGATATTGATGTCGTATTGCCCTTTGATCGGTGACGCTGGGACAAGGCAAGGAGAACTCAAGTTCAGGTGTAGGCATGTACAGGATCTCCTCTAGCTCAATGTATCCGTGACACGACATGGATATTCAAATGTGAATTTGGCAATGCCGCATTCTATGCCCAGTGTTTCCCATGGCTGACTGAAACTCACAACAGATGCAAAGTATGCGAGCAGAACGCAACAGCTGGATCTCGTAGACTACCAGTGGCGCTCGCTGTTATTCATGCCGAGTTGGAGATATACCTCTTAGACGAAGAGCATGAACTCTGCTGATAATGCAGGCAGTGTTGCATTGCATGTCATGTCTCAGGAGGCGCATCGCGACTAGTGCACTCCTTTGCATTTGGGCTATTGGCCAGGTGCGTTTGTCGCTCAGGGGGCACGATCCTGGCGCCATGGGTCGGAAGGATAGAATGGCGCTGGAATCTGTCAAAGTCTTGACACTTGACACTTCAGTGCACGACGTTTTTGAGTTCAACACGAGCAATACCTGTCGTTCCAGGAGTCTCTACAACGCGCACAACCATGAGCGAGCGCTTCGCTTCGTCCACTGTGCCGAGACATACTGGGGTTTTCGGTAGTAGGGGAGCTCTTCGAGGGTGGTGAGCTGAAATAGCGCTGGCTGAAAAATATTCAGCAGCTTCCTCGCAACCACTTAGCCATCGTTCATTCGCATCAGCAGCAGGACTTGTCAGCATTAAACAAGTCTCCATTGCTTCGTATTTCTAAATTCTTCGCCATGCGCCATGACGCTCTCGCTCCTGTGCGCACCCTGCCACGCCGAATCATACACATCTGTCTATCTTGCTTCCGAGATTGGTAGATCGCGAGCTGCGCTATTATTCCTCAATCTCATGCTCGCATGTCCAACTGCTCGCCGTTCTCCAGTGTGACTGTTTACACCTGCTCGGCGCCCCAACCTTGGTCCGCGTCCCTAGTATCACAGTCAGCTTCTGCAAATCTCTTGACCTACGCCGTATGTATGTCACCTCATGTTCGCTGGCGGTTCGATACTCGGCACAAACTCCAGCGCAATATACGCCACACCAATAAATGCTGTCAAAGCTCCTGCTGTGTATTTCCACCAATTGTTGCCCATCATGATACATCCCAGGAAGAGGTATAAGACGCCGCGACCGATGAAAGAGAACATAAATGTTGCATAGCGGGCGATCTGAGGTGGTATTTGGAATTCTGCGTGGAGCGTGAGTATGGAGGAAGCGCAAATGAGGATTCGTTGCGTGTCGTACCAAGAAGGCATGTCGCTGGGGAATAGCGTTAGCACGGGCGCTCTGTCGTGACGTGCGAAATGGTAGAGTACATACAGACGCCAAAGATGAAGAGGTATACTGCAATGATCACACCTTGCCTGTAGTTTGAGTTAGAGCGTGGTGTTCGCGGCATGGAAGCGATCCCGTCTTACACATTGAAGGGGAAGAACTGCCCGACACCACCGAGAATGATGAAGACACCGGCCGCAAGGTTGACTATCCGACTATGGCCAGGTCAGCACTGTTATGTTTCCCAGGCAGCTGTCCGTGCTGCTGCGCGTCGCAAAGGTCACTGACAATACGTCTGAGTAGTCCATCGTGTCGCAAGCTGATAAGAGGAAGTATTGACAGTGTCGGAGCTAGCTCAATCAGTAAGATGGTCGGTCTGTCGCTGTTGGACTGTATTCTGTGAAGTTGTGGTTGTTAGAATACTACTGAAAGCTTGATACGTTCAGGGAGCTGCAAGCTCCCGTCGGCAGAAAAGCATGGCAACGTCAGCGGTCCGCTCAGCTCGAGGTCGCGCACTAGTCTACCCACGCGTCGATCCCTTGTGCCTTCCAATGCCCCTTGTGACAGGTCAGGTCGGCCTGGGAAAATGCTGGTGCTCTTCTTCATGGGCATGTTATTCATTGACGACGAAAATTGAAAACTCTATAAGATGTTTCTACAGCTTCGACACGATGCCCTGCACTTTTGCTACTTCCTCGCCCGTCGATTTCGTGCCCTGCAGAGCTTCATTTACCAGTTTCTCGACAGCTTGAGAACAGCCAAAAGATGTCTGGTAGCCATAGCCACCATGACCATAGTTGTGCACTACTGGCACGCCTTCAATGATTTCCCTCGCAATCCTGATACCACCAGTCCGCATTGGCCGCAGACCAACCCCATGCCTTACGACATCCAGTGCCTCGATACCCTTGCCTTCTGGCACAAGCTGTGGACAAAGCTCGATAGCACGCTTCATGATCCGAGTTGCAAGATTTGGATCCACTTGACTCTCCCAGTTGTCCTTCTGTAGACAGCCACCCAGAATGCATCCGCCTCCTGCTGCGCGGTGCATTATATAGAGAGCTTCATCAGGACCGTCGTCAGTTCCAGAAGTAGATCCCATGAAGTTGCCAGGGTCGTTGCGAACGAGCACGATTTGACCTCTTGCTGGATACAGGTTCTTGTCCTCCACACCACCAAGCCTCAGCGACGATAGACCGGTAGCGTTGACGATCAGGTCAGCGGTCTTGCCTGAGTGGTGTAGCTTCGTAGCATCGGCTATATGCTGTACTACGCCACGACGAAGCTTGACTCCGAGCTTGAGGCATTGAGAAGCCAGCCATGGCAGATAGAGTGCGGTGTTGATGCAGACTGAGCTGAAGAAGGTACCGCCATCCATTCCGGCAGGACATTCTGCTTTCGACAGGTTCCTGTACTTTGGCACAACATCCTTGAACCAGGCATCTTCACGGATCAGTTCTCGGAACCAGTCTTCGACAGGAGTGCCACGGTCCTTGGCTCTTCGATAGATATATGTGTCTGACAATGGTCAGACGAGGCCATCACGTATATGAAGGTCAGAACTTTCCTTGGAAGTGAATGCCAGACTCCGGCATATCTCTTGCTAGCTTCTCTAGCTCTGGCCACGTGTTTCTCTCGTAAGACTCAGATGACGATCCCGGCTTGGCGACACTTTCGACCATCAGCGTCGGTGCTGGAGGTGGCATTCTGCCATATTCAACATAAACATCAAGGCATTGCCTCAACAGTTGTTGATCACTTACGGCAGATAATTGGCTCCTGCCCAGGGCGATGCATATTCGATGTCGTAGTCCCCGGGCATGTGCTTCGCGACTATGGTGATGTTATGCTTGCCATTCTTGGCCAGAAGGTATGCACTCGTCAGTCCTGATACACCAGCTCTGTAGCAATATAAGCATAGATCGACCACTTGCCATATCGCCACAATGTCTCACCCGAGGACGACGATATTCGAGCCCATGCTGAGATCTAGACCGGTCAGTGAATATGGCGATGGCGAGGATCCTGAGTCGTAATCGGTGTCTTGACCGAGATATGCTGAAGTTTTTGTGAATGTTTTGCGTCGGAAGACTGTAAGTTACTCAAGACAGGAGCTCGGAAGTGGACCAGGTGGGCGCAGCCTGTACGTGCCCGCCGGCCAAGAGGCCGGCGATAAGTACATGTCGGCAGCTGGTAGGGCGCGCAACACCTAGATATCCGATCATGTAGGACTACGAATGCTATTCTTGCTCTGTTTACCTGAGCTATGGCGATCTTGATGATACACTTGCTTACGAGCGGATATTCGATCAGCAGACAAATAACAGCACGGTACGATCGACGCGGTCACGGTGAATACTCGGATACGGGTATATCACGGGCAATGCACTGTACTATGGACGTCGATCAGAACGTGTTTGTGCCTGCAGCAGCATGATTTCGGAATGAGAAGGGAATTCGAGCACGTCGAGGGGAGTGACGAGGTGTTCATCAGTGTTCCGATCATAGGTGAAAGACGCGTGCCGCGGATGTCCGCATGAGCGCTCCCCGCCACTTTGCTCACTACCTAACTGAAGACACGCGAAATTGTGGCGGTGGGAAAGGCAACCACGTTTCGGAGCATCAAGCGTGCAGAGGGGGCATGAAATGCTGAACAAAGCGGCATAGCGGTTGAGGAGAAGTTTGTGCAACAGTCAGGTCAGCGGAGCGGTAGCAGGCGGTGACGGTGGATGAACAAAGTACTAGTAGTTAGTAGTCTACATGTATCACTTGACTCATGCTCATCACGCATCACGCATCACTTTCTTTCATTCATTCACCTCTCACGCGGCCTTCCCGTCCCGGGCTGGCACGTACACGCCAGCCGACCATCGCAGGAACGCCCGGCGCCGACGTGTATGAAACCGTTCTACCGTTAGTTGTCAGGGTGTACACTGTACCGCTCGAGTCTGGATGGTTCTGCAGATCTGATAAAGGAACGTCACGGTGTTTGTCTTTCAACCCAATCCACAACGGTGGCTTTCTCGCGATCTGCACGTCAGAATTGCGTTCCTGGTAATTGGAAGAACCTGGACAGCTATTCTAAGGTAATAATAAGGTGGGTAGCAAGCAAGCAAAAAGCTTGAAGCACTGGAAAGCCACACGACCGCGATCGAATTGTCAAAAACACCCCAAACTCCCACATACCATATCTCATCCGAGGAGGAGCTCGTACATGACACACGACAGAAAGCTGCAGCTCTGAAAATTAGTTAGGGTGGAGCATGCAGGCGGCCGGGTCGGAGATCTAGCTTCTAAACAGGTTCGTCATTACCTCCTCTTCTGTGCAGTTAACCCTTGATTTCGTGCTGCCAACCGGCTTGCTTGTAACAGCCAGCAATCCAAAGCACCTGTTGCCTTTTGCTTGCACTCCACACAACACTTTTTAGTCACATCTTGTTGCACCAAACCACCAGATCATGGCATAAGGCTGTGTGGACAGCAGTGAGATCTAATGACTCTCGCTAATCCACCCTGCAGTTCGACACCTTTGCAAGCAGTCGAGCGGAGGTGCCATGGGCGACGAGTTCCCGCTGTTGTCGGCACTGGGGCTTTATGCTGCTGATATCCGTGGTGATGGTAAGTACACGTCCACTCTCCACCTAGCTATCGACACAATGCATGCCATGCCACTGCAGATGCCATGCTGGAATGTACTAAAGCTATTTCTTCCCAGGTAACTGTCTTTTCAACGCCCTCTCCGATCAGCTCTACGGACACCAAAATGAACACCCAGCCATTCGCTCGCGTGTCATAGAGTACATGCGTCAACATGCCGATTACTACAAACAGTTCATTGACGTACATCCCGGCGGCGGTACGCGGAGGAATCCCAAACGCAAAAACGCGGGAGCCTACTCGTCGCCAGCGAACTTCACGCCTCCTACCACCGCGGACATCGACCGCGTCTTCGACAACCACCTTCAAAGTATGGCAAAGGGAGGCACGTGGGGCGACAATATGGAGATCACGGCATTCGCGTCCGCCTTCCAGTATAACGTGAAGATCTACCAAAGAGATTTCGCTTATATGGTCGGAGATAGTAACGGTGGTGACGATGATCGACCAGTAGCACACATTGCATATCACACCTGGGAGCACTATTCATCGATACGAAACCTCGATGGACCTCATACGGGCATGCCTGATGTGTTACCAAAGGCACTGTCGCCGGAGGAAGAGCAGAGACAGAAGGAGAAGCTGGCACACACATCCCCGGTCCTACCATGGATGGTTGACGTGGTGGGCAAGTCGTTACCGTGGCTGGCTGATAAGCCGACCATTAAGCGCGCACTCGAAGCTGCTAGAGGTAGCATCGATCTTGCTGTCGCGAACCTACTCGATGCCGACCAGGATAACAGTTCCTCGTCGCACCACGAAAGTTCCAGTGTGGAGCGTGACCACGATAGCGATAATGATATGCACGGAGGTCCGAGCAAGAAACAAGACAGACGGATGAGCCGAGCATCTCGAGCTCAGAGGCAACGAGATGCAGATAGCAAGCACAACCTTTCACAATTGTCGATGTATGACGGCAGTCAAGAATCTTTTGGCAGTTTCGACTCGGAAACGTCCAGTCAGCCAGACTGGTCACACTGTCGCGAAGACGGACCAACACAGAAGAGCTTGCCTGTCAACGCGAGCGGTAAAAAGGAGGAAGATACCAGATCGGCAACGCCGTCTTCGGACGCGCCTGCCAAACCGCCGATACGGATCAAGCTCCTGCCCCCCAAGCCCCCTGACCCGTCACAACAACGCGTCGGCAAGACGAAACAACGGCAGCACGGGCCCTCTGCTTCGCAGAATGAGCGGCTCAAGAAGCAAGCTCAAAAAGCAGCCCGCAAGGAGCGACACCAGGCCGAAACGAAGCTGGACCGCACGTCAAGTCCATCACGACTTGGCCTTTCATTACGTGCTAGCGGCATGAATGAGACGCCCCCCGTCGTCGACACCCTCCGAACGCTGTATATTTAGGCGCGAAGCCTCACAAGGCCGACGTGTCATCGTCAGGCCACCGCTTTCATCACGTCATTACTGCTTCTGCGTTCGGACACGATGCAAGATACCCACTTCTCGTCATTCTATGGTCAATCAGCAAAGCATAGCGTCGGCAATACCAGTTTCCATCACATCAGCATAGCGAAGGCGCTAATATAGGGTACCACAAAGTCACAAGGAGTCGGGAGGGATTGTTTTTTCCATGGGAACGATGGGAGGTTAATGTCATGAGACCGGTGCTCTGAAGGGCTCAGGCACAGGTCATGACAATGCTTGAAATGTTCGATGATTGAACCGACGAAGCTAGAATCTAGATATGCTCCGACGTTTCGTGGGCCTCGAAGAAGGAGATGCCAATGAACAACTATTGGAATGCGTATCTATTTCCTATCGTCATTGAAACTCTCCAGTCACGCGAGCATAATGGAACGTGGAGTGTGAGTTCAGTTGATACGAGATTTTCGGTCCAACGAGTGTGTGGCCATGCAGAAGAGAAAGGGCAGAGTGTCAATTGGCACGAATGATCTGCTGTTGCGACATTGATCTCATCGTAATCTATCAGCACTCGGAAACTCTGCCCGGGACCATACTCGTTCGTGTCCTCGGATCGCTTCATGCATGCCAGGAGCCATGTTCGAGTGGCATTCGCTCTTTCATTGCCCCAGCTCGCTGCATTTCTTGACATGTACCTCTCCATCCTCGAGCCCGAAATAGGCTGCCACCGGCTTTTGTCCTCCTTGTAGACCGAGAGCTTGCGCCTGTATACCATTCATGCCATGGAAGAGACCGACTTCTAGCACCCCGGTAATCCCTTTGATTGTCCGTGCCAGCGTATCGACTTCCCAGATCCCGTCTTTTCCACTTCCGTCTGCTCCATTTTTCACGTCGGTCGAGGTGAGGAGTTGCTTGAAAGGAGCGTCAATGATGTAGAAGGATTGGTCTGTTTGCACGGGACCTGTTTTCGATAGGGTGTGTTCGCGGAGGACGGGGTTTATGCTACCGAGCGCTTTGAGCTCGCGGAGGACCGTGGCGTGGGAAATGGGTGCGATTTCGATTGGGATTGTGGGCCAGTTGGTGATGAGGCGGGATTGGTTTTTCCGGTAGTCCGCTATGCACACCTGGATGGGGAATTGTTAGCATCGTAGTTCATATGTGGGAGATGGAGAGCGGCTCACAAAGCGCTTCGCTCTGCATGCTACGAGCTTTTCTTGGAAAAGACAGGCGCCGCCACCTTTGATGCAGTTGAGATCCTCGTCGACCTCGTCGGCGCCGTCAAAGGCTACCTCGAGGAGAGTATCTGCGGGCAGCGAGTCGAATGCGATTGGCGTGAGACCGGCTTGCTCAATGACTTTTCGTGAGTTCCAGCCTGTGGGCACGAACCAGTTTAGGTGTCCTGCTGGAGGTGGGTTCTTAATGAGGTGTTCCTTGATCGCTTCGACGCCGTATACGATTGTTGATCCCGAGCCTATGCCGACGAAGCGCATGTCACTCCTGAAGTGCTCTTCGACTGCCCTGTATGCTGCCTTTCTCTTTGCAGCCTCAACTCCGGCGACGCTGTCGGCCAGCTTGGCTGCTTCCGCGGTCGTGGGCTTCGTAGCCATGATCGATGAAGTCGTGAAAGGTCGCGCTCTGATGACAATACCCGATGCTGTTATGTTTTGTTTATAGGTATGATGCAAGCTCTTTCTCAGTACTCGTGATCGTGATCGAACGACTTCTTGAGAAGGTGTTACTTCAGGGTTCTGCTTCACCTTCAGTACTCGCACTTACGCATCAAGGTCGTGCTACGGCTTGGGAGGGTTTATATGTACAATGCACGTCACAGCATGACCTGAAATTACGGATAAGCGTAGAAGCTATAGGAGGTATATTTTGTTGACTGCAACGTAGCAGTGCGGGGCATGGACGCGGAAGGTGGGGGTTCGCACTTGGGTCTTGCACATGTCGGCCTCAGGCTGCAGCTCATGTCTTCGCACGGCATGTCCAGGCGCTACTGCTATTGACATGAACAATCTGGCTGGAAGGTTTGTAACGGCGTGCCTGACTATATATACATATATACACATCTTATGAAGAGAATTGTCTATCGCTCATGCGCCCAAATAGACGCTGTTCGTAAGCACGCCTTCAAAATTTCATTAGATTTGATGGAATGCCAATGGATTCAATTGACGGACTTGTTTCCGCCCAATGCCGTCATCGTTCCAGGCACCGCCTTCTACGCGGAAAGTGTGAACAGCTAGGTAGGTAGGTAGGTAAGCTCTAAGGTACATTTGCGATATCCACCGTCTTCACTTTCCAAGCCACTGAGGTGCCCATGAAGAGGTCACACAGCACCATGGCCAACGGGCAGAGTCAAGAAGAAGTGCCGCCACCGCTTCAAGACGTTCCGACAGCCAAGGAGAAGAAGTATGACCGCCAACTTCGTTTGTGGGGAGCAGCGGGACAGATCGCCTTGGAACAAACTCACATCCTACTCGTCAACAACGGTTCAGGTGTCACCGGCGTGGAGACGTTGAAAAACTTGGTGTTGCCTGGTATCGGACAATTCAGCATCCTCGACTCCGCCATCGTCACAGAAGCCGATCTTGGTGTCAACTTCTTCCTTGACGATGCCTCACTGGGCAAGTACAGAGCTGAAGAGACGGTCAAACTGTTGCGAGAGCTCAATGATGATGTTGACGGTCATGCCATCACGGCGCCACTGGAGACCTGGATCACCTCCGACGACGCCTTGACGCCGTATACCCTTGTCCTGATCGCCGCACCCCTCGATCCCAAGATCACGAGCATCGTCCAAAGCCATGCGCATGCTCTCAACATACCACTATTCTTCATCCATTCGATCGGCTACTACTCACACTTCTCCGTGGCCCTGCCTGCCGCCTTTCCGATTGTCGATACGCATCCCGATCCTACAGCCACGACCGACCTACGACTGCTAAAGCCATGGCCAGCACTCCTGGAGTTCGCCGCGGACAAGTGCAGAAACATGGACAAGATGAACGGAGAAGAGTTTGCGCATATCCCGTACGTCTGCTTGCTGCTGTATTACCTCGAGCAGTGGAAGGCAACGCACGATGGCAAGCTACCAACAGAGTACAAGGAAAAGACTGCTTTCCGAGATCTGGTTCGATCAGGTAGTGCTACAGAGGAGAATTTTGACGAGGCATGTGCTGCAGTGCTCAAGTCGCTGAACAACCCGAAACCGCCTTCGAGCGTCATCGACATATTGACTGCACGGGAAGCACAACAACTGACCGCCACGTCCGATCCATTCTGGGTGATAGCAAGCGCCATCCGACAGTTCGTGGACAAGCACGGTGAGCTGCCACTGCCGGGTGCCGTGCCCGACATGAAAGCTCGTTCGAACGATTATATCCAGCTTCAAAATGTCTACAAGGCGAAAGCGCGTCAGGATGCTTCTGAGGTACTAGCCACTGTTCGAGCTATTGAGCACCAGACTGGACGCTCTGCGAAGCAAGCAATCGATGAAAAAGAGATCGAAAACTTTTGCAAGGGTGCAGCTCACATTGCACTCGTTCGTGGTTCGCCAATCAAGATCGCAAATCCTCCTGCTAAGATCGCATTTGGCGCCGAGCGAGCGAAAGCACTCAGACAACAGTGCACCAGTTCCGAGAGTTTACTTCACGTGTATCTTTCCTTCTTAGCTTGGGACGAATTTGTAGCGACGCACAGCAGCAGTGCTGAGGAAGCTGGAGGTATGGACATGGGTGTTCCAGGCGCAGGCGCTGCACCAGACTTCGGGGCCGATGCCGACAAGATCACCGGCATCGCGGAGCATTTCTTGGATGACATGATCAAGGAGGCCAATAGCTTCGTGGAAGAGCCTCACTACAGCAGGATCAAGTCCAAAATTGCAGAGACATGCAAGGAATTGGCGCGTGCTGGAGGCGCTGAACTTCACAACATTGCTTCGTTGACAGGCGGCATGGTCGCCCAGGAGGTTATCAAGGTTATCACTAGGCAGTATGTGCCTATCAACAATACCTGCGTGTTTGATGGCATTACCAGCAGATCGCAAGTGTTATTGGCGTAGGTTTAAGATGGCTTATGAGGTATTGAAGGCGTGTTGGAAAATGGTGGCTTCGAAGCATCGCAAGGCGTTTGAGCTAACGAGATGGCTGATGTATCATGCTGCGCAGTACGCATAGAAACGTCAAAGTGGCGAATGGATGTTCATGTACGAGCACGAATGAACGAATTATGATCATTTGGTGTGTCGAGCACAAGTCATGACTGTGCTCTGCATGCATGCAATCAACGAATTCCTCTACCGCTACCCACTGGGCGAGCACATCTGAGACAACAATGTCCGAGTGTTATCTATTGCACTAGCCAGATAGGGACCTACGATCCTCGAGTAGCGTCTAGCGCTGCCTTGATCGCATCACAACTCGCCTTCGCATCACCGAACAGCATCTTGGTATTGGGCTGGTAGAACATCGGATTCGGCAAATCCGCATATCCGCTTCCCATGCCTCGTTTCATCACGATCACCTGTTTGCTCTTGTAGGCATTGATGATAGGCATGCCGGCGATAGGGCTGGGAGGAAAAAAGTTAGCAGAAATACAAATGACGAATGGGGGGACGCTCATGGGTCTCGTCGCCGCCTGCAGAACTTACCTATCTGGCTCGTATGCGATCGGGTTGACGGTATCGTTCGCGCCGATGACAAGGGTCAGATCGACATCGTCGAAACCTTCTTCGTTGACTTCGTCCATTTCGAGGACGATGTCGTAGGGTACTGATGCTTCGGCTAGCAGGACGTTGCACTGTCCTGGCATACGTCCGGCCACAGGATGGATTGCGAAGACGACTTCTACGTTCATAGTCCTTAGCATATCGACGATTTCGGCGATGGGATATTGTGCTTTCGCCACAGCCATGCCGTATCCGACGACGATGACGACCTTTTGCGCATTCTTCAGGGTGTCGACAGTTTCTTCCACGGAGGTTTTGGTTATTTCTCCTTCGATTTTTTGGTCTGTTTTGGCGGGCGCTGCGATGCCGCCGAAGAGCACGTTGGTGAGGGAGCGGTTCATGGCTACGCACATGATGTATGAGAGGATTGAACCACTGACGCCGATGAGAGAGCCCACGGTTGTGAGGATGGGGGAGTTGAGCATGAAGCCTTCGGCGACTAGGGCGAAGCCGCTGTAGGCGTTCAGGACGGTGATGACGACGGGCATGTCTGCGCCGCCGATAGCTGCGGTTGTGGTGAAACCTTTTGCGAAACTGAGGGCGGTGTTGACGCCGAGACATGATGCTGCGATGAGTGGCGCTCCTGGAGCATACATCAGGAATGCACCCATGGTGGCGACGTTTGTGCCCAAGAGGGTCGCGTTGACGAGATGTTTGCCAGGGAGGACCGTGGGACGGCTGGACATCTTGCCTGCGAGTTTGAGGAAAGCGACGATTGAGCCTGTGAATGTTACGCCGCCGATGAGGACGCCGAGGTAGCCTGTTACCATGTGTAGCATGTCGAGATGTGAGATCGCGGCCATGACGGAGCCGATACTGGTCAGGACCGCTGCGAGACCGACCACGGAGTGTAGTGCTGCAACCATCTGTGGCAATTCGGTGGGAGTGATGCGGCGGCCAAGGAGGGCGCCAACGAGGCTACCAATGCCTGCAACACCGACGAACTGGACCAGGGTCTCCGGAGAGAAGCCAACTGCCGCCAGAGAGGCGAGGACACCAGATCCAACGCCTAGCATGCCGAGGAGGTTACCTGTTCGAGCGGTGGCTTGGGAAGCGAGACCTGTCAGAGAGCCGATGCATAGAAGACTGCTGGCAAGGTAGCCAGCTTGTACCAGACCTGCCATACCAGTCGACGCAGCAACTAAAAAGCCGCCTCCGAACAGTGCGCCAGGAATGGCGTACAGCCAAGGATATTCCTTTGGGTCCGTCGGTCGCCGAAACATGTCCAGCATTCTCTTCGTTATCACAAACCCACCAGACACGTTTACGAAAGCCAGCAGCACTGAGGCAGCGCCGAGGACTTGTGGCAATGTCTGAGGTAGATAACCACCACCCATGATGAAGAAGCCACCTATTCCCACCATACCAGATATGGCATTGGTGACTGACATCAAAGGCGAGTGAAGAGCGGGTGCCACGCCCCAGACTACTCGATAGCCGATCAAGCCAGCGAGAGAGAAAGTGAAGAGGTTGGACATGAAGATAGGTCCGGTCATCTTGCCAAGAGCTAGTGCAGTCCCCATACCTCCAGTGACTGTCGCAACCTCCCGTGTCGCCTTCTGCCACGGCGTGAGAGCTACAACTTCTTCCTTGACTTCAACAGGCTTTGCGGCTGGTGCTGGTGGCGGTGCGACAGGCGGTAGAGGTGGCACAAGTTGTCCTTCGTGAGTCACTATCGATCTCCTCACGACTTCGTCGTTCAGGTCGATGCCGAAATGGCCCTCTTTTGGTGACATGGACAGCAGAAATTTCGTAATATTGTTGGAATACAGTGTGGATGCCTGAGTCGGTAGTCGAGAGGGAAGATCAGTGTATCCAATAACCGTCACACCCTGGTGATGAATGAGCTCCCCTGGCACTGTGACCTCGCAGTTGCCACCATTTTCTGCAGCCAGATCTACAATAACCGAGCCCGGTTGCATGGCCTCTACCATTTCTTCGGTAATCAAGATCGGAGCAGGCTTTCCTGGTATCAGTGCAGTCGTGATGATGATATCGACCTCCTTGGCTTGCTCCTTGAACAATTTCATTTGAGCTTCGTGAAATTCTTTGGACATGGTTTTGGCATAACCTCCTGCACCAGCACCGTCTTCCTTGACGCTGACTTCGATAAACTCTGCGCCAAGCGACTGGACCTGCTCTCTTGCAGCGGATCTTGTGTCAAAGCCTCGAACGATGGCGCCCATGCGCCGTGCTGTCGCGATGGCACTGAGACCTGCAACACCAGCTCCGACCACCAGTATCTTGCAAGGTGGAACTTTTCCAGCAGCAGTGGTCTGACCTGTCAAGTATCGTCCGAAATGATTGCTTGCCTCGAGCACGGCTTTGTAACCAGCAATGTTCGCCATACTGCTCAATACATCAAACTGCTGCGCTCTCGTGATTCGAGGGATTTGGTCCATGGCGAAGGACGTGATCTTCTTCTTGACCAGCTCATCAACGATCTTCTTGTTCCTGTCGATGTTCGGCTGTAAGATACTGATTAGAACGCCACCTTCCTTGAAGCCTTGAATGAAGTTGTTGGGTGAAAGTGTCGTGCTCCTGAGTCGCGGGGGCCGGACCTTGAGAACAATGTCGCTGTCGTACCAGACTCGACTAGCATTGACCAAGGTCGCGCCAGCTTCTTCGTATTCGTGAGCCGGAAACTGGGCTTGGAACCCAGCGCCATGCTCAACCAGCACTGCTTTGAACCCTTTCTTCATCAGGATCTTGGCATTCTGAGGAGTGATGGCAACTCTCTTCTCGTTGGTGCGCACTTCAAGAGGAACACCGATCACCAAGTCACTGTACGGAATTGCCTTTACTGGTTCTGCTTGCTTCGCCTCGAGCGTCTCCGTAGCATTAGGCGGTATGGGCACTGCAGGCTGTGGCGGAGGCTGCGAAGCTCCAGCTGTCGCAGCTCCTTGTCGACATCGCGGCGTGCTGAACAGCAACCTCCTTTGGTTGAAGGCGGGAACAATGCCCAGGCGGGAGGACTTCTGCGAATACATCATTGCGTTGTAAGGCTTGAGTGGCCGCCACACAGGCCACATATCGGAAGGCTAGGCGCTATCATCAGATGCGTGTTGTTGTACCGACGACCTAAAGCTTTATACTGCTAGTCCGATGGCCCTTGTTGCCTATTGAGGTCTCAAGTCGACGAAGTGAGGTCAGCTTAGGGTCCGCTCTGTCGAATCGCACCACGTCGAACAGCTACGCTTATGGCAGTAGACAACGTACGATCTGTGAAGAACGCGTGTTACAATCCTCCAGACAGGCGCTGTATGCAGGCCGTTACAAGAGCGAGAGGTACATGGTCGAAGTGAAGCACGTTTCCAGTAAACGGACGTGTGACCCAGCGAGCGGGCGGGGTGCTGCCCTGAAGTATCGCGCGTCCAACCATTAGCCGCGACCGGGTTGTGCGCGAAGTTAAGAAGACTCGGAGTAGTGACTAGTGAGGTTGTGAACGCGGCAACTCCGCATCCCGGCAGCCGTTTTCATGCACATGCGGGGAAATGCAGCAGCGCACGGATGGGGAACATGGTGAAGACCAACGAATGCATGGGTGCATATATGTAGTACAAAATGCTCGCGGTAGTAGTATGTACAATGCAGCGGTATGGTCGCTCGAGATCCTGTACATGCCTCGTGACCCATCCCTCATGTCTGTGTGAACGCCGTCGCTATGCCAGTGGTCAAAAGTGTGGTATCATCATGTGCGCAATTTCATGGGTCGCTCGCGCTCTTCATACGCTTCAAGGTCGACAGATGCAGCAAGGTTGCCCTGAAGTTGCTCCTGAGGTAGAGGAGTGTGCACGTCGGATGCTGTCGGCGGTTTGCCATGCTCGGACTCTTCAAGGTTTCGACTTTCCAACGTACGAAGTCTTGCTTTGAGTTCGTCAATAGGTCGTCGAGACGCCGATTCATCAGCGTGCGAGGTATTCGCAGCATGGGTAGATATCTCGTTGACGCCATTCTCGATTTGTGCACCCAGTGATACGCTGTCTCGAGACAACTCAGGATGGATCGTAGCACTGCTCGGTGCCTCTTGATCGAACTGTGGCCAAGCCGAGTGCATAGGCCGAGTCGGGGGTAGTGGAGCCTGTCCGTCCAACGAATGTCCTTCATTCACTTGCAGCATCTTCAAAAGTCGGGGCAAGCTATTTGGATGTGTTCGTGCAGCATGATCGATGACTTTGTCGAACTCTTCGCGATTATTCGCATGCTTGCAAAGTCGTAGCATCGTCACGAAAGTCTCAATCCTGATGTCCTCGACCCTTGCGCCGCGCCATCGCCTGTGACTTTTGTCTTTGAGCAATAGTAGCTGTTTCCATATCGCGAAGCCAGTCGTCCAGTCCGCTCGTCGAGCGCAATCATCGAGCAGATGAGACATGCCCGCCATGCTGAGTCCCCAACCATCCTGTGACATGCCATCACAGATCTTGAGCGCAGTTTCGATGCCGCTGAAGCGCAGGACGCCCCTAATCAGAGCGCCAAAGACCATTGGGGTCGGATACGGTAGTTGAATTATGTTGCGATTGTTTTCGTTCTCGATCAATCGTGCTCGTCCTGCGTCAGTGATCTGAATATCTGGCTTGGCTACCATGATGCCACCTTCTCGGCCACGCATCCGAGACACTAGTCGTGTGAATTCAGCAGCATTGCCGATCCTGTTATAGTGATTCAGCATCGTGACAAGAGTAACTTCGTTTGCGCGCATCCTTGTCCACCAGAATGAGTGTATGACGTCTTGTACCAGCGCAGTCTCCCTGATCCGTTCGAAGTTGCTCAATAGTATGTTGTATGTGTCAACATTGGGAGGCGAGGTTGAGACAACAAGATTATGACACACTTTAGCCAGGAGGGTTGGGGTAGACATGGATCCGTCGCGAGCATTGCTGAACAGCTCATTGAGACTCCTGTTCAAAGCACGCGTGGCCATGTGAAACTCTCCTAAATCATCCTGGTAATAACTCGTGAGAGGTACATCGTCTTCAGATCTCTGCCAAAGCTGGTATACACCATCATCTTCGTCATTCTCATGACGCAGGTCTCTCAACCGCAGAAAATTGTGTCTCTTACTCCATTCGGCCTTGTAGACGTCAGTCACACGGGTCGTGGGATCTGGAAAGGCTTGAGATAAAACGTGATCAGCCTCCTCTTCCCAATCACGCGCGCGCATCCTCAGGAACATCCTCAGTATGAGTAGATCAATGCTCAAAGAAATCCTTTCTACTTTCCTCGGTTTCCATCGAGTGGAAGCTGCTTCTTGCTTTCGAAAATCTGGGGCATAGATGGACTGCGGGGGCAAATTGCCCGGCTGTAGGTCTGGCCCAGTATTCGTTGGCCACTGCGGTTTGGCAGCTCGGTGTGCAGACGAGTCCATGTTCGCATCAATTTCCTCCCAATCATCTTCACTAAGCGGGACATACTTGTCATCCCCTTGGGTCACGTCTTCCTTTTGTGCAGACGCGTCTTCAATCTTTTCGTGCAAATGGTCGGCCTCGGGTACATTGCGGAGTGGCCGCTGTGTTTCCATACCACTCTGAATCGCAGGCTCGACGCTCGCTGTGTGGCCCTCCGTAGTCTCTGCGCTAAATGCCTTACACTGAGTGCCGTCATCCACGACTTCCTGCTTGTCATCTTGCGCCTGGACCGCAGCTTGTGCTTCCGACCTTCTGTCCAGCTGGCCGAGCTCTTGCTTCACGTCAGCTATCGCCATGTCCCATCTTTCTCGCCTCTGCATCTTGATGCCTGCATCGAGAGTTGCAGCGGATGCGAATATGCCAGAGTACCAGAACGTCGAAGAGGTCCAATATCGAGGCATTCGTTTCGACGCCGTTGTGCCAGCTGTCCTGGCCAGGCCATGGCCGGCTGATAGACATTGCGGACAATTGCATGCGCCTCTAACCTGCGCGACCCGGCTCCAAATCGTTTGCATTACCGCGCCATGCTGTATTGATGAATTGTCCCCAAGAAATGGTGATGTGATGGATCTTGAAGCGGGTGCAGCCGTTCGGCACGATCTCCCCGAGACACGCCCTGCTCCGAGGCTCCATGCCAGTGGTTGACTGTCAAGGAACGAACACATATATCACTCCTGCTTTTGAGGAACACAATGGAAAGTGCCAGAACTGCATGTTTCCGTTGAATGCAGGCACGATCGAGATGCATGTACGCGACTTTTCAGAAGCGCGTAAGTCGCCTCGCTTTACGCCCAAACTACAAAAGGTTTGCATGACATCTGAAGTGCCATGTCGAAGTTCTTCCGCTCTCCAAACTCCAGTGGAAGCGATACAGATAGTGACGATGGCACTGAAGAACTTTCGACTCGAGCTGCACACCTGAATGTATCTGACCACTCGCACTCTGCGACCTCACTGGAGTCCGTTGTACAGGATGGCCATGCTCCAGGTCTTGTGAATGGTGGAAGAGATTTGTTACTGCACGCGCTGCTGGAAGAAAGGTACATCAATCAGGTTCGATCTGAGAATGGCGCTGGGAATAGAAGCGGATTGAGTGAGGATGAAATAATACGAGAAGGCCGTCGTCGATATCAAGCAGTCTGTAAGTAACGTTAAGGTGCCTGGTCCACTGATTTTGACTGCTGATGCATCGCCGTTTGCTTTTTAAAAGACTTTGCTTACATTCCCTGTCTAGGTGCTCGTCTAGCTCCTCTGAATCTGGTATCGGCTGGCCTTGATAACGATGGGCACAGCGCGGTTCGCCAGACTGTTCGAGATCGTCTCGATGGCGTTACATGCGGTATGTATGTTTGAAAGCACAGACACGCCACCATACATCGAACTGTCAGCTGCCGGAGTGTCGGGCATCACTGTGCATCACGAGTATCGCTAATGTCTTTGTAGGAGCCAATGGTGGTCCAGGTATGCGTGTTGTCCAGGCACAAATGCAAGGTCGCGGTGCTCTCCCTGCGCCACTACGACGATTGCTCACAGAGGGAGAAGCGCCATCGCAACTTCCACTTGGTGGCCTAAACTTGCCAAATCATAGTCATGGACATACACATCACAGCCTGTCAGCCAGACGGTATTACAACGACTTCGAAGAACTTGGCCTCTTGGGCAAAGGCGGATTTGGCCAAGTGTTCAAAGCTCGACATCGACTGGACCAACGAGAATATGCTATAAAGAAGATCCCGATTCATCCTGCCATGGTTGCACGTATTGTGGCTGAAGGAAAGCAAGCAATGGACGAGGCTCTAGCAGAAATACAGACACTCTCAAAACTCGAGCATCCGAACATTGTGCGCTATTTCAGTAGCTGGGTGGAATGGTCGACAATAGATGCTGTCTCTTCTGATTCCAGTAGCATTCTTGAAGGAGCTGGACCAGATGATGCTGACGACTTTCCTATGCATTTCGATGCCCTTGGTGTCTCCCTGCAAAGGATTCGAACCGAAAGTGACACGCAAGCCTCCGACATCTTTGAGAGTCATTCGCAAAAAGAGGTGACGCGCAGAAGCATCGAAGATCTTACGGACACAGGGTCCAGTGGCCAGCTAGTGTCTATGTCAGCTCACAGCTTGATCTTACACATGCAAATGGATGTGTATCCGATGACACTGGCAGACTTCATCGCTCCAAAAGCACCCCATTCCACGATTACGCCACTTGCGCATTGTTTCCACCTCGAGACTTCAATCCGCATACTCTTGGCAATACTGGAAGGCGTGGAATACCTACACGCGAAGAACATAATTCATCGAGACCTCAAGCCAGCGAACATTTTCCTACGCCATGAAGAAAATCCCAGAGCGACGCACCATTGCGTTGACCTCTTTCTATGCTCACGTTGTCGAAAAGAAGGTCAAGCTCAGCCCATCAAGATCAATGTCCGCATCGGCGATTTCGGCTTGGTTACGCAATTGGGCAGCACATCAGAAACTACATTACCTGCGTCGACTAATGTGGTCGGGACAGAACTATATCGACCGCGGCGCACGGCCTCGAATGTGGACCCGATGCTGGATTTACATGCTTTGGGCATCATAGCTTGTGAATTATTGTGCAAATTTGACACACAGATGGAAAGGCGAGAGACCTTACAGGGCCTGAAGAATGGTACGTCACAGTCGGTGGTAGTATGTCGTAACGGCTCGGCCGGCAGTACGTGGCGTGAGACAAGACGGCGCGACGCACTGCCGCCACTAACACTAGTATCGGCTGAGATAAGGCCATATGGGTATGAATTCAGCTAACTTCGTTCTTCTCAGGTGTATTTCCCAAGCACTTTGCGACTTGCGCTGGGCATCATAAGCCTAAGCTCGAAGAGTGCATTGAATCAATGCTTGGGAATGGGAAACCCTCTCTGGAGGATATCAAGGCGAGCATGTTATCTTTTATCGAGACGACATGAAGATCTGGGTCGGAGGCTGAGATATATCATGCCTGTGCTAAGTAGCTCATGCACGCCGTTCATTGTGGGCCCTGAATTTGCCTTGGTGGTATGCCTTGTCTGCCAAACTACGATAACGCTTTCCGCCATTGCTCAGGTTGGCAGATGATGGCAAAGCAAGAGGTTCGAGGAGGGCAGTGCCGCTTAGTAATGGGATGCAGGTGCAATTATCACCACGCAGTCTCATCGAGCCATATTGAAATTCTTCTCCATAAGCTCCAGGTCTGGTACTCTTGTCCATAGCTCCTGTCCCATAATACCATCCACACAGCACAAACCTGCAAGTTTACACATATCGGAGTCGCCGCTCGACGATTGTAATGTCAGTGGCCATGTGCCTTCCCAGACGAGCACTGGCTGACCGTGTGCCACTTGTATCGGCGGTCCCAGGCCAAGGAATCGTTTCTGTGTCACGTAGATAGAAAAGAACCCATACACAAGCTTATTGATGTTCTGCAGCAACGCGACTGGAGGATGCCGACATTCGCCCGATAAGGTGCAATAGCGTGTCACTTTCGCGGAGGAACGTGCAAGGGTCCACGGTGTCCCTCCAAAATTTCCAGAAGCCGAAAGGCCTGCGTTGACTTTTCTTTCTGACGACCACATCTTCGCATCAATTGTGGTTCGTCCGCTCATACTGTCCAGTCAACATGGTCACTAATGGAGAAGTCAATGGCGTGCCGCCTCCTCATACCCATTTCGATACCATCTTGGTGCTCGACTTCGGATCACAGTTCACTCATTTGATCACGCGACGACTGCGAGAGCTCAACATATATTCTGAAATGTTACCTTGTACGCAAAAGATCGCAGATCTTTCGTGGAAGCCAAAAGGCGTCATTCTGTCTGGTGGTCCCTACTCTGTCTACGAAGCTGGAGCACCACACGTTGACCCAGCTGTTTTCGAGCTCAATGTGCCAATTCTCGGTATCTGCTACGGACTACAGGAGCTGGCATGGCACTTCGGGAAAAACGTCGCAGCAGGCGAGAAAAGAGAATACGGTAAAACAGAACTGAAGGTTACGCGACACCAAGGACACATCGATCATCTCTTCGAGGGTCTGGAAGAGGGGTTGGAGGTGTGGATGTCGCATGGTGACAAGCTTTCCAAGATGCCGGACAATTGGCTCATCATCGCCGAAACGGAGAACGCGCCCTTCGCTGGCATTGCGCACGAGGACAAGCCATATTATGGCATTCAGTTCCATCCGGAAGTCACGCACACGCCGAAGGGGACGCAAGTGATTAAGAACTTCGCGGTCTCGATATGCAAGGCGGAACAGAAGTGGACAATGGGCCGCTTCGTCGACCAAGAGATTGAACGCATTCGAACGCTAGTCGGTCCCAAGGCGCAAGTCATCGGCGCAGTATCCGGAGGCGTCGACTCTTCGGTGGCAGCCAAGCTCATGCAAGCTGCTATCGGCGACCGCTTCCACGCAGTGATGGTTGATAATGGCTGCTTGCGTATGAACGAGGCCCTGGAAGTGGAGAAAACACTCAAAGAAGGGCTCGGTGTCAATCTGAAGGTTGTGGACAAGAGCAAGCTGTTCCTCGACCGGCTGGCCGGTGTCACCGAACCAGAGAAAAAGCGCAAAATCATTGGAAACACGTTTATCGATATTTTCCAGGAGGAGGCAAAGGCAATAGCGGCAGCAGCTGAGAACACTGATAGAGCTGGAAAGATTGAGTGGTTTCTTCAAGGCACCCTCTACCCAGATGTGATCGAATCGATCTCCTTCAAAGGCCCAAGCGCCACTATCAAGACACATCACAACGTTGGCGGCCTTCCAGAGAAGATGGATCTCAAGCTCATTGAGCCGCTGCGTGAACTGTTCAAGGATGAAGTTCGTGCACTTGGCACTGAGCTTGGCATTCCTGAGCATCTCGTCTGGAGACATCCTTTTCCAGGGCCAGGTCTTGCTATTCGCATCATCGGGGAAGTGACCGCGGAGAAAGTTCGAATGGTACAGGAGGCCGACAAGATCTGGATAGAGGAGATTCGCAAGGCAGGGTTCTATCGCGCGATTTCGCAAGCATACGCAGCACTCCTGGGCGCCAAAGCTGTTGCTGTGGTGGGCGACCAACGGCTTCATGGCGAGATCATCCATCTTCGTGCCGTGCAGACTACCGACTTCATGACGGCCAACGTGTTCGACGACTGCCCTCAGAAGTGGTTCAACATGGTCGGTGGACGCATCGCAAACGAGGTCAAGGGAGTTGCTCGTGTCGTATATGAGATCACTGGCAAGCCTCCTGCAACGATCGAGCTCGAATAGATGGGAGTGGCTGCACTGAGGCTGGCCAAGCGGCTGGCTATACTTTGAGAGCCATTGACAACGACACGAATAGATAGCGCTGGCGTCTGGATAGGAATGATTGATGATTAGAATCGCGACGATACCCCTCAAGTTATGGAAATGCTTATGTTCACGACCACAGCCATTTCCTATCTGAACGAGTAGTAGCCGATCGATCTTGCGCCACTTCAAATGCCGGTCGCACAGTCGTCATTAGATGTAGCTTGCATTACATGTTGACAACATTGAATCTGTCACTGCGTGCTGGTAGTATGCGAGTTGCCGCCAACGATTACTCTTGCTTCACGAAGTTATGACGCTAGTGAGTCGTGCCTGAATTAGTGGACCTATTGCATCATCGCTATGACGTTCGTGACTGCAAACCCACCTGCACTTTCCAAGCTTCCACAGAGCGCTATATACATCTTGTGCTCTTCAACGGATTCTGCTTTCTCGCATACAATCACATCAACCAACTTAAAAGGAGCTTCAACAATACTCACCCACAGCTTCAAATAACAAAACACGTTTAGTACTCATTCAACCACAAAAGCAGCCATGTCTGGAAATAGCAAAGCCGGCAGCGCAGGTGTCATGCAGGCAGGTGACCAGGTAAGTACACATTCACTCGTCACGACATGCACATCCTCGCACACCAAGTACACCACTAACCGATGCTCAGCGTAACGCTCCTCAGGCCGCCCAGGGTAAGAACGAGTCCAACGAGGAACGTTTCCATGACGGCAAGGAGAATGCCCATGACCAGCAAGACTCCAAGGACGAGCGCTCGATTGCCAACAAGCTTGATGCTGCAAAGACCCAAAATACCGTCGAGAGCGATGGTCCAAAGTCAGAGGACGATCGCCTGAGCCAGAAAGATGCCACTCTCCCAGTAAGTTTCATCATTGATTCAAAACTCTTTTCAACACTTCATGAATGATCTTACTGATGATCGTTCTCACAGGCAATCAGCCACGGCAACGAACCCAGCAAGGGTGCCAAGATCGACCAAGAGTTGAGGGAAGAAGAAGAGGCGGAACTCAAGAAGAAGGGCGCCTTCGGCCCTAAGTAGAATCAACAGGCCGCAGGACAGGCAGGACCAGCACCACCACCTCCTCCACCTCCTCCACCACCGCCTGCACCGTCCAGCGAAGATTCTGGTGCGGGACCTCAAGGTCCGACTACGCCGAAACCACCAGCACGACCAACAACAGTAACCGTCAAGGAATTGGACGGTGCGGCTGATGACATTCCTCTCAGACATGTCCCACCAATGACATATGACAATATCTTTCAGGAGCATGCTCAAAACGTCCAGTCTTCCCCTCCTGCCTCGAATGAGGTGCCGCGTGATTGCTGTCCAGAGGGCTGTCGGTGTGGTTTGAGATGCTGCAGATTTTGCAGCATTCAGTGAGACGCTATGCGTATGCGTTATCGGGTGGTAACTGGAGCTGCAATGCCGTTAACTGGTAGCTTCTTCTCTATCATGGAATCAGTACTATGACTGTTGACGTCGACTATCGACGAATTATGAAAAGCTTTATTCACATTTCATGCCTCCTTTCCATTGGCTTGGCGAGATGATTTTTTTATCTGGTCAGTTCCTCCAGGACTTGTTCACACCATACATGCTGCATGTTATAACTGCTTTTGACTGCCCACACCTTTTATACAAATACCAACATGCTGCTACTTCATCCCCTAATCGTCACTCCACACCTCGGGCGAAACACATTTCCCAGGAATCCACTTGATCGCAAACCACTCCCTCCCATTCCTATATCGATTCCTCCAATTCAACGCCTTGCTCGCCGCCTCACTACTGAATATTGTACATCCCGTCTCGGCATCTCGCAGCACGGCCATCGGTTCCCCTTCTTCCAGATGGATGAATTCCCATTCGAAGTCGGTGGCGTCGATGACGTTTATTCGTACGTCGGGTCGCTTTCGGCGGGATCGTCGTGTGAATTCATCGTAGGCCCAGCTGTAGTCGTCGGTTAGGGAGATGAGGAGGGGTGGGTCGGAAGTGGGGTTGTCGTTGTTGGATTCGGTTATGGGTGTGGGTGATGGTGTGAAGCGGTGGTACCAGTCGATCTGGGGTGAGGAGGCGGGGGTTAGTCATTTTTTGGTAGAGGGAGTGGAGCGGAATGGAGGGAATTGTAGTAAAGCGTTGTGGGGCTAGTATGGAGGATTGTATTGCCGGTTAATGAGGTATGCTACTAGGTTGACATCATTATACCAGAGGATTGGATGCTTTGGAATGCCTTACCTGGGAGTCGAGGTTCGCCGGGCTGATCACCCTAGTCCAGGAAGACCAGTCATCCCCCAGCTGACACTTCGTATCGAAATTTCCATCTTCGTCCTGTCTGGTCAAACTCGTGGCATCCGTGACACGCCAGAAGTGTTTCGGCTTTGGTGGAAGAGTTTCCGCAAACCAGTATGGACTAATATATTGGCTTGGATCAGACGAGGAGAATTTGCCGAACGTGTGGATGTCGGTCTGGCTTTGATCGCTACCGTCGATGGGGTCTTTGCCTTTGGTGCTGAGCTTGCTGCGTCTTGATGCGTGTTTGGAGAGCATCGCTGCGCTGCTCCTCCGTATAGCTCGCAATGGTGCTTGGGGTTCGCATGAACTGTCGAGGGGTGGAAGGCGGATCATACACGACGAGTCTTCCGGCAGTACCATAGAGGCCCTCTGTTCTTTCATGGCGGAATATCGCTGTAGGTTGTGGGAAGATGGGCGTGGGAGAGCATAGATCTGGAAGTCATGGAGAAACATGGGCGTACGTTATGGTCTTCTTCGATGAGCGCGGGCGTTACGAGGTCAGATGGTCCTAATTTTATGTGACCATTCGTCGTCGTCGGCATGGATACTCGTAGCTTTCTGCGGTTATAATTTACTACGCCGGGAATGTTGTTGAGGATGTGGCGATGTGTAGAGTAATACATTAGTAGATGAAGATGTCGAGTGGTTCCACCGTCATGTGATTTTGGGACTTATTAGGACTGATGAGGAGGTATTCTTCGAGACGTAGGCATCGTTTCAAGCTGAAGATGCGTCTCAAGTAGTGGATGATAATTATGTCAAGTGTGGCTGTAACATGTCATCTGCGATCGGGCGGGTAGTGGAACTGCCTTGTGCCAGAAACGGGGCGGGCGTGTATTCTATTGATTACTTTTATTGAAGCTGAAGGGCATATTCGATCACGCTGAGATCAGAGGTCGTCCCATGGAGCATCTAGATCGTACGCCCCCTGGTCGTTTCCCAGGAAGCATGGCTACTGCGTGCCCGTTTGGAGCAGAAGCAGCTGAGGACAACCTGGTCGGATCGTAGCGGGTGCCGAGGCGATGGGGATACGTAGGATGCACGTCGACGTGTACAAGGTGTTAGGCGGTGAAATAAGAAGCAGAGATTGAAGAAGACTCAATGTTGGCACAAGATTCAAGAGGCTGGTTCTATCTCATGATTGCCCCGCTTTGGGACTAGTCTATATCTAAGTATAGTGTCAGCGCGCATCTCGATATCTGGAGATCGCATCCATGTAACTACATGTATACAGTAACAGAACATCTTGTGATCAACGGCAGGCTGACAAAGCGTCGACATCATATGATACACAAGGTATACGGTCGTCGGTGTCACGAATACCAATACCCATACCAATAAGAGATGTTAGCTGCTTACTGTCGCTGATGTTGCGAACAAACATGCTGGACGGTGCTCGACGCGTGTACACATGATCCCAACTACAGAACATGAGACACCACCATCATGGGCCAAGGCTATTCTTCTATCGCTCTTCCGGCTGGTCCAAGCGCCATCGAGGCGAGCGAACTCACAGATCTCACGTTCGAGAAGCCGCTGGGCGGTGCACGTTTCCTCCGAACCATTAGAGCAAGACATCAAAGTGGTCTGGTCGTCGTCAAGTCGTGCGCCAAGGTCACCGCAAATATCTCCTTCAAGAGGTACGCACGAGCTCTGAAAGAGGAGCGTGCCAAGTTGCGAGATATTCCGAATGTCTTGTCGTACACCAGGATCAGAGAGACGAGCACGCTCGGAGTCCTTGTACGCCAATTCATTCACACCTCCCTCTACGACCGAATCAGCATACGTCCATTCCTCGAGCATATCGAGAAAAAATGGATCGCCTTTCAGCTTCTCTGCGCTGTCCGAGATTGCCATGGCCGTGGAGTCTTCCATGGCGACATCAAATCCGAGAACGTCATGGTAACTTCGTGGGGCTGGGTCTACCTGACCGACTTTGCCTCGACCTTTAAGCCCGTCTACCTACCCGAGGACAATCCAGCGGATTTCTCCTTCTACTACGACACCTCTGCTCGTCGCACATGCTATCTCGCTCCCGAACGATTTCTAGCATCTGGACAACAGCCGAGCGAAGGCCATATTGTTCAGTGGAACATGGACATCTTCAGCCTGGGTTGCGTACTTGCTGAGCTATTTACAGAGGCACCTACCTTTACGCTTAGCCAGCTGTTCCGATTTCGCAAGAGCGAATATGATCCGACTGTTGCCTTACTGAATAAAGTTGACGATAATCATGTTCGCGACATGATCAGCAGCATGCTCAAGCTGGACCCCACTATGCGATGGCACGCCAATGACTACTTAGACCACTCTAAAGGCAAGGCTTTTCCCTTGTACTTCTATAACCATTTGCATACACTCATGCAAGAAGTCACGGACCCTGCTTCCGGTCGCAAATCTCTTGTAGCCAGCGATACGAACAATGGCCAGGCAGATAATCGGATCGACAGGATTTACGAAGATTTTGACATGCTCTCTGTGTCACTCGGCTATGATAACATACAGGCCGGAGTGGTGGTCTCGCCGAAACCACTCTACTCAAGAGGCCTGTTCCCTTTGCAGATCGACCTTCCTAATAGTAGACACACTGCTGGCTCGGCGCGGTCGGGCGAGAGCGACAATGGTACCTTCATCTTGCTCAATGTCATCACATCATCTATGCGCAGCTCAGCACGTGCTTCGTCCAAAGTTCGTGCTTGTGAGCTTCTGTTAGCATTTGCAGAACAGCTTCCAGACGAGGCCAAGCTAGACAGAATCCTGCCATACATCATGCCGCTTCTAGACGATGGGAATGACATGGTCCTGGTAGCTGCTCTGCGAACCATGACCCAGCTTTTAGCTTTGGTCACTGTTGTGTCGCCCGTGAATTCCTTCTTGTTCACCCAGTATATCTTCCCAAGGCTACTTCAATTCACAAAGACTTTCGGTTTTACGAAGAATGCATTGGTACGAGCAACATATGCCGCATGCTTAGCAAGTCTGGCAGAAACCGCTTCGCGTTTCCTCGACATGATGCAGGCGCTACGAGCAGAAGGCTCACTGCCTTCGTCTGACCAAGAGCCTGACGGCGATGGATTCGTAGTGGGAGAAGACGCGTACGATGCCGCACGACTGGAAATGCTCGAGCAATTCGAGGGTCAGATTAAAGTCTTCCTGACCGACACAGATAACGCAGTAAGGCGAGCATTCTTGACGTCAGTTCCAAGCTTGTGCGTCTTTCTAGGGGAGGCCAGAGCAGCCGATGTGATATTGACTCATCTCAACACATATCTCAACGATCCGGACTGGCTTCTTAAGTGTGCCTTCTTCAGGACTATTGTTGGCGTCGCCGTATACATCGGACCTGCAAACCTGGAGGAATATATTCTGCCTATGATGATCGGATCCCTCACGGATCCGCAGGAGTTTGTCGTGGAGCAGACGCTCAGGTCTATGGCGATCATGGCCGAAATGGGTCTGATGCAACGCGAGAAGACATGGGAACTCATTGACACTGTGGCTCGTTTTGAAATGCATCCCAACATTTGGATCAGGGAAGCATCTTCACATTTCGTTTCGGCAGCCACGACGTATTTGTCTATGGCAGATGTTCGCATCATTGCGTCGCCATTGCTTCAGCCATATCTCAAAGTGCCTGTTGGAAACCTTGACGAAAAGGAGCTGCTGGATGCATTGAAGAAACCACTACCTCGTGCGGTACTTGACCTCGCAGTACAATGGGCCGCGCGCAGCGACAAGAGCGTATTCTGGAAGAACGCTGAGAAGGCGAGACATCTCACATATCCTGTCGCGGGCGCAATGCCACCGCGGTCGTCAGTCGCCGCGTTCGGCCCAAAGTCTATCGCCAAGGAACCCAAGACGGACGAGGACGAGCAGTGGCTGGGTCGCCTACGCAACGCCGGTCTGCGTAACGAGGACGACATGAAGTTGCTAGCTCTTCGAGCAATCTTGTTAAGAACTGCCAAACGGTCCAAGCGAGACGATGGACAGTCAAACAGTGAACCGTACGAGCAGATTATCAGCCTAACGAGACTGAAGGTCAACCCACAGACCGTCATCTTCGACGCTGATACGCGCACATATGAGCAACACGTTCAAGATCAAGAGCAGCACCGCACAATTGCTGAAGCAATAGAGGAAGCCGCAAGCGCGCGACGCAAGGAAAGCGTTCAGCGAACAGATGGTGCGCCCAGCAACGGTAATGACGGCGCTTCGAGTGATTCCCAGTCCAAAAGGGATGCATCTAGACCCCAACAAATCCGTCGTCTGTCTGGTCTCCGAACACAGCCGTCTGGAAGTCTCTCTTCATCTCCGAGCTCAGGACTTGGTCTACTCGGTCGCGATGTGGATCAGGCGCTACGTCAGAAAGGAAGCGCTGCAGGCTTACTTGGCGGTGCTGACCTACGTGGCAAGACGCTTGCTGATGTAAAAACAGATGATCTTACTGCCACGGGCAAGCTGAATCCTGGACGCTCTGTGAGTCGACGTAATTCGCCAACCCCTGATACGGCGCAGCGAAGAGGCGCAATTGAGCGTGCAGCCAGTCATCGTGCTGTACACAACTATGCTGGCAACGACCCGACGGTACTCAAATTGCTCGATGCTGTGTACGTTGATAACTTTCCTATCGACACCGCTGACTTCGGACCCATGGTACAGCCACGTTCTGGTGCCATTCCGACTAATGAGAGTCATCCGACTCCAGGACCGTGGAGGCCACAAGGACAACTACTAGGAATACTTCCTGAACACTCCGGGAAAATTACCAGGATTATGCCAAGCCCTGACCACCTCTTCTTCGTGACTGCTTCTGAAGACGGAACGGCAAGAATCTGGGACACATCAAGGTTGGAACGCAACGTCACCCATCGCTCGCGGCAGATCTATCGCTTGGCTACCGGCGTCAAAGTTACTAGCCTCTGCTTCATCGAATCAACCCACTCCTTTGTCTGTACTGGGTCAGATGGTAGCGTTCATGCGGTACGGGTCGATGTGACAGAGTCGAATAACACGACACGTTACAGCAAGATAAGAACAATCAGAGAATGGAACATTCCCACAAACGGTGACGCAGGAGAGTATGCTGTCTGGTCTGAGCACTATCGCGGGGACTCAGCAAGCGTTCTAATGTTGGCCACCAACCTGGGAAGGATCCTTGCTATCGATTTGAGGTATATGGCATTGCTGTATAGTCTGCAAAATCCGCCGCATCACGGTGTGCCAACATCGTTTTGCATCGGGCGGCGGCATGATTGGTTAGTCGTTGGTACTTCGCATGGTGTGCTCGACCTATGGGATCTGCGCTTCCATGTGCGGTTACGCTCTTGGACGTTTGCAAACCCGGCGCCTATCACCCGCGTACAACTCCTGCCAGGCCGTAAGTCTCGTACTAGGAACCGATTTTGCGTTACTGGAGGCACCGCGCCTGGCGATGTTAGTGTTTGGGAGCCCGAAAAGGGCATCTGCTATGAAGTCTATCGGCCATCCTATGCAAGTGTCAAGGAGAGGCTTCACGCTCGTGACTACGAAATTCGTAATGTGGATGACGAGAAGGCAGAGGGACTGCTCAGCAAGTTAGCAGATTCGGGCGGCACGAGCACGGCCCACGGCGAACAAGGCAGTACCCTGGCGACCTACTCATTATTTGCTGCACAACCTGCGCCTAAAGATCCAGAGTCTAGTAGCATTTTTGCGATAGTTGGCGGACCAGATGGAAAGGTGCGCTTCTGGGACTGCGATCGCCTCGATGGCTGCAGAATAGTCAGTGGTGGCGCACCGGACACCAAACCTGCATATACCTTCAGTCAGCTCAGCCAAGACACACGAGTCATATCAGAGAAGCCAAGTGATGCCAACAACGCCACTGGTGTGATCGAGTCAAACAAGGTTGCGCCGAACACATCCGCGAAACGGAGCGGATCCACAACCACAGTGAGACATCCGTCGAGATATGAGACCATTCGATCGTCTGCGCAGAATTTACTTGATGCACATCTTGATACTATTACGGATGTAGCATTGCTGGAAAGACCCTTCGGTATGGTGCTCAGCGCTGACAGGACTGGGCAGGTGTTCGTGCATCGATAAGCGTTATACAGCATTGAAATGGACAGCGAGTATCAGTGTCGTGCAGTGCATTGGTCTATGGTCTCTGTACTGCTTGAGATAGTAGTACGCAATTGCTCGCCAGCCGGCCACCATCACAATAGCCTGCATTATGAGGCACTACCCGAATCACGCTGCATCCGCGAGGTACAAGGTCGGCATGCCTTTTGACCTGGGAATAATAGAGCGGGCATCCTCGGATTAGTACGTTATGGAGGGTGTCTCATTCTTCGCTCTTTCGCCCTTGTTCGTAAAGTGACCGGAGAATGGTCGCGCGCAGAGAGCTCACGCACCAGTCGGTACTCCGGAATGGTGGGACTTTTCGCCATCTCGCAAGTATACCATGCTCAAGAGGACCTTAGTGTCGTGTTCAGGAATCAACGGATCGTCTGAGAAGAAGCAATGTTTCGTGGAACAAAACGCCGGCCAGATATCGTCGACGACGTAAAATTCTAGTTACTGTTTGCCGTGTGGCAGATCGAAAACTGAGAGGCTTCCTCATGTCCATCTGAAAGAGCGTCAGTAACAAGCACTTCCGTGGTGTGCCTTTTTGGGGGTCTACGAAGCCACCGGATTTCTTGAGAATCTGTGTACCTGCCTGCAGACTTCCCCCAAGCCGAACCTGTTGCCATGCTTGATTGATAAGAGTCCTGTGGGATCATTCTCGATCAAAGATCTGGTCATGATCAGAAGCCTTTCCGCCAAGTCTTCGCTTTGAAGGATGAGGCGTTCGTCTAGTGCCGTAGCTGCGATACGTTCAATGGCAGAGTTAGCGTGCAATTCATATGCTGCCGTCACGGTTGTGCGTGGTTATTGTGACGCGGCCATCACTGTCAGCACGCTACTGAAGATTGTCCTGTTACCTTGACAATTGGCAGCCCAGAATCAAGCTGCATCAAGCGCTGAACAGAACGCTCAGATGCCATGTTGCACCCGTCCCCGAACCTGAGCAGCGACGGGAACGTCCGCCCACCAGCTCACGGACGACCGCAGAGGCAGCATGAATGCAAATACTCGTACGAAACTGAAAATGGCAAATATTGACCTGGACGCTGGACGCATTGTGGCATTTTAAAGCGCAAACGAAAGCGACGTACATGTACCATGCAGCGAAAGCGGCGCTCACGGCCATTAGGTAGCAGTATTGTGTCCAGACTGCAAGCACGAAATGACAGGTCCATGCACTCCCCATCGGAAAATCAAAATATCGTGATGCGCCAGGCCCCTCGAGGATCGCGGTTGGCCCGCTCATCAAAATGCTGTGTTTGGAACCACGGTATTTTCTATAGAAGTGTGAAGGGCTGACGACGCAATTCGCTTCTGTGGCCAGATTTGACAGATCTGATGGTCCTGGGATGCGCTCACTCGTAGCAGCGGTCAACAGGTAGCACAATGAAAGATGTCTAATTGACTTGGAGGAGACGACTTTTACGGCTGGGGTTCATCAAAAAAAATCTGATGCATCGTCTTGTGGGAATTGATGGAAGAATGGTCTTTGCTAAGGTCTTGGCGAGATCCTGCAGCTGGATGAAGCTTTAGCTTAGGAGGTACGAAGAACGGGCGTGCCTGTTTTTCGTGACATGGCTGGTGTGCTGCTACACATTATGTGTCAGAGTTATCTACAGGATTCTGCAGCTGTTACTCATGGGGTGGAGACAGTCGTAGGGTCGGTGTTGAATATTGAGGCTCGGCGGAGGCATCGACAATGACTGCAACAGATCGTAGCCGTATAGATAGCATCATCGATCTGCCATGACCGCATCTCACAGCTCTCGCTTCCCAATACTGAGGTATCGTTTCTTTCACAGCAAAGCATGTGATTTTTTGTTTGAGCACACTGCACACTCTCATACCATCACCCTGTCCTGCTCTGCATTCCATCTATTCACAGCGTCCAACCCAAACTCATCACCCGACTTCTATACCGCCGTCTCTCCCACCTGTCCAATCTCATCAACAACATACAATCATCGTCCCGACCTCGCCAGCAAAATCCTCCTCCTGATGATCCCATTTACATCCTGCGCCCTAGCACAACCTATCCTAGCCTTCGCGTCCCACCTCCCGACCTTCGGGACCGTAATCATTCGGATGCCTAGAAGGAGCAATAAGCTATATCGGGAGAATAATCATGCATGAAAAGTAACTCCGTCCTCTACTCCCTCGCGCATCCTCGGAAGAAGCGCGAAAAAAAGCAGCTAATATTCATCCATCCATCCATTGCTCCCTTCCTCCCTCCGTCCACAGTCCCTAGCCCCTAGTCCCTCTCCTCGTCCACCTCCTCCTCCACCACCACCTTCAACACCTTCAACAAACACTAACCCTCCTCTTCGCACCTACCCACCCACCCTTCCACCCAGTCCAGTTTCCACGCTACAGGATCCCACTGTACGTAACCCTTAAAACCACATCATCACCACCACCACCATAACTCCAAGCCCACCAGGAGGAAGAGTCGACTCTTCTGCGGCCAAAAATTCTATGCACTACAGTTTCGTTCCTGCCGAGGACGCCTTCAGTGTTCTCTTATGATATAGATTAGCCGTGGGAGGGTGGGGACCGCGCGAGTTTGGGGGATGATGGTACGGAGGATGCCTGTAGGAAATGGGATCGTGATTGATTGCTGGAAATTGCGGTATAGTAGGTGGTGACGATGGTGATGTTGGCGGTGCGGTGTGATTTTTGGTCGCGGGTGAGTTTGGATGGAGGGGGGTGTTGCAACAGGAGTGAGAGAGGTTTAAGGGAGGTAGGCAGGGAGGGAGAGAGGGAGGGGATGGGGTGAGTGAGCTAAAGTGTGGAGGAAGGAGGGAGTTTCGGTTCTGTTTGGGGTGTTCGGCGAGGGCGTTTTTGACGATTTCGTTCGATACGTTTATAAGTGTGTTTGAGGCATGCTCTTCTTTGAATCCAGTTTCGCTGATATATCGTACAATCTGCTGCTGAACATGGCTGGCAGTTGAGAAGCGCCTTGATGAACAAGGAGGTGGATCTCATGGATCTGGAGGAGTGTACGCTGATCGTGCGCAAACGCGTGATGGCTATTACTGGGCCCGGTGCAGCATGATAGCGATCGCCTGCATCCTGTTGATTATCGCACATCTTGGCATGTTCTTTCCTGATATCGGGACCAAGAACGCGAGGAGTCTGCCTATCGCGACGCCCATGAGCAGCTCGGTCTCTGAACTGTAAGAACAGAAGCCTCTGAGGCTGGGTCCGCGCTCAAAAAGAGTCCATCACTGAAGTATTGAAACTGTAGCTCTAAAGTGACGAGATGACCATCGCTGAGGGAAGAGGATTGTGATATATGACAGCCCAGAAAGTGCAGAAGTGCATGGCGGTCTGCGATCGAGCTGCTCTTCGGCCACCCGGCGATCCCGAGCTGATAACCGAGCACCGAGATAGTGAGCATCGAGAGAGCTATATGCAGAGATGGTTGTAAGAGTACGACACCTGCCGTCAAAGTCGCATCATACTCGCCGTGATATCACGACTTTCAAGAATCCGTTATGCACATGCAGACATGGAAGGCAGCGAAGCCCGATGCCCATTCTGTCGTAATCATCACTTTCCGATGCGCTGTGCGCCTTATGATGCAGGCCCAAAGATGACCGCCGCCTTGCACGAACGCGGATCCACGAGTGGTCGGCACGCATGCTTCGTGACAGTAATGGTATTCGTGGAATATGGCAGCCTTTCGAAATATCTTCATCTCCATGGTCATACGTTTGATCATCCCCATGTCCCTCCTCCACCTCGACCTTGCTTCTTCTGCGCCGATAGCCGCCAGTCATCCTCATTCGCAAAGCGGTTATGAAGTGGTTGAATGCGCTCTGCCTTCTTTCTTTTCGACATTCCCATGCCGTCCTTGCCTGCGACCTTGAAGAAGGTTGGCGCAGCCTCTACCAACCACTTCGGCTCGATGGCTGTGACGTTGTGCATATACTCGCGTGTGGTCTCTACTAAGCTATGGTAGATGACGTGCTCAGCAGCTTTACCAAATAATGCCGAAGCGGGATGCATGTACACTGGCGTGCCTTCAACCAACGTCTTGTAACCTTCTTGTGGATCTTTCCTCGCGCTGTTGCGGAAGAAGCCGCTACAAAGAGCTTGCCTGACTCGAGTGGTGTCGCGGCCGCAGGAGACAACTTTGAGCTTGTGTCGATCCAGGATCTGGACGAGTTGTTTTCGAACGTCTTCGACTCTCGCCATGCTCCGTGGTTGAACAAAGTTCTCGAGACACCATGCCTGATTACGACCAGCATTTTTCCATCCCTGATATACATTCAACAAAGTCAGATGGTCTCCGGCTGGGTCATGGAATCGTGCTTTCTTCTGATCGGCTTGCTGTTGCTTTTCTTTGGGACGATGAAATACTGTCTGTACGGCTGAGATCATGGCAACTATAGAGAGCATTTCTTCACTGCAACCGAGCTCAATGGACGTGATCATAGACTTTGCAAGAGCAGGATCCATGGGAAAGTCAGCCATGCGGCGCCCGAGACGGGTCAGCAAACCTTCATCATCGAGAGCAGATAATGCATATAGCTCTTCGAGGGCGGTCAACATGGTATTGGTGGGAGGTGGGTCCATGAAGTCGAAGCCGAGTAGGTCGTTGATGCCCATTGCTTTGAGCATGAGGATTGTATTGGAGAGATTTTGTCGCTGGATTTCAGGGATGGTGGTCGGTAGCATTTCGCTCTGGAAGGCAGTCTCGGTGTAGAGTCTGAAGCACTTGCCGGGGCCTGTTCTTCCCGCACGTCCTGCACGCTGCTTCGCTTGTGCTTGGGATATAGGGGTGACCTGGAGTCGGTCCATGCCGAGCTTGGCATCATATGCGGTTTGCTTCACAAAACCCGGGTCTACCACGAAGTAGATGCCGTCAATCGTGATACTCGTCTCGGCAATGTTTGTCGCGATGACGACTTTTCTGCTACCAGGGGGCGCGGGCTCAAAAATGCGACTTGCAATGTCTGATGGCAGAGCACCATAGATTGGTAGTATCATCAATTCTGGCACAGAGGGACCTAGCGCCTTCATGCGCTCGAAAAGGATCTCGCAGCTCGTGTCGATTTCTTCCTTACCCGTCAAGAAGAGCAGAATATCACCTGGCTTTTCTGTGAGATGAATCTGCATAACAGTCGTCAGCGCGGCATCAAGGTAGTCGCTCTCTGGCTCCCTGCTGTACATAATCTCAACAGGGAATGTGCGACCCGGAATCGACAAGATTGGACACTCGTTGAAATATGTCGAGAATTTCTCAGCGTCCAGTGTTGCAGACGTGACGATAAGCTTCATGTCCGGCCGGCGTTTGAGCGTCTTTTTGAGCAACCCAAACAAGACGTCCGTAGCGATTGTACGCTCGTGAGCCTCGTCCAGCATAATGACACTATATTTGTTGAGTTCGGGATCAAGCAAGATTTCACGTTGCATGATACCGTCAGTCATGTACTTGATTTTTGTGTTCTCAGAAGTCTTATCCTCGAAACGGATGGTATAACCGACTTCTTCTCCCAGTCTGCAGCCTACCTCGTTGCTCACTCGCTCGGCAACACTCATAGCTGCCACTCGACGCGGCTGAGTACACCCGATCATGCCGTCATTAGCAAAGCCATCTTCAGCAAGGTATTGCGTCAACTGCGTTGTCTTCCCAGATCCAGTATCACCGACGACGATTAGCAGCTGATATTGCCGCACAGCGTCGAGAAATTGCTTCCGCATCTTATATGCAGGCAAGCTCTCCCGTTGCTGCTTAATGGACATATTTGTTCTTATGCCTTTGTCAGCCTTGTTCGTAGCGATCTTCTTCCATTCCGGAACCTCTTGCGAGGCGCCGTTCTGCTTGGGCTGACGAAGGTCGCTCGCAAACCTCCGCTCACCTGGAGCCACCATAGGGTCGTTCCATTCCTGGTTCAGATCGGTCTTGGCAGCTTCTTCTTTAGCTTTGTCTTGAGCTTCCTGTTGCTTCAGGTCCCTTCGTTCTTTGGCAAGCACATCGCCTTGCATGGCAGCTCTGTTCATGCTACCATCTGGTGCTTTGATGACGCGAATAGGAGAGAGTTCGAGAGATTGCTTCGTTTGGCCGGCAAGGAATGGTGGCTCTTCTTCGCGGACTTCAATGTCAACATCCTCCTCCTCTTCGATATGTTCGCCGTTGACGACCGCGTTATAGTCTTCGTCAAGATCAGGATAATCGGCAGCCTTGATCACTCCAGATGCGATGAGTTGGCGTATTTCCCATCTTTCCGGACTGGTCATACGTTTTCGTTGCTTCCTGCCATTCATATTGCTCTCGATCACCGGCACGACGCTCTTGAGCTCAGCCTCTAGCCCGTTCCCGTTCAGAGCCATCGCGTTCGCGCCTGTCCCAGCTATACGTCTTCCAGCATTGAGATCCTGCCCTGTGACTTGATCAACTTCGGCCATGCTGAGGGATATACGCTTGTCCTGTACTTTCATCACCTTGACCTTGACTTCCTGCCCTCTTGCCACTAGATCGCTAGGATGATTGACCTTGTAATCTGCCATGGCCGATACATGGACTAATCCGTCTTGCTTGCCTTTGACACCTCTCAACTGCACAAATACACCGAAATCCTTTACGCCCGTCACCCATCCATCATAGACCTTGTAGATTACCGGCTGATCGTCCGGTTCTGGCGAAGGAGGGCGATCATAATCATCCCTCCGGCTCTTCCTCTTATGCGATCGGTCATCACCTCTCCGCGGCGAACGATCTTCGCGCCGTCTCTCGTCCTTGGGTCTGTGCGTTCGCGTCCTGCCAAATTCGTCTTCGAAGACGTATTCGTCATTCCTTTTCGGACTCTTGGACCTCGATCGTGATCTTCGGGCTCGCTTTCTGGGCTTGTCGTCGCTGCGAGTGTGTTGCTCTTGTTCGATGCTGCGCTTGCGCCCCTTGGCACCGGCCATGCCTTCCAGGAGCGCAAAAGTGTCGTCCAGCGCATCTTCCTCGATCGCCTTGTCTGGGATGGCCAAGCCTCTGAACTTGTCCTTCTTGCTGTCTCTACTCGGCGCCAGCGCCTCAAGTTCGTCCATGGTGTTGAATGCATCTTTCGCATGCTTGTACTTCGGGTGTAGAGTTCGAATAAGGCGATCGATACTTTCTGCTAGGGATCGCGAGAAGTCGAAGTCTTCCAGCTTGCTCGCGAATTCGTCGAGGCTCGCGCATTTCTCGTGTTCGGCGATGATGAATTCGGAGATGGTGTTGTCGCTCATGCCCATATGTTGAGTGATCTCGCTCGACACTTTGCTCACCAACTCGAGCTCCTCGAGCTGGTCCAAGCCATCCAGTCCGTCCATCGTTGCGCAGACTGCGTAACGCAGCTGAAATGGGGACATGTATGAAGACAAAGAAGAAGAGATACGCGAATTGTTAGAGCATCGCCCGGAGCATGCGTGTAGAGTCAGATCTGTGACTTTCTCAATTCTGCCTGACTCGTGCAGGCGATGCTATGCTTACCTAAGCTATGATCTGCTCAATGTCATTCAAAATTTGATGGACCCTCGACGCGAGTCTTGGCGACTTGCTTAACATGCGTTCCAGCTCCACTTGTTTCAGCTCCATGTCCGAGTCGTCTTTCATGTCAACTTACCTCACCTTCGGACATGGCTGCTACACACATCTCGTAGACTACATGGCATATGCGCACTCTACGGACTCATACATGGTTGTCAAACGAAATGTGTAAGACCACAGCATGTAGCAAAGGTACTACTCATATCGGCACATTTGTAGTAGCCACCAAGATGATCCTGACGTGAAAGACGCCGCGAATATGCTTTCGCGGAGCACAAGGACGGCATGACAGGGTTGCAATACACGTCAATGGACATGCTGCGAAGGTTTCCAGCAGCGAATCTCACAATTAAATATCCATCGGTCATCCCGATTGTGGGTGCCGCCATTGCGCAAGACCCAAGACGAAGCCTAAGCAGCTTACATACCTTCCATCTCGAAATCGAAAAAGCATACATGTCAGAATGACGCACAGAATGAAGGTAGATATATGTATGTCTGGTGGGAGACGCAATAGAGCAGTAGCGGCATAAGACGGAAGGCAGCGAAACGCGATCGAGGGAGGCATCGCGGACAGACATGAAGTGAATGCTACGCCCAACCACCAGACACGACGCCTACAAGTTACTCGTGCCAGTAAATGGGAGAGAAGCTAACGTATAGGCTCCTAGCGGACAGCTTTGCCGTTGTGCTGTTGGGTTGACAGCTATACATCGATGCGCATTGATGGAATGGGTAGGCCCTTTCCTTCTGATGGACAAATGCAAATGCAGACCCGTAGAGACGAGCATTTAATGCATATTCACTAGAGGTACGGTAGGTATCAAGAAGATCGTCAGCTGACCGCGCTTGCTTCACGTGCCTCGAAGTCGCGTGCTGATAACGGTTTTGCAGGCAGCACTGGCCCACTACTGCTTTCCAGAATGTACTCTTGCGCTTCACACCATCACAACGACAGGACACTGCAGGTACGGTGCCGATAACCACGACTCGAAGTTGCGAGACGATTCGCGTATCGTAAAGAAGACATGACGATGGCGCTCGATAATCCTGCGGGCCAGCCTTCGACTCATGGACAACCTGCTGCATCTCTGCAGGACAACGGACACACAGACACCTTGACCGCTCGACCACCAGCACTTTCCGCTCAAAAACAACATGACGAAGCTCGATATCTTGCTCTCAATAGCGTGCAACTCATCCATGAAGCTCTGGCCGGCGCTCCTAACAAAACCATGGCCGCTCCCGACTTGGTACGGTGGGTGATGCGACATAGCGCCAGCACAGACAAGGCGCGTTGTCAAAGCGATGTCAGAAGGACACTAAACAGTAATGCACTGTTCGAGCGAGCACCTGCTCAGGTATACGAAGGTCTGGTGCCCGAACTTTGGCGCTTGACCGCCACCGCAACACAGATGCCATGCCCATCGATGCTACGAAACAGTCGGGATCAGACTCTTGACGGGACTCGAGAGCCGTCAGAGCTTTGCCGTACTGTGCGGCAGTCACCACTCAAACACAAGGCTTCGGCTTCGCGCAAGCTACCCACCTATGCACAATCAATCTACCAGGCCCTACTCAATGCACCAAACCACACCATGACGCTCCAGGACCTTTTTGAGTGGTTCTCCTCGCGCGAAGGAGAGCATCGAGCTAGCTCGTGGAGGAACACCATGACACACGTACTGGTCAACAATACAGCATTTGAAAAAGTCGTCGTATCCCACATCAGAGAGCCTTGCTGGCGGCTGACAGACGCAGCGGTACATCAAGGCATAGCTGCTGTCGCGGGTGCTCGTGGGCGTGGCAGACTGAGCGTAAAGGCTGCAGGATACGACGTCGATCAAGCACAGCACTCGACGACAAGAGGAGCTCCACGCCGTACTCAGCCCTGGCAAAGAAGCCCACTACTACAGTCATGGTCGGTGATGCCAAGGCCGATTGCTTCCGCCACGAGCGGAGCGCAACAAGCACCGATACCGCAAGCACGACCACCACGAACTCAGTCGAGTGAGCAAGCTCTCCGATCGGGTTATATTGAGCTAGTAATCTCGGACGACTCATGGCTTGTACTACATGACTTGCACCAACAACTGCATCTCCGGACTTATGTGTTCGACAGTTTTCAAATGCTTATTTGGCGACACCTGCTCCTTAGTAACCTGAATCTCGAAGTATTGTCACGTACAGTACAACCACGGACTATGAGATTGCCGGAGAACTTGGTGCAACCCATTGCGTCCTTTCTCAGCACGTATGGTCCAGCCTTATGGCCGACGCGTCCGCGTCTGCGCTGCCACCTCAATGCTATGTCTCGACTTTCGAAATTAGGATATTGGATGCATGAAGAGCCTCTAGCAGGTCCTTACTTCGCGCGTGACAGCATAGTCGATGCTGCAGGTATCAATGCGCTTCTCAGAGACAGAGGCTTCGAAAGTGCAGCTGACGTTGTGGTACTCTCGCATGAGCAGAAATTGGCTTATTCTCCTCTTGGCAAGATATTGCAGATCTATATCTTCACCGTTCTTCATCGTAGTCTTGTGGACAACGGCTACGAGCGCGCCATAAATCTCGAGGCCAAGACCATGCTACATGAGATACTCGTAGCGGATGCCGATGTTCAAATTCCATCGACCATAGCGAACATGAATGCTATATACGAGGAAAGTCTGCGACGACAACATGAAGAGACTGGCGGACTTGGCGGGCTTCCCCTCCTTA
Source organism: Passalora sequoiae (assembly GCA_013248845.1). Taxonomy (NCBI): domain Eukaryota; kingdom Fungi; phylum Ascomycota; class Dothideomycetes; order Mycosphaerellales; family Mycosphaerellaceae; genus Passalora; species Passalora sequoiae. Next base: position 242,501 of record WSQC01000032.1, read on the forward strand.
ATACATGAGCCACCAAGATTTACGAACAAAAGATGTGGCTATCACGCTCGAAGCGAACGAGTGCTTTACAATTCATGCAAGTCTCTAGAACGACTCGTTTCTGGGCTCGAGCGATAGATGCCAGGTGCTCATTCTTCCGAACGAGTGGTTGTCTCTGTCGTAGGAACCTTTAGGGCGAGTCTCTATCTCGCTGCAGGGTCCAACAAGTCGACTTCTTCTCGCCTTCTTCGGAACTGCACACGCAAGTCGGGCGGAGCTGCGACATGGTGCTCGAATCTGGAATACTTCGGAGGTGCATCGCCTGGCACCTACAGAGAACGTATCAGCTGTGCTCGAAACATATCGCGATTGCCATGACAGCTCAGCACAGCAGGAGCAGAACCCGCCATACAGTCGGCATACTGGTAACGCCCCGCTGTCGAACACCTTGCAGCGTAGAGTGTGCCCCGTCAGAACGACTTACGTAACGAATGTCGTACTTCAGTAGTAGGAAGCACAGGAGGATTTTCATTTCGGTACTGGCGAAGAAACGACCTGGACAAGCATGTTGGCCATGACCGAAGGCGAGATTGTCTGGTGAAGTGGTCGCGAATTGATGTCTGTTCTCTTGGCCTGCTTGCTCCCGGAGGTGCAGGTAGCGATATGCGTCAAACTTTTCTGGCTCTGGATAGACACTTGGGTCCATCACGGCATTGTCTTCAATCATGATCATGCTGTTCTTGGGTAAGACGGTCCCATCTGACAAGACCACTTCTTGCTTGACGTATCGCATCATTGAGGCTATATTACCAATCAGTGTCTCGACCACGGATACACAGCTGAGCAAGGGAATCTTACTCAGGATCGCTTGGTTGGTCCTCTGCACTTCTTTTAAGAATGAGTCTAACAGCTTCATGTTATACAGTGCGGTCTTTGTCCAGCCTGCCTCGCGCAAGATACGGATCATCTCCTCTCGTAACGGCTGTACGACCGCTGGCGATTCGCAAAGTCTCAAGACAGCCCGACTAGTTGCCTCCGTCGTGGTATGGAAAGCGGCCAAAGTCAAGAACATTTGTCCTCCAACAAAATTAGGCTTTCGTCCTTTACTGATCTCCTCCATCCATGTAAAGGCATCCGTAGTCGGCGCCTTCTTCTGTCGTCGTCTGCGTTCTGCGATCATCGGCCGAAGCAGCTTCCTCGCATCTCTCACGTGCTGTCGACACCTTCCGCAAGCTGGCACGAACCACTGCCAAATCGGCCTGAGTGGCCTCGATATTCCATGCAATGTATAAGCCGCGACGAAAGTGTCCAGCGCATTTTCCTTTGCTATCCTCAACCATTCATGATTGCCGGCTACCTCGGGGCCGAGAAAAATCCGACTCGAAATACGGGAGATCATATCCAAGATCTTGTCTTTCACCACCACGGTCTGCCACTCGTCTTCGTGGTCATCTCCCAGACTCGTCCGTACAGACTCATCGCACTCTTCCACGATCGTATCTACCAACGAGCCGAGACTTTGCGTTAGCTTAATTCTTACCACGTCGGCCATGAGCCCATCTCGGCGGAACCCTTCTCGTATGCCATCGAAGCCAGCGTGATGCGTCAAGAAATCTTTTTCGCCAAATTCAGCCACGGTCAACGAAGGGTTGTTGCGTAATTCGTGCGCAAAGCGGTTTGGGACAATTATCTTGTAACCTGCGCTGGCTTTGACTTGGAAACAGCCACTTTTCGCGAGCTTGCGGCCGTGTTCCAGTATAGCATCGGGTGCCGTAACGAAAGATTCTCCTGGAAGGCTAGCGATGGGTATGCCACGGTACGGGTGCGAGTATTTGTAGAAATAGATGGTGCAGACTGAAAAACCAATCAACCCGAGCACAAACAGGGACAAGAGGTAGTGATGAGGCAGTGCAACGAGCAGCGGCTCTGGGAGCAGCATTGATAATATTGACATTGCGATCACGAGGTTTGGGACGTGAGAACGGGATCGAGGCCAAGAACTTTCAAATTTGTCCTGTGTCAATGGGTTGGACAATTTGGGCGTCAGGCCGACTGCGTGACCTAGGCCGTACATCATGCTGGCGGTCAACAGCATCTCATCTCCATGCCCCGGCCTGCACCGAGCTCGTTACCAGGGTCGGCGCCCAACCTGTGTGCCCAGATTAACCTTTTCGGTGTCGCATGCCGAAACGGACACTACTGCCAAGCCTTTACGACTGTGGACATTAACAGAGACACACAGCTCTTCACAACTCGCTGAATTCGTCTGTCAGGCGAATCCGGTCAGATTTCACATACATTGCTCAGGCCGAAGCCATTCACATCGAGTCAGCGCCAAGAGCCATTCTCACACCACTCTCACGATGCAACAAACACAGCAGGCTCGAAGCTGTACACTGCTGACAGAGAACACATCTATGCTACTACGGATGAGTCCACTATAACATGCTCGCTCAGACAAAGTCCTTCACTTGCTCCTCACTCCACTCCCAGAACTTCGCAGCATGGCCATTACCACCCTCAGCCTCAGACCTCGTGGCATCATAGAGATCCGGTCGTATGTGAGATAGTCTCCCCCAAGGAATCACTGCATCACATCAGCAAATTTGCCAAGTCACAGACTACATGTATCGACCGCGAACTCACCCCACTCTCCACTCTGCTCGATGCCGATTTTGGGCGATAGTAACGCGAACAACTCCGTATAAGCCCCCATAATCGGCGGATAACACGCCACAAGATTCAACACAGTCTTGAAAGCCGTCCCCATCTCCCGGTACAGATCTGACTTCAAGTGCCCAGGATTCACTGGCATACTCACCACCCCCGAATCCCTCAATCGTCTTGCGCATTCAACGCCGTGGAGCCAGTTCCCGGCTTTACTGACGCCGTACCGCTCCAATGGCGAAAGCGCGGGCCAGTAGTTCAGGTAATCGGTCGAGATCCCTTTGGATTTCTCCCCTGTGACTTCTGTTCCCAGGGACGAAACCCAGATCACGCGTACGGAGCCTGGTGGGGAGGATTTGGCGGTCTCTATTAGCGTGGGTGTGAGCAATTTAGTGAAGAGGAAAGGACCCAGGACATTTACACCGAGATGGATCTCGTGGCCCTGGGCGGTTTTCTGGTCGTGGGATTGGAGGGCTTGGATTCCGGCATTGTTGATTAGGCCGTGGAGGTGGGTCTCCTGCGATAAGAAGAAGGTTGCGGAGGATTTGACGGTTGAGAGGTCGGCGAGGTCGAGGTGTTGAAAAATTAGGCTGCCCTTGGAGTTGGGGTGTTGGTGTTGGATTTGGGATATTGCGGTGCGGGCTTTGCGTTCGGAGCGCGTGGCGAGGTATATTTTGGCGTTCTTGGAGTAGAGGATGAGGGCGGTTTGGAGGCCTATGCCTGTGGAGGAGCCGGTGACTATGAAGACCTTGCTGGATGGGTTAGGATGGAACAATTCTGAGTGCATAATGTGTGTTGGTACGCACTTTGCCGGTCTGGTCTGGGATGTCGGATTCGGTGAAGTCTGGCTTTGGGGGAAACATCTGCTACAGTCAGCGGCAACGACTCAATGACAGCGGAACATCGGGACCCAGTACCTGTGTGTAGTATGAGCTCAGGCTCAAGCTGGGTGGCTTGGGCGGCCTCTTAGCGGTCGCCATGTTGTCGTCGCCTCCTAAGCAGCACGACATAGACTACGCTCGACGATTGCGACCGCCGTGTGGTATGTTTGAGCTGCTGTTGAGTATCCAGGGTCGCGACGATGTGGAAGTTGTGCTGTGGACGGCGTACTGTGGATGCCGTGGACGGAGAACATGACCACGATACTACTCTATCGGGTAATCGATACCGACGAAATCCGAATATCCGAAGGGAGGTCTTTTTCTTCTTCTTCGCGCAGGCCGAGATAAGAAATGGACGGGCATGGCCAAAATGGGAGTACGATGGGCGCTTGAATTGCGCTGCAGCGTATGAATGGCGATTTCGCTCTGTTCTTGGCATCACGAAGCATTTGAACAGAAGGTATGCATAACGTATGTTCATACCATTACCATGGCGCCAAGTAGTCACTCAGAGTGCCCAAACATTCACCGGGCTGCTGTTGCGATGTTGTAGTATTGCTACGTTCAATGGTGCATTCCACCAAGAATGCCAAGTCTGACTGATGAAGCGGGGACATCCATGTCTTTGGACAACCTTCACATGAAGAACGTCGTCATGAGACCATACTCCCCAATGCATGGCCAGGAGCCGCCGACCAGAGATCTGATCATATCCGGACTAACCATCAGCCTGATCTTCGGGATGGTATTACTGGGTACGACCGACGACCCTCGCACGAGCTTGCACAGATTGGCCAGACTGCGAAAAATTCATCGAGGGTAGGCATACAGTAGTCCTCCGGACTTGAAAGTCTTCTTCTGTTCTCTGCACGATGAAGTTTTTTATGTTTTCCTCGAAAGTACCTGCCGGAACCTGACCATGGCTGTACGCATCTTGTTGATCACAACCATTGCCCTCCTCTTGGCTAAGCATGGATACGCCAGGTTCCTCCCACGGTCCATGAGCACGACTTGCAAGCCTATACCGGGTGATCCAGGATGGCCCGCTGCAGAGATCTGGCGACAGCTGAATGAGACTGTTCAAGGTCGATTGATCGAGACTGTACCTCAGGCAGCAGTCTGCCATGAGAGTGGATATGGTACGCTGAAATACGACAGCCAAGTATGCGCAGCTCTGCAAAAAGAATGGGACTTTCCCAAAACATTGTAAGCTCTACACCCTCGGTTCCATTGGATTACCACCTGACTTGGAGACGTTATAGTGAGCCAAAGTCAGGGGACATTATGAATCCTTTCTTCCAGAATCAGACGTGCGACCCCTTCACACCCAAAGAAAGGCCATGTGAACTTGGCAATCTGGTCAGCTATGCCATCAACGTGATGCATCCAGAGGACGTTGTGGCAGGGATTCTTTTCGCCCGCAAGAATAATGTGCGGCTGGTAGTAAAGAATACGGGACACGAGTAAGTCGTTGCTTTCCAGCCTGCTGTAACAGCACATTCGATACTAAAACCCGCAGCTATATGGGGAAATCTACTGGTAAAGGAGGCTTATCGCTCTGGCTACATAATCTCAAGTCGAAGGAGATCATCCCACAGTACAGCGGCACCAGTAAATACACTGGACCTGCGGTCAAGCTCGGAGCTGGAGTAACGGGCGCTGAAGCACTGATGCATGTCCATGGATCCAAGTACAAGATTGTGTCTGGAGACTGCCCGACTGTCGGAATAGCTGGCGGCTACAGCCAAGGCGGTGGCCATGGTATGCTGAACGGCGTCCACGGCGTGGCCGCAGACAATACGTTGGAGTGGGAAGTGGTTACGATCGATGGAAAGCACCTTATTGCAACGCAGACGCAGAATGCGGACTTATACTGGGCACTGAGTGGAGGTGGCGGAGGAACCTACGGTGTGACGCTCAGCTTGACTACCAGAATCCACCCAGATCTAGACATCGTCGGCGGCGCGACACTGAGCATTGCACGGTCATCGGCACCCAACGACAAGTCTTTCCTGGCTGCTGTCGAGGCTTGGTGGAAGTTCTTGCCGAAAATCGTGGATACCGGTGCCGTACCACTTTTCAACATGCTTCCGGACTCTTTCAAGATCACCAGTGTGACCGCCCTGAAAAAAACCGGTGACGACGTCGCAACCATGTTCGAGCCCTATCTTTCTCAACTACGAGACCTCGGCATCACCTACGACTTCACGAAAACGCAATACGCCTCTTACTACGAACAATACAGCACAATCCAGGGCCCCCTCCCCGACGGCCCATACACCGCAACTTCGCTCTTCAATAGCCGTTTCATCCCCCGAGCCATCTCAGAGACCCCAAACCGCGCCCAAGCCCTCACAGCAGCGATCTACGAGTCCCTGGCAGCCGCAGACCCAGCAGCAGCTTTCGGCATCGGATGCAATGGCATGAACGTCCGGGATCTCAATCACCCTGACAACGGCGTCGCTCCCTGGTGGCGAAAGTCCATTGCCGTCTGTTTGACCTACTCCGTCTACAACTGGAAGATCCCGCACGAGGAGATGGTGAAACGGAGGAAGTGGATGGTGGAATTCCTTACGCCGAAGGTTGAGGCTGCGACTTTTGGTTCTGGGGCTTATTTGAACGAAGCGGATCCGTTGGTGTATCCTGCTGCGGATCCGAAGAAGTGGCAGGATGCGTTTTATGGGGAGAATTATGGGAGGTTGAGGGAGATTAAGAAAAAATATGATCCGGAGAGTATCTTGTATGCTAATACGGCTGTGGGAGCTGAGGATTGGTATTCGGATTCGGAGGGTAGGCTTTGTAGGAAGTGAGCGAAAGTGATCCTTGATCTGGAGCATAGTATCGTCAGCCATGAGCGCAGTAACAGGAGAGCTTCAACACCATTTCTCTCATGGCCTAGGGCTATGTACATGAACTGCTTTCTCCCCAAAAAGCACCAAACAGTCGAATACCACCCCATCGTCAATACACAAAACTAAGTCCTCACCGGCTTAAGATGTACATGCAACCCCGGCTTCTCCCAAATCAAATACGCCTTCTGCTCCTCCATCCAATCCTTACTCTGCTCCGCAACCCCAATCTCAAACTTCCACATCAGTCTCGCCAGGATATACCGCATCTCCGCATAAGCCAGATTAGTCGCCAGACAGCTCCTCGGGCCATACGAAAAAGGATGAAACCCATCCCTCCTATCATGCACAAACTCCGACTCCTTGCCCTCGCTCAACCACCGCTCGGGAATGAATTCGTCCGGCCGGGTCCAGTTCGCGGCGCTGCGGTACATGACGCGGTGGTGGATGCTCAAGACGGTGTTGCCGGGGATGTAGTTGCCGAGGATTGTGTTGCCTTCGGGGGGTGTCATTCTCCACATGGCGTTGGGGCCTGGCGGGTAGTAGCGCAGGGTTTCTTCGATGACGGCGTTGAGGTAGAGGAGCTTTGAGGCGCTGCGCATGTCGATTTCGGACTCGGTTGCGAAGGTGGAGTGGAGTTCGTCGACGACTTTGGCGGCGATGCGAGGCTCTGTTGCTAGTTTGAAGACTGTCCCGGATAAGGTGTTTGAGGTCGTTTCGGCGCCGCCGAGGGTGATGAGGATGGCGTTCGCGTAGATTTCGTCTTTGGTGAAGGAGATACCGCCCTTTTTCGACATTAGGTGCTGCATGAAGTCGGGCTTGTCATTCTCCAACGCCATGCGTCTATCGCAGACCTGTCTGAGTGTCGCTTGATGACTCTTGTAGTCTCTGATCAGCTTCCAGGTCGACAGTAGGGGCAGGAAGACAAAGAATATGGGCAACCGGTTGCAGAGCAGCAGTATGTGGGTCAGCTTTATGTTGGCGAAAACCCATTCGATCCACGGGTGCATCATCTGTCCTTCGAGGCATCCAAATGGCTCGCCAAAGGACAGCTCGCCGATCATGTCGAAGGTACAGTATGCAAACCATTCGAAGATATCGATATCAGCTTTCCCATCGTCTGCCAGCTCCGATAGTCGTTTCAGAAACAGATCGACATGTCCTTGTATAAGCGGTTCTTGTTCCAGCATAGCAGAGTTAGTGAAGCCGGGATTCAGTAGCTTCCGCATACGTCCATGATCACCGAGTGAAGAGCCGACTATGTCGTGGGATGCTGGCGAGCAGTACCATATCGGTTTGGGATTTTCTTTTCGCTTGCCTGGCACATATCGTCCAAAAACATCATCCCAAGCTTCGGGCGTGGCGAAGGCGAGCTCGTTTGGCCCGACCCGAACGATAGGCCCGTACGTCTCGTGCAGCTTCTTGATCTGGTGGTGCCATTTGCCCGACATGAACCAGATGCCCCAGAAGATCTGTGAAGCGGCATAATGCGGAGGGCCAGGGTATTTGCGCAGAGGATGGAAGAAGATATTATATATCGGACGTATGGCAGTGAGGTATGTTGCAATCTGTACGCAGTCAGTCTGTATTGTGCAGACTCATTCGGGTTTCGTACTAAGCCAATAGCGATGCCCGTTGCCGTCAATGTATCAAGCCTGAAGACCAAGTCCTGCACCGCCATGTCTGATCTCAGTCAAAAAACGTAGCGACTGACCTTGGAGCGACGCAACGAAGAGAGTAAGAACGGAAAGCAGATTCAAACCTACGGAATGAATCACGTACAATGAAGAGGCGAACGGCAGTAGCCCAGTAACTTGGCCTACCATTACTATGCACATTGTCTGCCGTGACGCCGCAATATCTTCGTGAACGAAGACGGAATAGTCAGAAATGCTCTGTTAGAGGAGCTGTCCAGCATTCGCGCTCGATTGCTTGAAGCGGAACTCCGGGAAGTTAGGGATCGGCCGGCAAATCATCTGCGATATAAAGGACTCGTGGAGGGGCGTCGATACAGCCAGATTGACAGCTCAAACCTATAGCCCGTCAAGCGTGGTCATCGTGGTGATGACAGGGCAGATCTCTAGTGCAAGACACGATCTGAAGCACAGGTTGCGAGATATTTCACTAAAAAATGGCCTCGAATCTGCCCAAAGTCCAGAGTGCTGTGACACAGTCTAAGCAGGACACGAACAGTTCTGCCTTACCGTTGGCAGTATCAACGCAACGACCGGTTCCGAAAGAGCTGCCTTCACCTCATCATGTTCTGATCCGTGTACTTGCCGTCGGCCTGAACCCAACAGATCACAAGATGGTGACCCACTTCTTCATGGAGAACAACACCGTGGGTTGCGACTTCTGCGGTATCGTCGAGAAATCAGGAGCTTCTGCTCGATTCAGCGTCGGAGCTAGAGTCTGCGGTGCAGAGTTTCCGTACAGGCCGGATAACCCATATAATGGCGCATTCTGCTCATTCCTGACCGCCGATTCTCGACATCTTTTGCAAGTACCGGAAGCATGGAGCGACGCACACGCGGCTGCACTTGGTGCCATCGGATGGGGAACAGCAGCATTGGCGATTTCGGATCCTGAAGCTTTGGGTCTGACGGGCGTGCCTTCGAGGCCGGCAGACTCTGCGATTCCAGTGTTGGTGTACGGCGGCGCAACTGCCACTGGATTGATGGCAATTCAGATGCTGAAGCTGTGAGTCATGCAGATCTGCTCTTGAAATATGCACTGACTAATTACCGTACAGCTCGGGGTATGATCCAATTGCTGTGTGCTCGGATAGATCTGCACCAGTAGCGATCAAATTTGGAGCGATTGGAACAGCACCATATGCTTCGAAAGATTGCGTCACACGGGTTCAGGGTATCGCGAGTGGCCGTCCTATCAAGCATGTATTGGACTGTATTACAGACTCCGAGTCCATAGACATCTGCTTCAAGGCTATGTCTCGAGCTGGCGGGCGATATGCCTGCCTCGAGAACCTACCCGAAGAATTGCAGAGCAGGCGCACGATAAAGACCAAGATTGTGATGGGGTTCGAGGGTCAGGGTTATGATGTTGATCTGAATCACCCAGTGTACTCTCGCAAAGCCAATTGGGGGCTCCATAATGTTGCTGCCGTCTGGGCACAGGAGCTGCAGCCCTTACTTGATGCAGGTCAGATATACACGCAGACAATTCGGCTGCTAGAGGGTGGATTAGAGGGCATCATTAAAGGCCTTGAGATGTTGGTGAGCGGACATGTTCGAGGCGAAAAGCTCGTCGCCAAAATCGAATAAGTTAGCATCATCCTGACCACTTGCAGACATACCTGATTAATCATGGAGAACACGAGCTCCTCGTCTCGAGCTGGCATCGATTTCGCGGTACCGATACTCGAGCTTAAATAACACGTGCATGAGGTGTCTCGGCCGTGTTCTCAATAGCACATGTGACTACTCCGAGTTTTCGCAGTCGTGCCGAGGAGAAGGCTGTAGAAGCAAGACCAGGCGTGCTAACGGTGTCCCGATCCATGAACATGCGTGTTAGAAGTCCGTGTCTGCTGACTCGATCTGCGGAGGCCAGCGGTCCTTCCTCTTTGAGCAGTCGACAGCGGCTAGAAGTTGGCAACATGAAATGGCAACGAGGTTGGACCCAGCTGTTGCATCCCCCTTCGTCGAAGCTCGCATAACGGAATCGTTCGCCAAGTTCAACATGGCCGGAGCCGCAAAGTCAAACGAACCCATCGCCATTGTAGGTATGTGCCAATAGATATAATCGTGCTGGGAATGTCTCAGATCCTGAATGAGGTCGATTGGGAGGGTTTGCCATGGCGCTGCAGTCCATTGCTTGAAGTGTTAGACTGACACCACGTCCTCAATATAGGCAGCTCATGTCGTTTCGCTGGAGACGCAACGAGCCCTTCCAAGTTGTGGAAGTTAATGGTCGACCCACGAGATCTTCGCAGGGTAATTCCAGCAGACCGGTTCAACGCCAACGCATTCTACCACAATGACTCATCACATCATGGCCATACGAATGTGAAGCACTTCTACTCGATGGAGCAGGATCCGACGACATTCGATGCAGAGTTCTTCGGCATCAATGCTATGGAGGCGAAAGCCATGGATCCACAACAGCGACAGCTCCTAGAAATAGTGTACGAATCGGTCGAGGCGGCTGGTATGACGATAGAAGGCCTCCGAGGCAGTGATACTGCTGTATACGCTGGCTTGATGTGTGGGGATTATGAAGCAATGCTCCTGCGGGATCTGGACGCAGCGCCGACATATTTCGCTGTTGGTACATCAAGAGCTGTGCTTTCGAACCGTGTCTCCTACTTCTTCGACTGGCACGGACCGTCTGAGACGATCGATACTGCATGTTCCTCAAGTCTAGTGGCTGTTCATCATGCTGTGCAAACCTTGCGATTGGGCGACTCAAGAGTAGCCATCGCTTGCGGATCCAATGTCATCATGGGCCCGGAGATGTTTATAATCGAAAGTAAAGTGAAGATGCTGTCACCGGACGGCCTGGGACGGATGTGGGACAAAGACGCTAATGGTTATGCCAGAGGTGATGGGGTAGCTTCTATCGTCCTCAAAACATTGAGTGCCGCTTTGGAGGATGGTGATCATATCGAATGCATAATCCGTGAGACGGGCGTAAACCAGGATGGCTCAACAGGAGGCTTGACGATGCCTAGTCCCGTCGCTCAACAGGCGCTAATCGTCAGCACGTATAAGAAGGCAGGCCTCGATCCCGTTAATAACCCTTCCGACCGCCCCCAATACTTCGAAGCCCATGGTACTGGCACACCAGCTGGCGATCCAGTCGAAGCTGAAGCTATTGCTCGGGCGTTCTTTAGCGAGCAGCAATCGACTAAGCAGCCGCTCTATGTCGGCTCAATCAAGACCGTGTTGGGCCACACAGAGGGTACTGCTGGCATCGCCGGCATTCTGAGGGTATCACTCGCCATGCAGAATAGCATGCTGCCTCCAAATTTGCTGTTCCATGAATTAAGTCCCGCCGTCGAGCCATTCTACAGCAATCTCGAGATCCTGAAGACAGCTCGACCCTGGCACGGACAGTGCAAGCGTGCCAGCGTGAACAATTTCGGCTTCGGTGGTACCAACGCTCACGCAATCCTCGAAAGCTGCAGCACACTTTCGCTTGAGGCCAACACAAGCGCTGCTAGCCCCTTTGTGCCTTTCGTGTTCTCTGCGAGCTCAGACACTGCTTTGAAAGCTAATTTCGAAGCATATGCTGAGTACCTGGACGCACACCCGGACACAAATATGCACGACCTAAACTACACTCTTCGTGAGCGCCGTTCTGCGCTGCAGTATCGCGTAGCCATCACAGCACAATCCATAGCAGACTTGAAGACAAAGATGGCTGCGAAGCTCGACAATACCGATGACACCCTTAGCGTGCGAGCAGCAAGCAAGACTAGTATGCCTTCCAAAATTTTGGGTATCTTTACGGGCCAGGGAGCTCAGTATGCAGGCATGGCAGCTTCGTTGATCAAAACATCACCATTAGCGAGCGAGATCGTAAGATCTCTCGAGTCACATCTTGCCGAACTGCCTTCGCAAGATCGCCCAAGTTGGTCATTACGAGCCGAGCTGTTAGCAGAGGAACCTGCATCGCGCGTGGCCGAGGCAGCAATTTCCCAACCACTATGCACAGCTGTCCAGATCTTGCTGTTGGACCTGCTGGCTGCAGCAGATGTCAAATTCCATGCTGTTGTTGGCCACAGCAGTGGGGAGATCGCTGCTGCATATGCCGCTGGCTACTTGTCCGCTCGAGATGCCATCTACGTTGCATACTACCGGGGACTGCACTGCAAGTACGCAACGAGTCCGAACGGGGCAATCAAGGGCGCTATGCTCGCCGCAGGCACTTCTGTCGACGATGCGAAGGGGCTGTGCAGTCTGCCGGAACTTGCTGGTCGCCTTTGGGTCGCTGCCTCCAACTCTTCGAGCTCAGTCACAATCTCGGGAGACGAAGATGCCATTGGAGAGCTGCAGGATATTCTCGAGGACGAAAACAAGTTCAATCGTCGCTTGCGCGTCGATCAAGCATATCACTCCCATCATATGCAACCTTGTTCCGAGCCGTACATCAGGTCTCTGCGAAATGCTGGTGTTGCTGTTCGACGGCCAGGATCAGCTGCTCCGACATGGTTCTCTTCAGTGCGCCGCGGCGAGGCTGTCACAACAGGCGAGGGTCTTGAGGGACTCTACTGGACGCAGAACATGACGCAGACCGTACAGTTCTTCGATGCAGTCTCTGCAGCTAGTAAATCAGCATTCGATGCCGCATTAGAGATAGGTCCTCACCCAGCGCTAAGGGGTCCTGCCACTCAGACAATGCAAGAAGTTCTTTCCAAGTCGATATCATACTCGGGAGTTCTTTCGCGCAACGAGGACTCCACGGAAGCCTTCTCGACTTGCCTGGGCTTCCTCTGGTCGCACCTTGATCGCAAGTCGATCGACCTAAGCCGGTGCGAGGCCGCGTTGCAAGAGAATTGCGGACAACGTTTTAATGTTCTCAAAGGTTTACCTTCGTACCGATGGAACCACGAGGTCAGATATTGGTCTGAGTCACGGCGATCCAGAAAGATGCGACTTCGACAGGACCAATCACATCCACTACTGGGTGATGCCTCGCCCGACAGCGCGCCGCACGTGAGGCGTTGGAAGAACTTCCTGAAGACAAATGAGCTTCCTTGGCTGGAGGGTCACCGAGTTCAGAACCAGGTCGTGTTCCCAGCTGCCGGATATGTGGCGACTGCTATCCAAGCAGCACAATCCCTATGCGATCCGCAGGAGATCCGCTTGATTGAGCTTGACAACTTCTACATCCACCAAGCTGTGATGTTTGAAGAAAGCAATGATGTCGGCGTTGAGGTGCAAATTGAGCTTGCCGATGTGTCTCACGCAGTAAAAGGCGAAATTCGAGCCAGATTCGTTTACTCTGCCGCACTCGGTGGTCCAGCTGGAGATCTCGCGCTCGCAGCGGATGGCGAGCTGAGGGTGATGTTAGGCGAGGCGTCCGAGGCAACACTTCCCAAACGTTCCACGCCGCCACCACACATGATCGACGTTCACCCTGATCGACTCTACAGCTTTATGAAGAGCCTCGAGTATGACTTTTCCGGAGGATTTCGATCGCTCCAAAAGCTCACGCGCAAGCTGGGTCGCGCCTCCTGCATTGCCTCAAAAGCAGTAACAGACGATGCTAAGACCATGCTTATACATCCCATTGACATTGATGCAGCATTCCAGTCAATCATGCTGGCATACAGCTACCCAGGTGACGACCAGCTCAGAATCCTACATTTGCCAACGTCGATTCGCAAGGTCCGTGTCAATCCAGCAGCGCTTGCTGCAGCCACTTGTCGCACCAGCGACCAGTTTGTGGTCGACTCTAGATGCAGTCGCGAGGATCGCGCCACGCCAGGATCTGGCTTCTCTGGTAGCGTGAACATGTTCCTGGACGGTACACGTGCAGCCATTCAGGTCGATACTGTACAGTTCAAGCCGGTGGGCCAGAGTGCCAGCAACGATCGAAACCTCTTCTACCAAACAATCTGGTTCCCATCGAAGCCAGATGGAATGCTTGCCGCAGAAGATATCTCTGTTGGTCAATATGAAGTGGACTTACAAAACGTGCTGAGCCGCATTGCCACGTTTTTTCTCCGACAGTTTGATGCGCAAGTGCCAGAAGACTCTTTGGCGAGGACTGAGAGTCCACTATGCCACTATCTCAACTATGCTCGCCACATGAATGGACTTCTGGATAGCGGCAAGCACAAGTACGCCAAGCAGGAGTGGCTCAGCGATACCTTTGAGGACGTGATGAACGAGGTCAATGCCAAGAACGTCGCTGGGAATTCTGACGTGAGGATCATGTTGCTGGTAGGTGAGATCATGCCTAAGGTTTTTCGAGGCGAGACGACGATGTTGGAACACTTTCGGACCTCAGGCTTGCTTGACGAGTACTACCAACACGGCTTCGGTACCATGCAGTCAACCTTGTGGCTCGGAAACGTCGTCAAGCAGCTCACAGATCGCAATCCGCATCTGAACTTCCTCGAGATTGGGGCCGGGACGGGCGGAGCTACCAAGAATGTGCTCAAAGCCATTGGCCACGACTTCGACAGCTATTGCTTTACTGATATCTCATCTTCATTCTTCGAGAACGCTGCCGAAGTCTTCTCCGCATATGAAGACCGCATGACGTTCAAGACTTGCAACATCGAGCATGAGCCCATTGATCAAGGATTCCCTATAGGGGCATACGACGTAGCGCTGGCGTACATGGTCATCCATGCCACCGCGAAGCTTGAGGAGTCGATGATGAATCTCCGAAAGATGATCAAGCCAGGTGGTTATGTGATCATTGGCGAAGGTAGTAGCGATGGTCCACTGCAGTCGGGCGCAGGCTTCATCTTTGGCCCTCTCTCGGGTTGGTGGCGAGGCGTGGAAGAAGGGCGTACATTGTCCCCACTTGTCAATGTGACTGAGTGGGATGCCATTCTCAAGCGGACTGGCTTCTCTGGTATTGATACACTATCACCTCCAAAGCTACTGGACACATTCGGCATTACGCTGTTCGTGTCGCAAGCAGTCGATACCCGGATTTGGCTCAGTCGAGAGCCACTGCAAGCTGTTCTACATATGCAACATCTCGTTATAATCGGGCGACGAGCCTTGTTCGCGGAGTTTCAGGCTGTACTGGAGCATCATGTGCGGGAGATGACCTATTGCCAGGACCTAGAGAAGATCGACTTCACGAAGATTGACCAAGATACGGTCGTACTCAGTCTCACTGAGCTCGACCAGCCCGTCTTTAAAGACATCACACCGGAGCGCTGGGATAGCTTCCGCAAGCTCTTTGTGACGGCCAAGAATATGCTGTGGCTCACCAGTGGACGTCTAGGTGCTGATCCGTGGTCTAATATGACCATCGGCTTTGGACGCTCTGCTGTGCATGAGGAAGAAGATCTCCGTCTCCAATTCCTCGACATACCAGATGCAACCAAAGTCGACGTCCGCAATATAGCAGAGACTCTAATCAAATTTGCCGCTAAAGAGCTCGATAGCAAGGACGTTCTTTGCACTTTCGAGCCAGAGATTGTCGTTGATCAAGAGGCCAAGCACCTGGTACCCCGTCTGAGAAGTCTCACTGCTGCCAATAGCCGGTACAATTCCGTCAATCATGTCGTGGAGCGCGAAATCGATCTGAAGCGTGCGGTGATAGAGCTGGAGAGCGGCAGAGGCGACATCTGCGCCAGAGAACTCTCAAGATATGAGCTCTTCGGTCCGATGACGCAGCCCACCATGTTGATCGAACTTCGGCTCACCCTTTCCACGCTATTAGCCGTGAGAACACCCTTCGGGTTCCTCTTCCCCATTGTAGGTACAGATGCTGGAGGATGTGCTTACTTAGCGCTCGCAAGCTCCAGAACCTCATCGTTGAGGCTCGCGAAGGAGCTCACAATAAGAATTGCGGAAAATGTCTCGTCTAAAATGGCGCTGGTGCGTCTTACGGCTCAGCTAGTCGCCATGGCGGCGGTTGAGCCACTTTTCGCAGGCCAAAAGATGCTGGTTCACAATGCTCCCGCTTTGATCGCTACTGCCATGCTGGCAGAAGCCGCGCACAAGGACCTGGATGTGGTATTCACGACCGATGTCCAGGATTGTCTCAACGACTCTTGGCTCAAGCTTGATCCGTACATGGGCCGCGCCGAGCTTGCTGACCTGATGCCGACGGAGATCGCCAGTTTCGTTGGGCTCTCTGAAGATGACAACGAGACTGAAAGACTTATTGCTGGGTATCTGCCGCCGTCCTGCCGCGTAGATGCTACAGCGACGTTGTTGAGCCAGGCTGGCACTAGTTTCAGCGCTTTCGCGCTTCCCGAACTATCAAATTATCTGGAACAAGCTGCGATCAACAGCCAGTCGCTGGTATCCATAGCATCAACGGGTAGCATCGCTGAAATCGACCTGAGGGACCTTGTGATCGACTCGAGAGTCCCTAGTAACAGTCTGACAGTCGTTGTTTGGACCAGTAGCCCAACAGTGCCGGCGCGTGTTGGCAGACTTGACAATAAACCATTTTTCAGGCACGACAAGACCTACTGGCTCGTAGGACTGTCGGGCGCCCTAGGCATATCCCTTTGCGACTGGATGATAGATCGCGGTGTCAGAAATTTGGTGCTTACCAGTCGCAACCCAAAGATCGATCAGCGTTGGGTTGACGACCATGCTCGCAACGGCGCCACAGTCAACATATTACGCTGCGATGTCACTGATGAGGCAGCCATCAAGAAAGTGCACCACGAGATTGTCACCACGATGCCTCCGATCATCGGGTTGCTGAACGGTGCCATGGTCTTGCGAGACGTTTCCATTCGGAACATGGAGTTCGATCAGGTCACCGATGTGATCCGACCGAAGGTTCTGGGTAGCTTGCATCTGGATAAAATCTTCCACGATGCTGATCTTGACTTCTTTGTGCTGCTCTCATCCATCAATTGTGTGATCGGTAACGTTGGGCAAGCAAACTATGCCGCAGCGAACATGGGAATGTGCGGCGTCGCTGCCAACCGCAAATTGCGAGGATTCAGGTCGAGCGTTGTAAATGTCGGAGCGATCATCGGCATTGGGTATATCACCGACTCGGCGCGCCAGCTTGATGTCACGGTAGCCAAAGCGCACATGATGCACTTGAGCGAGGAAGACTTCCATCAAATCTTCCTTGAAGCTATGGAAGCCGGCCATGCCGACTCTTCTGCAGGTCCCGAAATCTCCACTGGTCTGCTCGACATCTCACCTGATCTTGAGCAGATGCCCAAGTGGTTCAATGATCCGAAATTTGCGCACTTCGTTACCAGCAAGGCGTCAAAAGCTGGCGAGCAGAAGAAAGAGGGTAGCGCATCAGTCCATGACCGCCTGCAGGAATGCCAATCGGAAGAAGAGGTTCTGCAGGTTGTGCGCTCGGCATTTGCGGCGCAGCTGAGGAAGATGCTACAAATCTCAACCCTCGATGAAGAGCTGCTGTCTCTTGACGTCCGTGATATAGGCCTCGATTCGCTCATTTCTGTCGACGTTCGGTCGTGGTTCCTCAGGAACCTGCAGGTCAGCATCCCAGTCCTCAAGATCATGTCCTCCGAAACGCGCATTGGTGACCTCGCTGCATTGGCAGCAGAAGGAGTGCCAGCGGAACTGATTCCGCGAGTCGTTGACAGTAGTAGTGACAGCAACACAGAGAACACAAGAGGCTCGACACCGGATCCAAGCACCGCAGCGAAGGCGGTAGGTATTCAAGAGGCGACACAAGTGTCAACGCCCAATACCAGCCCGGAGAGATCACCTTCCGTCGATTGGGACGCTGAAGCTCGGCCTCCACAAAACGTCTCGGCACTTGTCGACACAAGTACAATGGCGCGCTCTCGGCCAGAAGTGGTGCTACTGACCGGCAGCAGTGGACTCCTTGGCCATCATCTTTTGGCCGCTCTTACCAGTCAGCCTTCAATTCACAAGGTCATTTGCATAGCCGTCCGCCGCCTCGCTGAGCGCATCAACAATGGCGAGCTACCACGTCCAAGCCACCGAGTCGAGTATCACGAGGGAGACCTCTGTTTGCCGAACTTTGGAATGGACGAACAGACCACCAGTCGAGTCTTCAGCCAAATTGACGCTGTAATACACAATGGCTCAGATACTTCGCATCTGAAGTACTACGAGGCGCTAAAGGTTGCCAACGTAGACTCCACCAAGCAGCTTATCAGCCTTTGCCTGCCACGCCTCGTCGCAATACACTATGTATCGTCCGCAGGAGTTGCTCTGTTCAGCGGTCGAGGTCGATTCCCCGAGATCTCTTGTACCTCCACTGGCTCAAAGCCTCCTGCTGACGGATCTCATGGCTACATGTGTGGCAAGTGGGTATGCGAATTGATGCTCGAAAGAGTTCATGCTGCTACCGGATTGAAAATTGTTATCCAACGGCCTTCAACCATTATTCGGGAAGGTGATGATGCAACAGCAGCGCGTGCTAGCTTCGACTGGGTCAACGCACTCATACATTATTCGCACAAGATTGAAAGCGTGCCGAAGGTCGAGCACAACCGCGGCGCTTTCGATCTGGTGACTGTTCAAACGTGCTGCAACGATATCGTCCGGGAGCTCATAACGCCAAAGAAGAACGGCCAAGTCACATACGTGAACAATGTCGGCGACATTGTATTGCCAATGGACAAGATGGCGGAGATGGGCCGTCGATATGCAGGCAAAACGCAGCTGTATAGCGTGGTGCCTATGGCGGAATGGACCCAAAGAGTGATTGCTGCCGGCCTGCACCCAGCGGTGGCAGCGTTGATCGAGACTTTTGACGCGCCAGGACTGGTATACCCTCAGCTGGTGAGAGGCGAGGCTTGATGAGCAAGCATGGGTAGAGGCGATGGAAGATATCAATCGACGAGTTTGATGTTGTCGATATTATAGATGCGACGCGATGCAACGCGTGGAGACGTTTGCCAAGCCACATACACGTGACTACATCATGCACGTGACGGTGCACCCGCGAGAATGCTAATACTGAGCTAGCAGGCAAGAAGACCAGTCTGCAGGTCAAGTCAGCAGAGTAGTCGCGACGATGCTGTCGACCATTGAAGTGTAATCAATACGAGAATGATGACGTGAGATTGGGCTGGTCAGCAAACTCGAATGATTGCCTGATCATTGTGATGCCTCAAATGGTACGATGAGCGATAGCGAAGTCCCAAAGTACCCCTTCATGCACCATTCATTTGTCTCCTCCGTCGTGATTCTAAGCGCGGCAAAGGAATGATCGTCCTCCGACATGCCCAAAGAGTCCTCCTCACTTGGAGTCACCGGCTTCTTCGCCACTGCAAAGAGATCTGCATGTGATCGCTGTCGAAAATCCAAGCTACGGTGTCCGCCGAGGGACGACAATGAGCAACCATGTGCTCGCTGCCAGAGAGCGGGTGTGGAATGCTACACAGGCTATACTCAGCCGCTTGGCCGATTATGTAAGAACAGACCTGGCAAATCTCCAGAGCCGTCCATGCCCCATGCCTCCGCATTCTGGGACACAGAGGGCCATGGAACGCTCCCCATGTCCTCGGCTCGACCGCAGAGCAGGTCAAACACTGAAATAGAAGGCACAGTGGAGCTGCCCATGATGCCCACGATCATATCGCCAGGCTCCTGCTACTGGCAAGAGAACGGCTTCGATGCATGGAGTCACCTTATGGATGATTTTCTAGTCAGTGATGCTGCCGATCAGCTTCAGGGAGACTGCACAGATACGACTCCTCCTTCACCTGATGTTGATATGCCAATGAAGCCCGCGACAAGTAATGAATGCCAGATGTCTTTACGCGGAAGCGACTCGGCACGAAGCCAGCGCTCAACTCCTTTGGTGTGCGGCGAGCAGACGCCCGATGAAGGGAGGCACGACCTGGCGGACACGACTCCTGACAAGGCCATCCATGCTCCAACACAGCCGGCGCACGCGTCCAGGAAGAGGCAACAAGATCGGTTGAGACTGGAGCTGGAAGAACTCGCTATCAGACGAGAAGAGATCAGCATTCGAAAACGACTGCTGGATCTCGATCAAGAAGCCGAGCACGTAATGCTTCCCTGACCACTTGCCCACAATTTGTATCTTTCAAGCTCTCTCGTTCCGGACACGCTTGTGCTCTGCCACGACAGCTCTTCTTGCACGAGCTTGAACTTGAGCTGTGGATTGGCCTCTCCGCGGCAAGAGATACTCAGCACTGATGACGCACATTACCCAGCCATACAGCCCCGCAAGTGGCCAGATATTCCAGAAGATAGCATGGCACCAACTCCACCAATTATGCTCCCCGTCGAAACTGCTGTCGACCAGGACTCTGACTTTCTCGTGCAGATCTGGTAGAGATTCAGCGTGGTATTTGCTTCGAAGCACATCATATCGCTGCCTATCTCCGTAATTGGTCCAGAACTGATCTTCATCATAGTAAGTATGTGCATACAGCCATTTCTGTCCTTTCAGCTCGCTGATCTTGTTTTCTAGGGCTTTGTTCCAAGCTACGAATTCCCGTTGGTCCTCAGGACCAGCGGCCCATACACCGAAGTTCAGCATGCTCTCCGTATGTGGATTTGCACAATCTGGCGCATCAGCGAGGAGTCCATACGCAGAATTCGGGGACTGGCCACGCATATGCAGCGGGCACAGCCATAGTGGATACTTCTGGAGCTTCTCATCGAGATAGCTAACGAATTCGGAGACTCCTTCGTACGGGACGGCGACGTCCTGTACAACGTATTTCGAGGAGAGTCCGCTATGATGCAAGGCATTGTACATGATACGCGTGTGAGTATACGTATCGAGGAGCCATCTTGTGAACTTGTTCAGTGGCACTGCAAAATATTGGTATGTGTACTTGCTGATCCAGAAAGCTCCTCGCTCGTAGCGAAAGAGATAGTCTTGGATCGGTATGTACTCGACCCAAGTATGTTTGGAAGGATCTGCTAGCTGATTCTCTGCGTTGAGGTAAAACCAGTCATCCCACGGCTTGGAGAAGGTCATCGGCTCAGCGTGTAGAGGAATGGCACTTGTCAGACTTCCGAGGCACACGACACCGCTGTCTTTGGTGAACAGTATACCATCCATGTAGTCTACCTCATCCTTGTGCCGTTCGTCCTCGAAGCGCTGCACGGCTTCGCTCACGCTCGAAATTCGCAAATATGTCAGCTCCACGAAGGGCTTGGCCTCTACTAGCTCCAGCGCCAGCAACGTGACAACACCCATCGTACCGAATGATGCAGCCGCAGCATAGAACAGCTCCGCGGTTCTTGGATCATCTGGAGAGGCTTTCGCTACCTCGCCATTACCAAGGATGATCTCCACAGCTTTTACGGTACGATCGAAGAAGCCATGACGGAATGAACTGCTTTCACCACTCGTGCCGGCAAATCCACCGCCGGCCGTGATTCCAGGGAACTCCATGACGACTGGAGGTATCAGTCCCAGCTTGAGTGTCTCGGTGACTAGCTCATCCATTGGAATATTAGGTTCGACGAAAGTGATTCCGGTCCTCTGGGTGACATGAATCGTGAGCATGTGCTTCAAGTGGCTGATATCAATGATGGTGTCATGCCGTCGGGCAGACTTTCTCGTGCTGTTTGTTGAGCCATGATATATGCGGAAAGGTGACTTGGACTGGTAGAACGATCGAACGCGAGCCGCCACAAGAGCCACTTCCTGGTCGTGATCCGGGCAGGTGGGAAAGTCTGGAAGCATGCCGGCAGGTCTGCTGTACTAGGTGTGTGATAGCGATGCAAGTCTGCCTGGCGGCGAAGCGTGTTCATATGCGTCGTGAAGAATCTCCCACAGGAGGAGCCCTGGATGACGCCATTATTCAATTATGACTTCTGGTGAAACCGTATGACGATCTGCCAAAGGCATTATGGAGTGTTTGCTAGACCGAGAAGCAAACTCGTAGCAAACCAGGCAGGGCACTTCAAGATGCAGTCGCTGGGATGGACCTCTATCTGTGTACGACGATTGGGGTCACGGGTGCCTGCTGTGGCACGAAGGCGCATTGAACGATGAGAGCATCGTACATGTCTGACGAATGAAGCGGCAATGAAGCGAGGTCTTAAGCCGAGTGCTGTCTGCAGCTTTGAGGCTTTCGATGGCAGGAAGACTGCCGAGCAAGTCCGGCGCCAAGGATGATCTTGCGAAGATCATGTTGCTTCGTTGTCCAGTCATAACTGAAGAGAGGATCGTCCGTGCGCGTGCCAAGAGCTTCAAGCCATATCGTGCTGCTACTGCTGCAGTCTCTGCACCATCTCCCCAAATACGACGGGCTCTATGCAACATCGCGTCAACGACTGGCGTCTGTCTACGCGTCACAACGAGAATGTGTGGCGTCGTAGGCCATGAGGTTCAAAGCGGTTTGGGCGCGTTTGACCCAATCTTAGACATGACTGAAGAAATGCATCGACATCCTGAACGAACCACGCCACGTTCACGCCTCTATTGACTCGAGCAACCAGTCTATGCGAGCATGGGCGGAACACCATTGCTCTGAGGGTGGACGAGGACCCTCGAGCATGACTATCATGGACACGAGACGCCCTTCGCGGTGCCATTGCTTTGGCCATACGTAGGAGAAGGCCAAGGAGACGAGAAGATACTTTAGCATCTCACTCGCTCGTTCGAGTTCCAGCTACCATCTTCCGCCGGCCATCATTATACTAAATGTCGATTCTAGGCTTGGCAGAATTGATCGCTGCAGTTAGTGACTGCGCGCACACCCATGCGTGGTTGATGGTGGTCGCTACTCTTCTGTGCCTCATCTGCTGGCATTTGCTGCCGCAAACTCGACATTGCGCTGTGCCAAGAATGGTCATCGTCGAAATCGCTTCCACCAGCATCTTCAGCGGCTTGATTGGGCGTCATCTAGATCTTTTGTGGGTCTGCAATAGTCATCTCGAGGGACTCCCTTTTGCTGAATATATCAATCCAGCTCTAGGTCACGATTGCGAATTAGTCGTCCTTGGAGCTGGCTATTCAATTACTACTATCTTCCATCTGGCCCGGATCTTGAGCAACTCATGAGGCACTCTGGCCACGCCCTCATTCTTGAGCCTGTGTTCTATGCCACTTTCATACGGGCGATGGGTTTTGCGGATACGCTTGACATGAGACAGAAGATGGCGAGCAGCTTGGCCGAGTTGTCTAAATATGTCGAGGATGCTTACGGGTCTGGCAGCTCCTCTACAGCGAGGCTTAGCGGCGTGGACATTCTTCGGCACGCCTCTAGACTCGTGTCGTTAGCGCCGAGCACGTGCGATCCGGAGCGCTGGGAATTGCATGCTAACAAGAGGACAAGTAGTATGGTGCACGGTGCCCAAGTTGTTGAGCTTGACTTCTATCGACTTGTGTGTGACTTCGGTGCCTGTATAGCAATCCCACTTCTATTTGGGCAAGACTTCTTCAACAGCTACCCGGAGCTTCTCGATGATTTCTGGTCGTTCGACCAGTCTTTTGGTCTATTGATATCCGGAGTGCCCACGTGGATACCGTCAAAGATCCTCAAGAAGGGCGTCATAGCGCGAGACCGCCTTATAGCTCGACTCGAAACTCTACACTCCCGACTCGCACGCAGCCGACAAGGGTATCCAGTCGACGTAGATTTGTCTGATGTGAGCACCGTAGTCTTGCGAAGAAGCCTTCTGTACGAGTCTAAAGAATGGTCGCTCAAAGAGAGGGGGGCGGCGACCTCACTGTCCTGTATGGACAGAATGCAAACATGCATCCCACTCTGTTCTGGTGTCTGCTCTTCGTCTACTCAACACCTGACTTGGTTACTCAGCTGAGGGAAGATCTCGATCCGTTCATACTTGCATCTGGCGAGCTGGACCTCGCATCTGTGCTGAGCAAGTGTGTACTACTCAAAGCATGCACGCTCGAGACACTCCGTCTAACCACCTTCGTGCCTCTAGTAAAGCTGGTCGAGCGCGATATCACATATAGCCAAGGCAAGGATCAGCAGATACTTCGCTCCGTCGGCCGTGGCAGACAGAAAGGTCAGCGGCTCAATATCGTTTGACTTCTTCTCCGGAGTACGTCGAACACGAATGTGACGGACAGCACATCTAAATCCACTGACACGTTGCCAGGTAGAGCTGAATCCACGTCTTGGAGATCGATTCGATCTCAAGTTCTTCCACAACAGTAGGACTGGGATAATGGCCTGGACATTCATGTAGGATTGCCTCTCACTCTATAGCTACTACAATGGCGCGCTAAGTACTCGTTGGCAGCAACCTCTCATGGGCAGCCTACCAATACAACCACCACGGACACCTCACTAACTCCATGATCATCGTCAACATCCTCCAAGCAATCTACGTCATAGACTTCATTGTGAACGAAGACTGGTACCTCCGCACCGTCGACATCACCCACGATCACTTCGGCTACTATCTAGCCTGGGGCACGTCGAGTTTCCTGCCCCAGCTCTACACCATCCAAGCTCAATACCTCGCTCGCTATCCCCTCGAGCTGAGCAGAACCCAGAGCATAGGCATACTCGCGACTGGTCTAGCAGGCTATGCCCTCTTCCGTTCCGCCAACCACCAGAAAGACATCGTCCGCCGCTCGAACGGCGCCACAATGGTCTGGGGCGAGGCCGCCAAAGTTATCCGCACAACGTACAGTACGAGCGATGGAGAGCGACATACGGCACTGCTTCTCACATGTGGATGGTGGGGAGTATGCCGACACATCAACTACCTGGCAGACCTGATCCAGACCTTTGCCATGTGCGCAGCTTGTGGATTCGGCTCGATTGTGCCTTGGATACATTTCTTGTGGATGTGCGTTTTGTTGGTCAGTAGGATGTTTCGGGATGAGAGGAGATGTGAGAGTAAGTATGGAGAGACGTGGGTGCGGTATTGTCGAGAGGTGCGGTATCGTTTGCTGCCTGGTGTGTGGTGAGGCCGATTGATCGCATCACATCCTCGCATCAGAGAGACCGTCGAGGAAAAGACGCGAAGATCTGTTCCAGCAGCTCAGAGGTCCGGACGGCTGGATACACTCCCAAAACGACACCCCCAGAATGTCTGGCTTGCCGGTCGAGAAGATTCTCTGTCAAAGCCCCTCCAAGTTGTTTGGCTATGCCCTCGAACGTATGTGGGGCGTGCTGATGAGATGCTCGGAGTCGCACATTGGAAATCGACTGGCAGCATATGCCCGCCCGATGTGGTTGGCCGGTAGTTTTCCGAGTCACGTCCAATGCCTCGATACTCCGCCTCGGGATGAGATGCCGCTCGCTCACTGGCAGATCAGACAAGGCGTCTACCAATACCGCGGACTTCAAGTAGGATCGCGGGCATCTTCTACAAGAAATCGCAAGACTATTCTCTGTTGAATCGTCTATCACGAGATGTCTAGACTGTAGTCCAGCTTTTCGGACCGAGTCGCGCCCGAGGTTGCTTTAAGAAGGTGAGGGAACAGCGAGCAAGGATCATCCTGATCTGCAGATCCGATCCGGATCGTACACCGGTACGAAGGTCAACGAGAAATCGACATCTGGAAATTGTCATGCCTGGATTACTGCTGAACTATACTTTTCGTCAACAAATCTAATATTCCAACCAGCTCCTTCGCTCAAGTGCTCCAAAAGTCTATACGGCGAAGACCGTGCCGCCAGCAAGAAGGGTATCATCAATCATGACTCTATGCAACGATCCCTGTCCTCGACTTCCACATCATTACCCGCGCTCACAGAGGCACATCTTCCATCATCTCAAGCGCTCCTTCTCTTGCTATCGTGATGATCGCATCTCCTAGCGTGTTCGTCGCGAAACCAGCTTCGCAGTACGCAAAGTAGTATTCCCATTTCCGCTTGAAGACGTCGACCTCGTCTTCTGTCATCTTTCGCTTCTCGCGCTCGGCGTACTCTGACATCAAGGCTGGCCTGATCTCGGACTGGAATTTCTGCATGAACGATTGTCTCCATAGTCGCAGGGTCTTGGCGTAATGTGGTCCGATGTTCTCGACGGTGGATGGTATGAGACGAGGTTCGACACCGCGCTTGAGATCGGAAGAGCCGCTCCGGATTGCGTCGAGCAGTTGAGTTACGGTAGGAAGGTGCCCTCCCGGGAAAATGTATCGCCGAATGAAATCGTCCGAGTTCGAGTATACGGCATATCGTGATTCGGGAATCGTGATGCACTGGAAGACTGCAATGCCGCCATCGGACTTCAGCAGCTTGTCGATGCAACGAAAGTATGTGTCCAAATATTCTGCGCCAACCGCTTCCAACATCTCAATCGATACGACCTTGTCGTACTTCTCCGATTCCTCTGGCACCGGCAGACTACGATAATCGCAGAGTAGCACCTTAATCTTGTCCTGCATGCCTTTTGCCTTTATGCGGTCTTCTGCAAGCTTCTTCTGTTCTGCGCTGAGAGTCAAACTCGTCACTTTGCAGCCCTTCGTTTCCACTGCCAGAATGGCGAAGCTGCCCCAACCTGTTCCGATCTCCAAAACGTGATCTGTGCTCTTTATGCGCGCATTCTTTATGAAGCGAGACAGCTTGCGATACTGTGCGCTTTCCAAAGATTCTTGCTTGGATTGGGCGTCGGAGGTCGGCAGCCAGATCGGACAACTGTATGTCATGTCTGGGCTTAGAAATGCGGCAAACATGTCGTTGCTGATATCGTAGTGCGCAGAAATGTTCAGGCGAGCATTTTGCAAGGTGTTCGTCTTCCGCAGCAATGCACTCACTTTGCCCATGACGTTACTAGCAATGGTTGTGCCGTTGGAAAGATAGTGCTTGTTCAGAATGAATAATCTGAAGAAGTTTGTGAGATCTGAACAGCTGAACTCCCCAAGCATATATGACTCTGCAAATCCCATGTCGGCGAAGATTGCCAATCGTATCCAAAACTGCTCATTGGTGATTCGAAGAGCAACGTGTGGGATTTCATGGACGGTGCGAGCATGTTCCGGTTTCGAGACTCGGTCCCTGCTGCCACAGACGGTAATACTGCCGTCGGCGTCTTCTATGGTCAAGGAGCCGATCTGTATATTCCGAAGCGTGGCAAGTATGGCACCTCTGGCGAAGGAGAGGAGCGGTGGCCATGCGTATGTCGAGCCGGCATGGCTGGCCAAGGCAGTAACACGCTCAATTCCAAGCATGTTCACTACTCTGCGCTTTTGCAAGAAGTCCCAAGCTCTCGTGCCCGCAGTATTGATGCTCGTGTGGGAACAGCTATGAGAACAGAGGAGGAAGAGTGCAATGCCACCTCTCCGCAGAAGGCCCGTCACTTGAATGCAAGATGGAGGATGCAAGAAGCGAAACAAAGCGCGAGGTAGAAAGAAAGTCTAGCTGCATGAAGAATGGAGGCGCATACCAGGGAGACAGAGAGAGAGAGAGAGAGAGATTCACACTACCGTTCCTGGTACCGGAATAGCTCATCCTGACGGAGAGAATGTCCAGCCACGCCGCCGGGCGTGCCAGTCAAGACGCCAGCAATGTATGGATAGTGGGACCATTCCGGCGCGTAGGCCCGGACTGTCGGACTTGCTTAAAGTGCGACATGATTCCAGGCGAGTACCTAGTGCTGGCGCAAGGGCTTCCAGAGCGAGTGTGCTGTGTGCTGTGCGCTGAGGTGTGCAGGGAAACATGAATGTACACAAAATTTGATATCTGCCATGACGTCCTGCATCAGCTCGGATGGGAATGGTTGGCGGCGCATTCCATGGATCTCCGACTTCTGGTTGGGCAGACGATAGATGAGCCGACCTTGTGCGAAGACTTTGCCGTGTCGGTTATTTCGCGGATGCTGGCCAGCCATACAGTAGTATCAGACGTGGCAATATTTTTGTTTCTCGTGACGGGTGCATCGCATTGTTACACGTAGTCTATGAGCCTTACATGTCGTCTGTCACCTCAGAGACAAGGGATGGATTATTCGTTTGCTCGTCACATGCACTCCGCCGGTCATCCATGCTCGGCCGAGCTCCGGCGGCAAGGATAATTCTATCAGTGGGGTAAAGTGGTCGTCTTGGCAGGAACGAGGTTCAAACCGACTCAATTTGAATATCATCTCACCGACATGTAAGCTTTATATGCAGAAACCATCACCATCACCATAGAGGCTCTCTCTCTCTGGGGTACAACATAGCATAGGCTCAGTGACCACCTGCCTGAGTCGACGTCGCTCTATTGGCAATTGCTCTTCTCAATTGTCCACACCAACGTTACACCCCAAGCAGCTATGCCGACTGCCCGTCTGTGGGTACCCATGAAGATGCACGTACAGATTCGTAAATGCCTCAGAGCCAACGCATGCTGTCTGCACCGACTTGGCGGCAGTACACATTGCCCAAAATTGGTCCCACTTTTGCCCGTGCGAACTGATATTCGTCGATCATAGCACACTGGGGTAACGTAGCGGCGGTAAGCGACCTGTATACGGTGACAGTAGATCTCAACAGTTCGAGCTCGAAAGTTTGTAAAGGAGGCAACGAGAGATTAGACACCACGTTGCCATCAAGCACAGTAGCCCCAGTCTCGAACATCCAAGCGTCGTCAATCGTGGCGTGTGGCAAATCTCCAGACATCAGTTGTAGGTGGGTTCACATCGCAGCGCTTCCGGAGCTCGAGGGTCGGATTCAAGGGTTTCTGTCGAGTACTAGTGATTGGTCTTACCTCGATCGTTGATATTGCACTTCCTACTGGTTCTACGTCGTCTTCTCTTCCTGTTCATAACCTTCGGTCTTGATGTCTGCCAGGCCAAGGTCCTCTTCTTCCTCTTTCGTTCGCTCATAGTCCTCTAGCGTGATCTTCGGGTCCGGCTCCGGTGCAGTCAAGCTCTGAACATACGAGCCAGCCAGAGGATCTTCCAGAATCAGGGTGAATTCTTTCTTGCCGTTTATGGCATCTGTGAGTAGCGCGAAAAAGTCCTCCCAGAGCTTCTTGCTGTCTGAAGTCATCGAATCGCCAGCACCATCAGGAACAGGTGCATCGCCGTCTTCCAAACCAAAAGCTTGCCCCCGGAGGTCTTTTCGTATCTGTGTCATGATACCTTCGACCGTGGTGAATCTGCCACCCATTGTACCCGGCTCGACTCGCAATTGCAATTCCGGACAGTGTAGAGATGCGCTTTCACTTTTGAGAATATCCCGTGCCAAGTCTTCGCTATTGCTGACTTTGAGCGTTATCCTTCGACCCTTCTCGGGCACTTCGCCACCAGTCTTGACCTCATTACTTCGATAGCCGCAATCATCGCAGACCGTTGACATGAGGACCACCTGCTTGAAGTATGGAATATTGACCATCTTCATGTTGGTGGCGCAAGGTCTTGTGCAGCCCGGACAAGAGGCTGGAAAGCTATAGACTTGATTCTCCACAATGTCTTCTTCCTGGTCGACATTGTTTCCCTGTACCGTAGGGGCTGCGTCTGCTCCAACCAGACCACTGGCGTGATATTCTGGTCGCATCTCTGTTTCTGGCACTTCTGTTGCTGGAGTGGGAACGTCGTCCCCGAGTCCGAGCATTCCATTCTGTGCTGGCGTTCTGTTGTACCCAACCTTCGCCCACTTTCCTGCCGCGTCGCCTGGTCGCGGTTCGATCGAGCTGTTACCGCTCGGATCGTCAGCAGAAATTGCAAAAGGATATCTCCGTCCTTCAAGCATATCTGTAAGAGCTGCGATAATAGTTCCGACCTTCTCACCGACTTCTGGCATCTGCTCCATCCTCGCTTCCTGGTGTTGTGCCAGGTCATCTCTTACAGAAGTGAGAACACCCTCAACATTGGTATATCGTCCCTTTCCTGCTGGTATCTCGAGATCGATGTCCTCTATCCTGAACAAACACGTATCGCTCTTCACAACTTGTCTTTGAAGGTCTTCGTTTTTATCCACCCTAAATGCATATCTGACGCCTTTTGGTTGAATCTCGCCGGCCGATTGAATCTCGCTGGTATGATGGCCGCATTTGTCACAGGTGAAGGACATTATAATGACCTCGCGGAAGAAGGGAATCTTCGTGAGAAGGAGCTTCGTGGTACCATCTCCGTGACAATTCATGCACAGGCTCTCGATCTCTTCAACGACTTTCTGCTCAGAGTCGCCATCGCTCGTCCTCTCCACCGTTCTCCCCATATCTTCGAATAGATCTTGTGCCAACGACTTGCTAGCCGGGGGAACGCCATTGCTATCTTGTGCCATATCAATGTCTCTTCGTTTGCTGGGTTCTGGATCGGTAGTCTCTGGATATGGTCGCTTGAGTGAGTCCATGAAAAAGAACGAGAGTGGATAAGCGCAACATGCAGGTGGAACCTGAGACGAAAAGTTCTCGAAATGCGTCATAACGTGTTCTTTATCGCGCGTTATCTTAGCATATGGTCCGAGCGCAAGCTAAGCTTACCAAGACACGCGAGAAGTATCAAGACGCGACTGGGCTACATTGCATCAACATAACATTTACTCTAACATCATCACGTGTCGGAAGCAGAAAACCGAGTCTGTGATGTTGGATGGATGACTCTAGCCGAGCGCCACTCTACAGCCCTCTGCGCAACAGAGTACAATGGTCAATCTTTGGCGTTCTTGCCCAATTTCCGTCGACTCATCCTTCGGCAGCGCAATCCCCGGAAACGTCTGCAACATTCTGACTACCATGTAGCCTGCTTCAACGAGTGCGAAGTCCTCTGTGCAGTCGTCAGCTGATGTGAGACTTGCAGCGAAATGCGGTGTACTTACGACCCAGACAAAGCCTCGGGCCTGCGTGGAAGGGAACATAACCATATCCTATCGTGGTCTGCAAACGACCGCCATTCTCGAGCCAGCGTTCTGGGCGGAACTCCGCAGCATCCTGGCCATACAATGCCTTTCGTCTATGAAGTACGTATGGGCCAAAGCCAACAGGCTCTCCTTTCCTCACCAGTACTGGCGACTTGCCGTCAGGTCCTCCGCCGACAGGTAATGTGGTTGTCTTTGCTGTCGTCCTGGCATTCATTGGAACAGAAGGATAGAGTCGAAGTACCTCCTTGAAAACGGCATCGAGGTACTTCATCTTCTTCAGGTCCACACGACTGGGAGCTTTTCCAGCAATGCAGATCTCATTGATTTCATCAGACAGCGTGGCAAGTACCGGGGGATGACGCACAAGCAGTCTAAACGTCCAGCTCAGCAGGCACGCGGTCGTATCTCTTCCGGCAAGAAGTACATGCAAACACTGATCACGCAGCAGCTTTGGGTCTTGTGTCTGCTCCAGCATGTCATCAAGCACACTGAATGCAGACTTCTCATCGCGCTGTGATAGGTCGCGCGCCCTGGAGACAGCTTTGTCAACAACATTGTGTACCAGACGATTTGCACGTCGGTATCGAGGCCCGTCCATCAGCCAATATAATGGCCCCAGCCTCAAGCGACTTACGATATAGTCCTGCGCCTCGTCGAACGCAGCTGCGAACGTTGCGGCAGGTACACCTGTCAGTTCTTCTAATACCTCGAGCTGGCAGCCGAACAAAAGGAAGCATGTGATGTCGAAGGTGAAGCGGAAGAACAATGGCTGCAAGTCGACTATGTCCCCATGCTTCAGCGATTCGACGATCTCTTCGACAGCACGAGCGATCTCTTGGAGACCCTGCTCTCGATTTTGAGCGAACGTCGGCCTCAGCAGTGCTCTCGAATGCTGCCATGCGCTTCCGTCCTGTGTAAAGATGCCATTGCCCAAGGTTGGAGCAAAGACAGGCCTACGCTCTCCCAGATCAAAGTCTGCCGTGTGGTCAGCATCGCTGTGCTGAGATAGCTGTGTGGCTACTTCGCTCCACTCTTACCAGTGAACTGCTTGCTGAGTAGTGCTTCGACATTGATGGGGTCCACAGTGACTATTGCTCGTGCGCCTAGCAGTGTCTGTTCAAAAGTCGTCCCGGTACGGGTAATGATCATCTCAATGTTTGGTAGCAGTCGCTGCTTCTTGGCTAATTCGAAGGTCTTTGCAATCAGATGCAAACCAAAAGGCCAGGGACCCGTATCCAGCTTTGCGGGTGCCTCGCATCCTCTCTTGGTGACCAATTCCTGCTCAATCTGTGTCGCAGTCAGCGATTATGAGGTGCATCAGTAGGTACGCCATTTGTATTACTTCTTGTGCTCTGTTCCTGCTGACATAATTGACGGCAGTGTATAGCACCACGACGACGCACAGCGCTGCCGTGACCAATGTCGGATACATGTCGCATAGGCAACGACCTCCTATTCCGACATCAAGGTCCTACGACCGTTGGCCATCTTCCGCTCGAAGACGCATTCACAATTTTGCTGTCCCGTCTCAGCTGCAGGCATCACCTTCCTAGCAGTCTATTCTTGGCACAAAGCTGTAGAATTGTGGGCGGGGCAATATCATCCCGAGTTGCCGATAGCAATCCGTGCCGGACGCCCTCCGGACCTCGGCATACTAGGAACGAATTGCGATACAGACTCATTTCATGTCCAGTACTCATCGTCTCAAATCGTGCACACATATACGAACAGAAAAGTACAGTATACGACTCCATCAGGAAGAATGGTGATATGAAACAACCAAGTTGTCTTGGCAGGAGATGGACGTTTTCTGCAAGACACGAATCAGCCCAGTAAGCACTACGAGACTCTATTGACAGTTGGAGAAGCAGACTTCACGTGAAGTGATTCATGCCTGCATGTGGCCGGACACACTGGCCAAGCCAGATCAGAAGTGGCACTCGCACACAAAGACGGCTCGGACTTTCATCGGCTTACTCGCGTAAGAACCGCGAGGCTTCTTGCTCATGTCCAATTGCAACTAATACCACCTGCATATGAACAGGCTCTGCGACACGTGCATATGGGTGACGCCAAAGATCGAAGCCGTGCGACATGTCTAGGAAGCCACGCGGCGCGTCTTGGCTGGGTCCTACAAGGGGACAATGACGTTCCTGCAGGTCCATCTGGAGTTCTGGGAATGCGAGCGACACAACCTCACTGGACACTCACGTGCTGTGTTGAATGCTGCTCGCGTGCCTGCACGTAGCTCATTGTCTTCCGTTCTGCCGAAAGTGAGCGGCGATGCGACCTAAGCAGCTTAGTTCACGGTTCATGCAGGTACTATACACGGGCATTACGCCAGATCCATAGCATGATCGGCACTTGTGCCCAAGACGGACCTCTGGCACAGGAGAAATCTGGAGAAATGTCGCAACTCGGGCGAACTTTTTTTTCCAGAAGCCGGGATTGTGCTGCATCACAAGCGCGCTACAAAGTGCCACGCTACCTAAGCGCGTCCTAGAGACCTCACCATCGTCTGTCCGATGAACCTACATTGAGCCTCACTATCGGGAACACCCAAGCGATGATAGGGCGAACACACTACTGGACAACGGCTTCGCGCACTAGGTGTTCATGCCTGAAGCGATCCAGTTCGAGAGCAGCATCCTTGTCCTCTACGAATTGCCGGATGGCATGATCGTCGTCGCAAGATATGCGCACGGGAAGTCGGGATGCAGTACTGTCTCAAGTGCATGGATATCTTCTTCCTCGACCTTGAAGGAGGTCGCATATGTTGACAGGATAGCAGCTACTGTGGATGGCGTCTGCGCCGGATCTTGTCGTTTCCATCCCACGATGACTGTGCAACCAGCTGGTAGAGGGCCTCAGGTCATGGCCGTCTTTGTGCTCTTCACTATCTTGACGACGATAGCGACTGGATTACGAGTCTATTGCCGCACCACTGTAGTCAAGCTCTTTGGCTGGGACGATTGGCTGGCAGTGCTGGCCTGGGTATGTCGCGACATCTGTTTCTGGGATCTGACATGTTGCTGACTGTTTACAGGCACTCTTCGTCTGCCATGCATCCTTTGCAATCACGGGTGTCTACCACGGTACGGGACAGCATGCCTGGAACATCCTGCCGCAATCAGAAATCATTGATGGTCTCAAGGCACGACACACCACGCGTCGCATGCACGCAATTCGACTGACTTGAAACAGTGGTGGTGGCTTTGTGAGCCACTTTATGTACTGTCGAACATGGCTATCAAGGCAAGCATAGCACTCATGCTGCTTCGACTGCTGGTCGATGTTGCCCAACGAACGATACTCTGCGTGGTACTTGCCGTCACGGAGGTGTACAGCGCCGCCTTCTTCCTGCTCTTCGTCTTCCAATGTCAACCTTCCTCCTACTTCTGGACCAGATTCGCCGGAGCGGAGGGCAGCTGTCTGGATACAGAGGTCGTCGTTGGTGCAGTATATGCATACTCTGCGATCATGTGCGTTGGCGACTGGACATTCTCAATCCTGCCATTTGTAATCGTCTGGCGGCTCGAGCAGTTGCCGAGGCGAGAGAAGGTAATGGTCGGCGTGATCCTGTCCCTCAGCGCTATGTAAGTCAGCATCAGAAGTTCTTGACTTTCTTCGCTCACTTATGGAACCCGCAGAGCATCAATTGCGACTATCGCACGTATTCCGTATATTCACACACTTTCTAATCAAGCCGACTTCCTTCACGCCACTTCCGACGTTGCGATCTGGTCGTGCACCGAGACTGGACTCGCCATCACTGCTTGCTGCTTTGCCACGTTGCGCCCGCTGTTTAGAAGTATCATTGATCATACGACGCGAAGGTCTACAGCACGATCCGGCCGTAGGTCAAGTACCGGCTCTCGAACTTGGCAACCGCTACCACGAACGATCTCGACGAGTACAGCGGACATAATCTACATGTCTCCAGATCTGAAGAGCAGCAGGTAGACTCTTTGGCAGCACAGAACGTTCTCTCCGAAGCAGCTTTTCGAGAAAGCAACGTGATACAAGGTCCATTGCGACATGCATCCCAACATTATGTGCTCGTTTATATTGCCCTGAGACCGTGTAGACTAATGAGAATGTATACGCAGTTTCATGCCTGGTTCCTTTGCCAGCGCAAGATTCCGCAGAATCGTGCGTGGCGTTGTTGTGGCTGCCTTTCGATACTCAAGCTTCAGCTACTGCGGCCTCACGTGGAGGCTTAGCGAACTTTCTGGTGCTGCGCACAACAGCTCTGATCTAAAGTATACAGGTCAGCCCGGAGCTCACAATGCAGCAGCTTACTTGCCAATAGATTCACAGCTCGATGCAAGGATTTGCGTCGCAGCATGGATCCAAGGACAGAGTTAGCTATTAGAATACTGAAAGAAGACGAATCCCATACGGTCAAGATCCCTACCCTATGGTTCACATATGAACCACTTGATCACAAGCGAAAGGAGATTCGGTTGTTGACGATCGCCTCCACTCACACCTATGCAACATTCCCAATTGATGGACTCGGTGCACTGCAATGCACCCTTCGAGTCGTAGCTCTAAAAGACGACCCGCAGTATGAAGCAATCTCATACTGCTGGGGCAATCCCGACGACCGCGAGGACATTATCCTCAATGGATCAGCATTCTCGGTCACAAAAAGCTTGAGTAGCGCCCTTCGCCAGTTCCGTGGCGACGACGAAAATCGCGCACCTGTTAGTTTCTGGGCAGATGCTATATGCATCAACCAAGAAGATGATGTCGAACGAGCCAAGCAGGTAGCTATCATGCGAGACATCTACTCCTCAGCGACGAATGTTCGCATCTGGCTCGGTCCCCGCTGGCAATTGAGCGAGGAGATGGGAAGTGCGTTCGAACTGTTGCGAATTGTGGGTACAGAAGGTATGACATTACCGACAAAGATGAAGTGGTTCGTCCCGCATCTGCTTGGCCTGGGGAAGATGTTCCAAAATCCGTACTGGTCGAGGCGCTGGATTACTCAAGAGATCGCTCTCGCCAAATCACTCACGATACACGATGGTCCCGTCAGCAGATCGCTATCTGTTGAGCGTGACATTGTCAACATACGGTCCTTTGGGCGCGGCATCATCAATAGATATAGCGAGGCTATCAAAGGCTTCTTTCCAGCTTTTAGTGGTGGTCCAGCTCGTGAACATGACCCGGAAGATGCGTCGTACGATGAGTGGGTAGCCATCTTCGAGAGCACCAGGACTATGCTATCGGCTGTGACGAACATTATCACTGCCAGAAATCTGATTTTACTGCCTGGAGATAGCGCTTCCGTTTCGCTGCATCAGTTACGAGGGGCCAAATGCTCGAGGAACCACGACTATGCATATGGCTTGCTTGGCATGACCAATGCGAACGACCACGGCATTATTCCCGATTACGACAAGCCTTGGCAGCAAGTATTTGCCGACTTCACCGCAAGAGTGATGATAGGCGATGGTAATCTAGGCTTGATGTTCTATACACCTCCGAGGTCATCGGACATTCCTTCTTGGACGCTCGATTGGCGCTTCGAGGTAGCTTATGAGGACTATCCTGTGGCCGTAGAGAATATGTACAACGCCGCAGCTGGAACACCGTTCCCTGTGTCGATTATTCGACCTGGAGCGATAATGTTGAAAGGACTTATGGTGGATACGATTGAGATCCTGGGGGCCTCAGCTGGTAAGGATCCGAACTACGTCCCTACCGACACGGAAATGTACGCCGCAGCGCTGACGCCGGCGCGGCATAGCGTGCTCAAAGATTGGATTCGTTTGCATGATACACGCTCTCCTCATCCTCCTCTGAGCTATGGCATCCACCCCGACCAAATACGCACACTACTAGCGGATGAAGGAGGGAAGGGTTCAGCCGTAGTCAAGGGCCGTCTTACCTCACTTCCTCTAAGAATCACTTCCAGTTTGCTAAAACGGTACAAAAGAGCTATGGACCACTTTTTGAATACCGGAGAAATTACGCACGAAGTCTGCTCCAAAGTAGTCAACCGTATGCAGAAATACGCATTCTTTATGACGGCCAACGGTCGCCCCGGAATGGCGAAACCTGGCGTCCGAACTGGCGACAAGATCTGTGTCTTCAGCTCGGCAGGAGTGCCATATGTGCTTCGACCACAGCGTGGACGAAGTAGGATAATCTACCGGCTTATGGGGCCTTGTTACGTTCATGGTAAGCCTTGCGGTTCCGAGAACCTGGCTTCACGCTAACCTTTGGGCAGGTATCATGGATGGTGAGGCTATACTCAGCGCATTGAATGTCCTTGACATGTTCGATGATCACGCAAAGGTCGAAGATGTCTTTGAGAATGTGGTGCTGGTGTAGAGTGATATGTTCGAGGTTCGCTTTCCTGCCGTGTCGCCGCGCACCAGCTCGAGAAGACACGTGAGACAGTCGAGATGGGCGAATGATACGATCAGCAAGATTTGGTCGTTGTGTGATTCGTTGTTGACCACGCTACACTTTCGTCTCGCACATATATGTAGCTTTGAGATGCTTCACTGATTAGTCGTTACTCTCGCGGGTTGGCCTCTGCTCAACGCACAGAGGCGCGCTTTATCTCTATGATCACATGCAATCGTTCGACGGCGTCAGGCGTTGAAACACATGCAGATCAAGTCCATTAGCCACCAAGAGGTAGTACTAAGTGGTGGATGGCACCGACTGGGTGCTTCGGATCCGCTTCGGCAGAATCGGCAGGCCGAAGCCGAGAGACAAGGGATCGCGCGGCTCTGCTATGCACTCCAGAGCTCAAGGTATAATACTAACAATGGAGAGTCGTCCGTCATCGCTATGCTTCGAATGCCCCCATCTGAGCCTCCTATTCTCAACATTCACAACGTGTGTCTTTGCACGTGGCGTGCGGTCGATCATGGGCCCAGCTCTACGCAGGCCTTCATGCTAGTAGCGAAATCAGACTACTACGCATAATGCATGCTCAAAAGAGCAATCGGGACGCGATGATACAATGGTAACTTGTCGTCTGTAATCTTAAAGATGCTCAAAGATGCTGCACTGCCATGTCATAAGTCTCGGCGGCCTGTCGGGGAGAGAAATAGCGACTTCGCGCTTATCGATGGTTCAGATGTACTTGGAGTGCTGAACCTCTCTCCCCAAAACTATCATCATCATCAACCGCATACTACACTCTGTCCGCTGGAATTGCCGGTATGCTCTCCGTCAGATGCGTCTCCGCGATATTGAAACCCCCTATTGGATCAATTTACTCTGTATCGACCAGTATAACGCTTCTGAGAAAGCAGACCAAGTCCGACCGATAGGTCTCATCTATCCGCAGGCGGGCAACGTGGCTGCTCCTTGTGAGAACCTTGCGAAGACCACGATCTGTTCTCCGGAGTCTACAATCTCATCATCGACGGAGAAACCTGGATTCCCAAAGGATTCATGCCGGATTTCCTGGCACATGCATACATCATCTTCAACCCATGCGACCAATTTCTTTGGCCTATTAGCTCTAGCTGACTCGACAGAAAGTGATACGATCACTGCGGTTTACCGGATGCCCAAATGCCCCATTCTGGATCTTCTGCTCGAGGTAGCCGCAATCGTGCCTGACACAAGATCCTCTCGCTACGAAGCTATGAGCACTCGTGACTATACCAGAACGCATTTCAATCCGTTAAGTTCCGGGCTCGATCATGGCCCAGTCGGGGCTCTCTTCTCCGGATTCGTACCATTGTGTCGTGAGGTCTGCTCAGACATTGTTCTGCTATTCGGTCAGTATTGTCTCGGTCCGGAGATTTCTTTCGAGGATCAAGCCAGAGTGCGACAGAATTCTTGGGCGTCGAGCTGTTAGTGCGAGTATCGCAACGGGATGGTCGATGAACGGGCAGATCTTCTGGATGGGACCTGCCCTGTTTAGTTTTTCGATAGAGCTCCGTGCGAGATCATCTTTCGTTGTCTACTGAATTCCTTTTTCGCGATTTCGTCGAGAGAGAATTCACAGCATCTACGTCGGGATCTTCTGACGAGACGTTCTTGTTGCAAAATGCACATATGATGGACCTTGTGTTGTAAGTTTGCGCGACCTACCACAAAGCCAGACATGATAACGGGGAGAATCCAAGGTGGACAGAGGATGAAGTGGCAGCCGTGCTTCAGTCATAGCCCGGTAGAGTACATATACTCTTCGTCTCCCACAGTATCACCGCACCTAATCCAAACCCTCCTTCCTCATCCACCATCTCAAACCGCAGTAGCAGCAGCAATCACCCCAATCAAACACTCCTCATCACGCTATCTTCCCCGTCCTCTGACACCCATACTTATCCGTAAGCCCAAACGTAATAGTCGCCGTAGCGTCCGGCCACCCATAATACTGCTCGAGCTTAAGGTCCAACTTCTCTACATAATTCCCATGCACGCACTGACATATGGCGCCGAATCCCGAGACGAGATTTTTGGGCCCCGCGTGGTCGTAAGCTTCTTTGTAGAGGGCCCACCCGCCGATTTCTTTGCATTTGTTTTTGACCCAGAGGTGCAGCTTTTCTGCGTCGCAGTATGCGGGGTCCGAGCAGCCTACGTGGATGTAGCCTGGTTTGTTGCCTTTTCGCTTCGCTGTGGCGAGGGTGAGGAGAGGGAGGAGGGTTAGGGTGGTGAGTTCTGGAC
Source organism: Passalora sequoiae (assembly GCA_013248845.1). NCBI lineage: Eukaryota > Fungi > Ascomycota > Dothideomycetes > Mycosphaerellales > Mycosphaerellaceae > Passalora > Passalora sequoiae. The sequence continues at coordinate 281,862 of WSQC01000032.1, forward strand.
GGAGGTTGGTTAGTGTATGATGTCGAGAGGCAGGGCAGAGAACGCACTCATGGTAGTTTTTGACTAGGAGAATAGGACTTGTTTTCGCAAGCTATTGAACTGTTGGAGAATGGGGTCCTCAGGGCCAGCTGTCCATCTAGTACTGCAGAATATAGCGTGTCGGAAAATTTCATAGCTATAGCATGACTTAGCTGGCCAAATACGATAGTGACGCTACGTCACGACTGGGAAGTGCGGCCACTTGGCCCCGTACATCAGCCATAGCGAGTCTGCGTTCATGTTGTTCGCCGATGCGTCACCACAAATGGACAGAAGCGAGCCGACTTGTTGCGAGAAGAGAGACATGTCGGCGACATAACATTGGGTGGCACCATCTCTATGCCGAAGCTATGCATCATTCCGCCGGATAGCCCAATTTATGTTTGTCTCGCATCGAATTTTTGAATGAGATCTCTTTGGCTTCAGTCACGGTTCGTCTCAATGGGATGCCATTGAAAGGATGCTCTGGTCCTAACTCCCGGGGTCTCTCTTCGAAGTCGGGTCACATCGTGGGGAGCATGGCGTCTCCGTTGCAATAATCAGCTCTTGCGCTAGGTACAAGTCTTGTCTAATAGCACGAAATGCTGCAGTGCGTAGATCATATCTGTCCTATGCAGCTCGATGACTTTGATGTCCAGTGACTTCTTAGCGGCATGGAAGCAGTGATGGAAGATGCCATGCTCGGCTAAGCAGTTTTCCTTGACTTGACAGGTGTGAAAACGGATCAGACGTGTTTCGTTTACACGGTGACATAGTGCAAGTGTAATGTGGCCTGCTGCTCATCAGAAATGCTTTGAGACCTTGTGTTATGTTCATCGCGTCGAAGTGGTCGACGGTCGCTACGTACCTCGTATTTCTCGGACCGGCGGCCCGTAAAGTTCTGGTATCCTTAGGCATCAATGGTTCTGTTTGCGTCGTCACGCGCGTGAACCGCGAAGCCTGTGACATTTCGGACCGTTCGTAGAGCGCCTGGGCCATGTCGCATCGAGTGAGTAGTGGAACAAGTAGGCTATGCCGTATGTGTTGCGAGCCAGGTCGACTTCATGATCATGGCTTTATATTGCGCATGGCTGTCTATACTGCAGCTCTGTGATTTCCGTCGCTAAGAGATACGAGACCATGGTGTTCTAACCATCCTTCCAACGTGACAAACGGAAACCTCTCCCAGCTATGGTATGTCATCAAAAAGCAGTCCTGTCCAACGCCTTGCTTTAGTCGGACATGAGCAAAAGCCTTTCAACACCTATTCCCTCAATTGCGACCTCAACCCAACGTTCTCCCGCTTCAATCGACTCGTCTCTCGCCTGAGCTTGGCAGCTTCATCCTGACTCTCCTTGAGCTGCTTCTTCAGCTCTTCCACGCCCTCACCGCTCCGAACAGCTCGCGTGACCCTGCTCAGCTCTTCGTTGAACCGTGCGTACAGAGCCTCATTCTCGGCATTGGCTTCGCGATACAGCTCGTCGAGCTTCCTGCACTTTGTCTCCGAGACACTGAGAGATGTAGCAAGATCGCTCTGTATCTTCTGGATCTGCCCATTCAGATCATCGACCTGCTTGGGCAACCAACCTTCCATTCTGAGGACGCGTTGTACCAGGTCCATGTTGCTTGGCTGTGGGAGAGAACCACGCGCGCCAATGGTGCTGCTCTTCAAGCTGGCGCGGACAGGCGATGTCTTGGCTGTGTATGAAGTCAGCTCATCTCCTATCTTGCTAAGCTCGTCCTGTAACGAGTTCTGCGCCGCTAATATCGAGCTTTGCTCGTTCTGTAGCCGCTCACGAAGTTTCTGTGGCGACTGCATACGCAACTTTCGTGGCGAATGTGTGGTTGGAGTACTAGCATCTGTGTGACTCCTGTTCCGTGTCGTGGTTTTATCAGCAGGAGGTGATGGCTTCTTCACAATGTTGCCTGCACCTGGTCGTTCTGACAACCCATTACGCATGGGCGTCACAGGAGCTGGCTTCTGCACTGCGCTCGGCTTCGGCACTAGACTCGGTATGTTCGAAGTCGGCCGTGCTGAAGTAATAATCACCTCATCCAATGCACCACCACTTGTCTTCGGCCTAACGTGGTCCGCATTGCCACCACTAGTTTTTGGCCGAGGCATTGCATCAGGTTGTACCAATGCCCGTGACGGCCCAGGTGACAATTCTCTTCTGAAAGACGACGGCAACCTAGACCGTGGAGATACAAGTCCTTGGCTGGTGAAACGACCATTGCCAATTCTCGAAGAGGGCGTAGACGGAGGCGGTGATCTTACCCCATGCCTGTCCGTAGTGTCAGTCTTGCTGTGAGGAAGGTGAGGCCGCTGTGTGGAGCTACGATGTGGTGAAGCTTCATGAGTCGATAACTCGGGTGAAAAGGGTATCTCTTGTAGAGTATCGTCCAGACTGTGCAGGTCCGACAACGAGCTACGTCGCTTCTTCCTGGGTGGCCCAGTAGGTATGAAGCTCGGATGCTCTCCAATGGTGGAGAGTCCAAGATTATGGCTGGAGGGTTCACGCCCAAGCGCAGGCATAGATGGTGTCTCGTGAAAGCCATGGGCCTTGGTGCTTTCTTGCAACAAAGCACGACCTCCAAGTCCGCGGCCTTCATCGATCGACTGCGACCGACCCAGTGAACCTTTTGAGAGACTACCATGGGGACTTGCATCCGCGCGACTTGTCTTGCTAAGCGATCTCCAGACTGATGCAACCTTAGACTCCTGTTCCGACTTGCTATTCTCTCGCGACAGTGTGCTGAAGCCGAACTTTCTGCGCAGGGAAGACGTATTACTGGTCAGCGATGATGAATTGAGCGAACGGGGCCGCTTGTGAGAATTTACAGATCCAGTATTGTGGTATCTCTCTTCCACTGGCTCACCAAAGTATGTATCAGTGTCCTCCACGAATCGATCCATGAGTGCAATATAGTCGTGAGGGTTGCCTTCTGTGATCAATACTTCGGAGAAACAAGCGGTCAAAGTACCTCGATCGCCATCATTGCCAGTACCGTCAAGCAAGTCTGCCAATAGCTTCATGACGGCCTTGAAGGCACGCTGATTTTGAGGCGCTAACTTGGCCAAACTGGATTTAAAGTGTTCGTCAAAATCGCGTGGAAACAGGCTTTCGGCCTTAGCTTGTATGTCCTGTATGATTGGGGTGGGCATGACCGGGCCGACACTATCCTTCCAAGCAATATTGAGGAATTTCTCGAAGGCTGCGAAGAGCACGTCCAGCGGTGCTTGTGCGGCCAAAACCATCATGTTCGGGTCTTCGAGCAGGCTGTTGTACAACTCGTTGACAAGTAGCTCATCCGCCACGACACGATTTCTCAGGTTCTTGCCCACAATGTTGCCTTTCCGAGCCTGAAGCGCAAGGATGTACGCAGACAAGGTGTCTTCCAGCTTCCTCATCTGCGGACCGGATTGTTCGGACGAACTGGAGGAGAACGACGTCGATACTGTTTGGTCCCGTGAGTCTGGTCGCGACTCACGGCTCGGCGGCTTCTGGGACACATAAGAGAAGGAGCTCTGAGCTGAGAGTGAAGGAAGATCCTTTGACTCTTTTCGCAGAAGATTCCGTGGCTCCTCTCCTGGTCCAACGCTAGACAGAAAACTTGAGAGAAGCTTCTTGGGCGACTTAGGTCGATGCAGCGGTTCTCGAGGTGCAAGTTGGTACCTGATCTCGTCTCCCTCTTTTGGAGCGGCCTGCATCTGCAGAGAACGCAGTATGTCGAGGTTTTTGGACAGCAAGCATGCAGTCATAGCTTCTTGATCAATAGAGAGGCGAGAACTCATCAAGGTAGCAATCTTGCGGCGTATGGCGGGAACAAGATCTAGTACCTCGATATGCTCACGACCTATGCTGCCGTCCATCGAGTCAATAGACAAGCGCCAGAGACCTTCCCGGCCGGGTACGAGGTTTAGCACTGTACGAATGCCATATTGACCTGCTTTGGGCTTTTCTTCGTGGCGGTCAATATCGACCATGATTCGGACAGCTGCATTGCCCCTTCTGGTATCAACGTGGTCTCGATTTGCATTGTCGAAGATTGCCCCAAAGAGCCCCAGGCTGTCCGAGGCCGGATCTGTTGCCCGGAACTCCCACTTCGATGATTCACGCTCATGTTCAGAGAATCGACTTTCGACCCTCGCTTTACACACTTCTTCGATGAAGCGCGAGACTCTGCCCTCATACTGCCCCTCAAGTCGCACGATCTTGCACGAGTCGAGAATTGGGTCTCTTGCTCCAAGAGCGCCCATGGCGAGCTCAAAGAAAGTCATGAGTTGCAACGTCTGGCCTTCGTGTCCTGCAGTGCATTGTACAGTATCCAGCTGCAGTCTGCGAATAAAGTGTAGATCACCGGCCGTGTCGGGGAGACTATCAACGGATCGTGATGGAAGTGAGCCACTTTCGAGTTCTGTCACCAACGTCCTTGCGCTTGTCTTGCAGTTGCCGGACTTTTCTAGCACAACAATGCCGTCCGTGAACAACAGCAAGACTCCGCGAGGTCCATCGCAGCCTTCAAGAGCATACGGTGGAGACAAGTCGGTATAATCTACTCCAGTGATCAGTCTACCAGATATGTTGATGTCTGCTGGCCATCCAAGAGTGCGTGATCTCAATCTTTCCACAACAGCAGAGACTTCTGAGCCTTCACTCTCAGCACAAATCTCAGTCACAATGTCGCGTGCCCGCAGCAATGGCTTCAGCGCTGGATGCCGGGCTGGCAGCTGCTTTGTGATGCTGTCAATATAAAGATTATATCGTGGTAGTCGCTGCACCGGCTCGATAAGTAATGATATCACCTTCTGTTCGCCCGTCGCCTGAAGCTCATCTGCGGCAGACTCGCCACTTCTCAGTATTGTGCGCAAAGTCTGCGAAGCTTGCGCATGCGATCGAAGATACTCTGAGTAGCACGCTGCGAACTGTGGAAACCACTCGCAAAGACAGAGTGCGACTTGAGCGAGACCTTGTAAGTCTGACGCAGGTTCCGGGGTTGGATGCGCGGCAGTCACGTCGACTTCTTGGGACTTGTCAATATCTTCTTCGGCTGCGACCTCAGTGGTCTCCACTACATTGCGCAGTGCGTGCAGGAAATTAGTGTTGACCTCTACGATATTGTTTATGGTTGGTGGGAACACCTCTTCCAGCTGCTGCCGGAGGCCCTCTTCCAAATCAGCCCCAATAGTCGCTGATAGTGCTTGCAGCTCCCCCAGGCGGCCGACATAGCTCTCTTCAGTGTTCAGAAGTTCAGTCAATTCCTTCCTTGCATTCTCCTTCTGATGCTTGGCGAAAGTTGTACCTCTGCCGATTGCGTTGGCTTTAGACGGAGCTCTCTTCATCCTGGACGTTGGTAGAAAAGCAACATCGCCGAAGCTCGCGATGAGGTCTGCGTATCGCCCGAATCTCTGCTTCAATAGTTCATGATCGTCGAGCTCGTCAGGTCCAGCTGAATCGGAACGCTCCGGCAGATCCTTGACAGCACCGTCTGGCAGCACAATGTCCACGTCTAGCCACGGCAGACGCTGCTCGCTGAATGCCTCAACGACATCTCCAATGACGTCGTCCACATTCTCGATCGCAGTCATGCGCGTAGCCAAAATGGCAATATGATCGTCGCCGAACAAGGCTCCGGGCGATGGCGTCTTGACCTGCGCGCACCACGTTTTCCGCACACCTTCCGGTAGGTCGGAGAAGTACTTCTTCAAGCCGAAGGCCAAACCGCGGCAGACTTCATCGCCCTGTTCCTCGCGCGGCAGATTGCTCACTGCTGAGTAGAAGGGCGAATTCGGCGAGACTGATAGTCGCGAATATGAGCCCAAGCCGGCCGGCGTCAGGACATGGACTTGTATGCGCGAACTCGTGGAGCCAATAGTTGTCGCCGGGCCGTGGAAGACCAAGACGGGAGAATTGCCCAGCAGCGGATCGGTGGTGTGAAAGAGTGCCAGCTCTCCTGACAGCGCAGGCGGCCCCGGTATTACAGTGGCCATCGGCGGCTCGACGGCTTTCGCGTCTCGTTCTAGTCCTCTCTCGCGTGCTCTTCTGCTGGGGCTGGTATGTCCAAGCTATTCATCATCTCGTCGCGTCATGAAGGTCGTTGACGGCGGGGCGGTATGGGATTAAGGAGCCCGAATCTACGACTCCACTGTAAACAAACACGCCGCACTGGAAGCAAGAAAGGCGTCAAAGTTTGGTGGGCGGCAAGGTCGACCTGGCGCAGGCACGAGGTACAAAGTGCGACTGCAAACAATGGGAAGTCGCAGGGAACACCTTCCTGCCATATGTGGGTGCACTTCCACGTTGGGCGTCTTGCGACTCGCGCTAGCAGGGATTCCACAGATACGCGAAGGAAGGAAGGTGGCGCGTTTCACCTCTACCAAAACAGTGTTTTAGAGATAGATGTAGCCATAGACATCAATGATCAAACGATTATTACGACAGCACCACATTACCATGTCGACCCAAGATCCGAGTGCCGGTATACCCATCTCCATACTGCCCGAAGGTGGTCTACAACACGTACGCTTGCTCGAGCTGCCTCCAGAATTACTCGCCTTGGTCACCTCGGAGACGCCGCCGCTGTGGGTACATATTATAATGATGATGATAATGATGATATTATTCAATGCTGTATCAGCTGACACCCGACGCAGACTGCAGCTAAAGTCCGAGGACATCGAAGATGTCACGGGTGATGATGCAAAAGATGCCAATGCAGTTCTGTGCACCAAGGACAAGACCTACAACATTCGTCAAGTCAACACGTCCAACAGCGTCTATCTCACACGGCACATCGACATCCCGGACGAGTCGGGAGAGATGCCGCGCGTAGGCATCCAGGCCTTCTCCAAATGCGATTCGACACTGGAGCTACTTCCCGCCGCCAAGCAATCCGCTGTGCCCTATATCAAGAAGGCGCTGCCTACTTACGCTTCAACAGGCAACTACGCGTCATCCAAGTCCATATCCCAGGCAGAACTGTTCTCTCACATTCCCTTGAGCGAGGCCGAATGCCAAGAAGGTTGGACGGACTTGGCATGCTTCGAATCGACGAACCCTGTCGGCAGCTTCATACCAAGTGCCAAAGTCAGGGTCGAGGTGCTGGAGACAGCCCTCACGGCGGCAACAGCAGAAGGTGCAGACCTCACAGACGCCTTCATTGCGGACGACATCCCGGTCTTCGCACTGGATCTCCGTAACGACTGGCCTGTCGAGCTATTGGCAGCTATTTTTACTGCCGTGTCCGTCGCCACGCCGGGTGGCAACCTTGCTATCGACGAACAGAAGTGTATCCGCTTTCTTGGACTAGCTCAGCTCGAGCTCAGATCTGGAAGCAGAGGCACAGACGTTGCCGGCTTCAAGAGAGCTTGGAGGGACTCTGTGCCGGAAGCGTGGCGAAGCAAGTGTGAACTGAATGTCATTGCTGGCGTATATAGCTTGCAAGACAATGGCAGCACCATCACGTATCTAGTCAGCAGCCCGCTCGCCACATCGGCCACGGCCAGCGCGCCCGCTGAGGGCAAGTCGGCCATCGGAGCGAAGAGAAAGTGGCACGAGAAGTTTGCAGCTCAAAAGAAGAAGACATAATGGTCCATGCCATGGCATCTGTATGCACTTTCTGTTACGTCCCAGATCTGTCGTTGTCACATCGTGTCTACCATTCCGTTTCTTGAACTTTCAATTCAGCCCTTCTACATGGGCATCCTCCTCATCTCTTCAGGACTCCAATACTTCCTCATATTCTCCGCCCTCAAATTCTTCACCTCCGCATCCAAATGCTGCCAGAGCACAGTCCCAAACGAATCCATTATCACCTTCAACTCCCTCAAATCAAACTCCTTCTCCCCACCTCTCACCTCCCGAAAATACGCCTCCAGCTTCTCCACTCCTTCATGTATGCCCCGATGGTCCGTAATCATCGCCCGATCGTCGCGAAACGCTTCCATCTTCCGCGCCAGTACAGGGAATATATGTTGCTCCTATAATCCCCAACAAAGGAAAAGAGTCAGTACATGCTCAATCTCTTCAACACAACCCCACCCCTTGGCAAGCAAGCACAATATCCTATCCTATCCTATCTCATCCCTTCACTTCCACCTTCACCTCCACCTTCACCTCCACCTCCACCTCCACCTCCACACCCTCCACACCCCCATCGCCCGCGCAAAACCCTTCCGGAAATCAAAAAAAAAAAAAAAAAAAAAAAAAAACTCACCTCAATCCCATGATGCACCATCAAATGCCGACAAAACCCCTCGCCCACCCCCAAAAACTGCCGGATACTCATCCCCGCGGGCCTCGTGCCTTCTGTGGCCGCACCGTAGAGAATGGTCCACGTGCGTCGGAAGTTTTCGTGGAAGAGGTCCATGTGTTCGGCCATGTGGTTGTAGAGTTGAAACTCGTTCGCGCTGAGGGTCGGGAGTGGTTCGTGGTTCGGGAGTGGTTCGTGTTGTTCTTCGTTGAGAGGTTGGGTGAGGGAGGTGGGGATGCTGGAGGTGGGAGGTTTGGGGGAGGGGTGGGACATTGTTGTTGTGGTGGTGGTGGTGGTTGATGTGGGTTGTTGTTGTTGTGCTGTGGACCGGGTGAGAGGCACTCTTGAGTGTTGTGCTCTGTTATGGAAGGAGGCGAGGGATGGAGAAGGTATGCGCAGAACTCTGCTGCCGCTGCTGCAACGCAATAGCATCTAGTGTCTTCATGATGATAAGGCACGAGAGCATATAGACGATATCTATAACCACGATTTAGCGATAGGAAACATTTAGCAGTCATTGCTTACCAAAGCTTCGCGGCCGAATCGCCGAGCACGACCCACAGATCAGATCCGCACCGAACAAGGGTCTTCCCAGATCTAGATCGTGCAGCGACAGGAACAGGAAATAATGGCGACGAACCAGTTTTCTTTGTGGGGGCTCAATGAGTGATCACCAAATCACATGGACGGCAGTGGCAGTCGACAGGATTTATGACATTACACTATCTACATGAAGGATCTTCGAATGTCAGTCGTCTGCCTCCTCCAGCGGAGACGAAGATGGAGGCTCGGTTGGAACCGCGCTGCTCTAACCAACATGAAGCCGCTTTTCAAGATTCTCGCAGGCCGCAGAAACCACGTCGAAGGCCGGGTATAGAACAAAAACCAGGGTACGTCTGCAAAGTGTGGTGGTTACATCGCGATAAAGAATCGTAGTCCCGGGAGAAAGATTGCCGCCTGTGTGAACGCCGTCTACGCCGCGTGCTATGCCATACTCATGCTATTCGGATCGTGGTCATAATCGTAGCGATGTCGCGAGAAATACTCGATAAGGTCGTTCTAGGAACCTCGATCGGGAAATCCTCCCGGACCCGAGCCTTCTGTCGAGTCGCCTTCGATTGTTTTACGCCAGTGCTGTGGTAAGCAGACACACACCAGCGGGAAAGCTTTCACCTCGCCATCATCTGCTGTGTTGGGTCGATCGGCGCTGAGGCCACTGTCTCGCTGGACTTTCTCGTCCGGTCGCCAGTCGTCCGCTCGTTGTCGCACGCGTACACCAGTCGCCCAACCATCATCCCAAATCCCGAGCAGTTTGATCATGTCTCCTCGCTCGAGCTGAAACTCATCTGTCGCACGCGGCTCATAGGCCCACAGCGTGGAGACCAAATCGCCAGGGCGAATCTCATCTTGGGAGTAATAATCCTTGAAAAAGTTGAGCTGTTCGCTCTGGCCGTGTGACTCTGGAGATGTGTAGTCCGCTCCCGAACTCGGTGAAGTATCTTGTTGATCAGTGACACCGAGTCCAATGCCGAGATGAGAGCCGCTGGACAGTGAGTCAGTGCGGTCTCGTGGGGCCGCCAGCCGTGACTCTGGGGTCTCTTCCTCCTCCGACTTGTCGTTGTAGGCACCAAGTACGTATGGCGCACGATCGGAGCTGCTGGAGCCTTCCAAAGCGGACATTCTTGCCACACGCCCACCAGCAATGACTGGCACTCCTGCGCGATCGTTGGGATCCGGACTCCGTGCGCCATCGTTGAACACCATCTGCGGTGGCGATCTTGCAGGCGCTGGCTGGTTGAAAACACTCGTGGCCGGACTACGATCCCTGCGCCTCCTGACCAGCAAGCATGCTGCAATAATCAAGCCCACCAGCAACGCGGCACCCAGCACTGAACCAATGACAATGGCTGCGATGGCACCTTTGCTGAGACCGTTGTTGCTGCCCGAAGCTGCGCCGTTGTTCGCTCCCGCCGTCGGTGCACCCGTGGCGGATGCTGTGAGCGTCACGGGCTGCAGGGATGCCGAAGCCACGACGGGCAGTGAGACACCTTTGCATCTTGTCGTTGTGTTGGAGAAGACGCAACATGAGTCGGTCGAATTTGGCGAGCTTGCCGCGCAGTACGAACAAAGTCCACCTAGATTGTTGGCGTAGCCGCATTCGTCCTTTTCATTCGTGATGGCCTGTATGCAGGATCCCGTTATTGAATTCGCAGGTAAAGCGCAGTTGGTGAAGTCGGCTCGTATTTGCGTGAGCGCATTGTCGCTGGCGGTGCCGCAGATATTGCTGGCAGCAATTTGCTGCTCGCTCTGTGCGTACTCGGCGCAGCTGTCCGCGCAAAGAGGTTGTGTCGCTCTCCCCGTCAGGCCGCAGGGTTGTATGGAGTTCTGCACTATTGCATTGCACAGCACGCTGGTCGTGTAGCGTGCGTAAAAGTTGGTAGCATTATTGACGCTGTTGGAACAGCCTATTAGTTGTCGGTAACTGCGTGGGTTAGCCGTCAGCCGAACCATGGCAGTTTTCGTTGTCTGGAGCTTACCGTAAATGTGTGAAGCCGCCGTTGATGTACTCGTTCAAGCCGGAGTCGAATGACGATGTGTCCGTCACACCTGCAAGAAAGGGAAACAAGCCGGTCAGAGAGTCATCTGTTGATACCGAAGCATCTCTGAATGCTGGACATGTCGATGAGCCGGCTAAAGAGACGCAATTGGACTGCGCCATTGCGGTGGGTGCACTACTGCTCGCAAGCAATGCGAATGTTGCGATGTGGGGAGCACTGCGAAATATCCTTCTATGTCTTCTGTAGCGACGATGTCTCGAAGCATGTTGTGCTGATTGGTCTGCGAGCTGCATGCCCTCGCTGTGTTGCTGCCCGCGGGAGCTGCATCGCGGCCTGCCCGACACGTCCATCTGACCCTGATCGTCCTCCACCCGTAACACAACCACGGCTGACGATGCCAATTGCGGCGCACGGGTTCGCATGCGATTCAATCCCAGCCAGAGGTGTTACGCTCAATCGCAGGACGCTTGGTTCATCAGCTGTATGACGGATGTACTTCGAAAGATGGGTCCGGTCTGGAGCGTTGCTGCGTTGTTTCGTGCTGTGCAGCTACCGGCTCAACACGTGGTTGAAGATCATGCTGTCGTCCAAGTGAGGGTCGGATAGCGTACTGTGGGCAGAACCGGAAGGAGTGTGAGTCGTGAAGTTCAAGCGTCACTTCACGACGAGACAGCGGTTTTGGCGTTGGTTGGGAAGGTCTGTCTACCGGTTGTGTAGTCGAGAGAGAGAGAGAGAGAGAGAAGCAACAACGACCGCACGCACACACCCACACACGCACGCACGCACGCACGTAGGCCAGGGAGTGACAACGGAGCTCTCTGCGGGTGCAATAATGCGTTGTATCGGTCGGCTCTCTGCGCGCATGGCAAGGATCAGCGTCTGTCTAATTTGCCGTCGCAGCAAAAACTGTTGTACTAGTCGTCGTCTGCATGCACTGATTGGTGCTATACGCAGCACCGACAGCAGAGGAAATGAGCTTCCGCTTCTCGCCTTCTTGCCCCGTCCCGTTGGCCGTTGTCCGTTGTCACTTGCAACTTGCAAACACACAACAACAACCAGCCCGTGACCATCGAGTAATGGGACAGCATCTCGTGATATGAAACACATGCCGTCTCTACAACCATATCTTAACAACACTCTGCTGCAGCATGCCATCGATGTCCCTCTCGTTCGTCTTCCTGCCGAGGCCGCACGAGGCTCATTTAGGCAATGCTGCAAGGTACCGCGATGGAAATAAAGCATCCATGTCGGAAAAACGGTGCAGTCTGTGTCAACTCAAGGGAGGTCCCTTTCCGCGCCACACGTTTCGAATCCTAACGTCTCTCACACCACCTTTCCATATGCTCGATGTTGCCAGGTACGGCTATCTCTGATTGCGTGTAGTCGCAAAAGACTGCATCCAGCTTCACGCAAGGCATGCACATTTACTGCACTATTGCCTGTTTGACCGCTATTACTCCAATCGTGCGCAAGGAGACACTCCAGGACACCGATATCATCCGGACGCCGACATCGTCTCGCCGTGACGTCGTTGGTCGAGCATTAGATACATGTAGTTAAGTCAAGCATGACCTCTCTTCCGTCACGACGAAACTCGAGCTTATCCGCTTGTGGGCGGAGAAGCGGTGCGACGGGGACGTGCCCAGGATGTGACGTCGAACGCACGTTTTGATGTCGAACACATGTTTCGACGCCGTTTTGCACAAACCGACCATCCTTGGCTATCTTGACCCGTTCCCTCAGAATCTCGATTGCAGCTCGGGTACATGCAACCGGTACGAGACGCGACCATACGAGGGCGATAAGCACGACCGCGACAAACTTACCCGACACGGTATGCTATCTCTGCTGCCGTCTAGCTGTCGATGAAGTCACGGTAAAGCAAGCGACAAAATAGCACGAGCAGCTAGCTACTGCATCGCCAGATCTATCGACAGTATCGTGCAGATCGAATCCCATCGCCGCTTGACACGACTCACTGCTCCACCAAAGATAGCATGTTGTCTTTGTTGCGGACCTTGAGCAATTGAAAAGTACGCTGTGGTGGCGATGACCTTCTGAGCAGCTGTCAAGTCTTCGCTTCTACCATCCCACGACCGTACGTAGAACCAGAAATGCATAGCGCGAAGCCAAGTCTAGGCTATGTGATATGTTACTGAACAGCATCGAGGTATGTAGTGCTTCCGTCTCAAGTCCGCCGAAGCTATGGAGAAATTCAACTTTTACCACTTCCATACGGCATGCGCTGACCAGCGTTGCCACGCGAAAACATCCATGCCACGCAGCAAGCGCTTCGCAACTTCACGAGGTGTACGACTTCTCACATACTCAACGAGATAGAATTACTGCCTCGGCCATTCGACCTACGAGGAATCCGTGTCGCTACGCTAAACGCGCTTCGCGACTTCGGAAGGCGTGCGACTACTCATCTACTCATGAAGTCAGGTCCGCTGCCTCCGCCAGCGCTGCTTGTAAGGTTGTCTGTCTTGCTTCGCGTTGCTCGATTCTGGGTTTGTGCATGCTGTCACTTCGCAGCTCCTCTTCTGGGGTCGCTCGTGCTTGTTCAGGGGTCCGCCTAGCTGCACGCACACATTTTGGCTTCACGTAACGCAGTTCTACACATTGGATGCTTGTCCACTTGTGGCAGTACATGACGTCTCCGCTACGGCAGGAGCTGTCGCTGCTGACAAGGGGGCTACTCCATGGTCCTTGGCCGAGCCTTTAGCATAGTCAGCATGTACTGAACCACTCAAAATGCCAGCAGTTCTGCGGATACCTCTGCCGGCTCTAATGCAAAGTCGAGTTGGTTGGATGCCTTATCCAATGTGCTCCAGCGATGCTGTTCAAGAGATTTGGCAGGAGAGGCGCGAGCATAGGATTCTTCCTGTGTGCTTCTTGTTCTGTGTATATGTCATGTTGTTTAGTCTTCGTCGAAATGGGCGTGCAAGGTCTCCACGAGCACAATACAGCTGTCCCTTCTAACGGATCCAGCTGAAGCTCATTCGTGTCTAGTAGAATCATATGAGGCCCATGATGATCTCTAACGTATGCCGCAATTCAGTTTGAGTGGCAGTCTAGGAGCAAGAATTTGTTCAAAGGAAAACACGAGGCATGCTGTGAGGTATACTCTTCGAAGCATCGTATCTTTGTCTCCCCAAGCTGGGCCTTAGCGTACATGTCTTTAGCGCTACTCTCCAACATGACCTTACGGCCTCGAGCTGGCATCACCAGCAGAGCCACCAAGATGGAACGCCCCTAAGCAAGGCATTCGTCAAGCCCGTGTTGTTGCCACCAAGCGCTGAGCGCTGCCGCCACAAGAGCCACAGCGTCTTGCATTCGAACTGTCAGCCTGACCTCCATATTCGATAGGGAACCCGATCGAGAGGTATTAAAGGGGTGCAGAGATATGGTGACTTTAGCCCGGAGTCCATGATCAGGGCATTCTACAGAGGACAACAAGCTCTCTACAGGGGAGGCCAAAGCAACATAAGCACAGTGCAAGAATGTTGCATATAGCAAGCACAGATCAACACTTATTGGAGCTGAAGGCTGCGATCAACAGTCTGACTACCGACTTTGGACTACCGCATATCTCACAATCGACCGTAGCGGCTGTCCACGTCGTCACCTCCGGGCAATACAGATGTTGGGCAAATAGGATTGGGTGTATGAACGACCAAGATGCTCTGTCGGTGCACGCAAAGCCAAGCTGAAACGCTAGTGCACGGACTACGAAGATGCTATGTAGGTGAATGGAAAGCGGAGCTCTATGCACATGATAGTGCACGGACACTTCCAGGGTCCCGGCTGCACACACGTCTTCTGACCTGACAATTCAAGCGCGCCTTTGGAGCTCTCTTCCCAACAACTACCACCACGACAGTAGTAAGCACTACCATCAATCTGTACGTCTACCACCCACAGCGCACAACATCGCAAGCTCTCTTCCAAACAACTACAATACGACAGCAGTAAGTACCGCCATCCATCTGTACGTCTACCACCCGTAGCCCACAGCATCCGCGTTCCATCGCAGTCCTTACATACCCACACGCGCCATCAAACCACATACCTCAACACCATTTTCGATATGCCTGCAGCAGCAGGACAGCCCAAGATCGAGTGGAACAAATACCCAATCCTCCGAGTCTTCCTCCTCCTCGTCTACGGACTCTGGCCCCACATCACGAGAAAGCATTCCTGGAAGCTCTTCAACACGATCTTCGCCAACGGAAGCGCGCTCAACGAATGCGGCTTCGAAGAAGAAGGCGTTCCAATCAAGAGGTAAGTAAAGCACCCAACACAACAATCAACATCAGCTGAAAGAACCCGTCTAGATACGAGGCGATCGCTGGACAATATGGCGATCGCCAGAAGGAGAAGAACGAGCACCTCTGGGAGGAGGCGGAGAAGTGGCCCAAGGACGAGACGAGCGAGAGAGGGCAGCAGTACCATGAGCTGAAGAAGCGCGTTATGGAGGGGATGGCTGCGCTGGGCTATGAGGAGCCACTACCACTCGCGGCAACCGCTGTTGCAGGTCGGGGTGTCCGCGTGCCGGTGAAGACGCAGCGGCACATGGAGGAAGAGGAGCTGGAAGAGATCTAGCCGTTGCTGTCGAAGCACTGTTCATGGTGCCAAGCACGTGGTCGGAGGAGGTGGACTATGTGGCCTATGGTCTGGAGATTGCTCCTGCGAAGGCGGCGCAAGTAGGCGTACAAGGGATAGCGCAAGGTACGTGCAGGACAGACTTGACGAAACGTACAGGGGGAAAGGGCGGTTACGCTCTTTGCATGGTCGAGCCTAGTCGTGGCGAGCGGTAGTGATCGCGCCTACCCAAATTTGGCTTCTGGCACTACTGTTTCGATTTGAAGGCTTCATAACCTCATGGTGTCCATATGCGAAGACTGTTGTCCGCTGCTAGCACTGTTGGCTCGCTACTCTCATCCTCATCCTCATCCTCACTATCGTCCAACAGCATATGAGTCCGCGAGCCTGAGCACGTTGCCAGCACGACACCTGAAGGATGCCACGCTGCGCTCGCAATTGGTGCCTGATGCAATCCCAAGTCCACATCGGGACTCTGCGCTCCTGCCTTGGAACCAGGATTGCTCCACATTCTGACAACGCCATCTATGCCTCCAGCCCAGACTTCAAAGCCAGCAGCAGTAGGCACAACATCGATGCCCAATACCTGAGGCGTCTTCGCGTTTCGTCCGACCAGTGTTGCCACTTTCTGCTGCGTATCGCGAACATCGTACACCTGCACAACATCGCTCTGCCTTTCAGCCACCAGCAGATAGCGTCCATCAGGACTCCATTTCAAGCCAGTAATGCCAGAGCCCAAACGACCTTCAAGCTCAAAGGCAGTCGAGCACTCGCCGAGGCCATCGTCTCCAAACAGTGCGATCTCGCGCTCGGTCGTGCCCACGGCGAGAAGTCCTTCGCAGCTAATATTCATCGCCGACACAATGCCTTTTCGACTCAACTGCCACGTACTCATATGCTGAGCTTGGCCTCGACCAGGCCGAAGCTTGTGCGTACTAAGAGGTCCTTCTCCATCTCTCGAGCAATCGAATGAGGCAAGCACGTTCGTGCTGCCTGCCAAGAAATGGCTGCCATCCCTGGTGAAAATTAGACTTCGTGGCGGGAGGTGCTCTTCTGTCCTTGGATTGACGAATGGGTAAGACCCGTGAGTGAAATCGTAGTGAAGAGCGTTACGGAGTGTTATGGGAACATGCGCACTGCCGGACAGGACCAGAGTGGTGGAGGTGTCTTGGAGTGAGAAATGCGGGTAGATAGCATAGCTTTGGACGTTGCTACCAGAACTGTACGTGGAGTAGGCCTCAAGATGACATGGCTCTGATCGTTGCTCGAGCAGGTCTGATGGGAGTACGAATGATCTCAGGCAATGATCTTCACTCTGCGTGATGATGGTCGTGCCGTCGCCGCTGAATTGAGCTTCACGGAAGAAGTTGGCTCTTCCGCTCTTGGTGGGCTTGTTGAAAGTCTCGCCAGTTGATGCGACGCATCTCGGGTTGAAGGCGGTATTCTCTTCATGGTTATCAGAACTTGGATACATCAATGGCTGATGAAGATGATTGGGCTCGGCGTAGATATAGCTCTCATCTCCCCCGAGGCACTGCCAAGAAATGCCCGAGGGGCCCCGACGGGAGAGCTCCGTGGATCTTCTAGAATCTTTCTATGCCAACAGACAACTGACCTGCAGCTTCAATTCTCTTCATCGACAGCTACACCACATCGCAACACTCCCGAAATCAGCTTCATCGTCCTTCTACAGCCGTATTCCATCAATCTATCATAATGGTATGATAGCAATCCTCGATCCCATCGCCGGTGCTTGATTTAATCAATGCAAAGCATCGCCGCTAACAAAATTTACAGGCCACCACCGCGATCAAGTCAATCAAGGCCCTCGCGCCTCTCCTCGACCGTGTTCTCGTACAGCGCGCAAAGGCGGAGGCAAAGACTGCTGGCGGCATCTTTCTCCCAGAGACTGCAGTGAAGGACTTGAACGAAGCAAAAGTACTGGCAGTTGGCCCAGGAGCATTGGACAAGGATGGAAAGAGGATACCCATGGGCGTGTCAGCTGGCGACAGAGTTCTGATTCCACAAGTATGAGCCACCTCAAATGTACAAGAATTGTCTTGCTACGAAGACGAGACTGACGAGATGTGTTGCAGTTCGGCGGTAGCCCCATCAAGGTGGGCGAAGAGGAGTATTCCATCTTCAGAGATCACGAGTAAGTCGCGAACTACATCGCGAAGGCTGAAAGCAATGCTAATGATCCCTAGCATTCTTGCAAAGATCAACGAGTAAATACCGCGACACGAGATACCCGCATGCCGACCGAAGGAAACTGTAAAAATATGCATTGAGCGAAGGCGGCGAGCAAAATTGAGCGCTTGTATTGTATTGGCTGACTGTACTTACCAAATCTGTGTGTATACATCTCTGCTCTTCGATGATATCGACCTTCGACTTTGCGTGTCACGGGTGAAGTGGCAGGATAGACCAAAACCGTCCAAACATGGCTCGGCCACACGTAGTCCAAGATCGAGCACAGATCGTGCTGAAGGGTCTCGCCTCGTAACTTCCGAGATCCAAGCTACTACGCATGGCTGCGTTGCGACATGCGCGGCCTCTACGTTTGGTGATGCTGCGACAATTTGCAGCTCAAATATGCTTCGATCTTCGAATTATTCAGCACAGGTGTGACCACTGACATCGAGGCAATGGCCATTATGCTTCGACACACAGCTGCTCGCGAGAAGATAACAAACGGATTGACATGGGATCTGCCATTACCACATTTCAACGGTTCTGGATGCAGATGAGAATAAGCTGACAGGCTGTCAAGCAGTGAGCACAATTCGTATGGCTGATTCATCTCGGTAGTAATCAAAGCATACCGCAACGCATGTCAGTACCACGATCGCCAATGAATATGCATCGCATCTTATGTTACTACAACATGCTAATGACATGACACGACCACGAGCCATGGTTATCAATCGATTGTGGCGACGCCATCAGTTACCTTGGCAAGGTCTGTGAGCACGATTCGCGTATATAAATCTGGCCTTGTTCTTCATCTCGGATCCTTCTGCTTGCTTCCTTCACTCAACTACGACCCGCCCTCAAGATGCGTCTACTTACCCTCCAGAAGGCAGCCTCGATGGCTCTGCTCTATAGTAGCATCGCCATTGCTTCACCATTGATCCATGTCGCCGATGCGGCAAGCTCATCGCTTGATGCTGCTAGTGTCAACCTCAACCAATCGCAGCTACTATCATCACTGGCCATCGAAAAAGACGTCGGCGGTTCATCACGCTCTCGTCCCTCATCAACGACCTACGACCGAGCTTATGCATGCGATGCTGCCAGCCGTCGACTATACGCGCACTTGTCAGAGGTCAATGCACAGCCTGCTTTCGCGAAGTCCAATAGCTCTGATAACAAATACGTCGTTGACGGAAAGTTTCTGAGAGAGCTCTTGCGTCAGCACCACAAGGCCTGCAAAACCCGTTCCGCCGATGTACGCCTGCAAAAACTCCTGATGAGCAAGATGCTCGACTTGGAGAAGCTCAAATCATTTCCGGTCAAGGTCTTCCCGAGAATGGCAACTCTCTTCCGCGATTTGTTTAAGTGTACGAAGTCATTTGACAAGGGCTACGATGCGAACGCCAACCAGACAGAGATCAGCAAAGATGCCTTGCAGCAACTTCGGACCCTACACAAAACCTTCAAGGCCGTACAGGCTGAACTGGTCGAGTCAGCCGGCGATCTGGGAGACACGAAAGAATCTTTTGCCAGGTTCGACTTCCATGCAGAGGACGCACCAGAGAAGAACAATCTGACTCACCACCGTCGCGCTTACATCGCGCCCAAGCCGCGACTTGAACTCAACAACAACCATAGCATCACAGACCTGCAATGCCACGACTGCGGACAACGAGTGTACCAACTTCGCTCCGAGCTACAGCAGACCGTCCTGGAACTCTCCTTCGCCAAGGACAAGAACACCCTTTTGCAAAGGGAGGCTGAAGAACGCTTCCTGCATGCAGAACGAGAGGCATCGGCGCAACGGAAACATTTCGAGCGCAAATATCAAGCTTTGGCCAATGAATTTCGCCGACTGAAGGAGGGAGTCGAAGATCAGAAGGGGAATACAGGAATCGAAACTGCAGCGAATGCTTACTGAGCTCAAGGACATGGTGCGACACATATCGGTGACGAGGCGGGAGCTTGTTGTCTTGCGGCTCTCAGCATAGTTACATTCACCTAGCTCTGTGTTTATGTCCTTTTTTGCTCGTCACGTCGAGAACTTGCTCGTGAAACAGCTACTATCTGCCCGGTCATTCAATGCTCGCGCGTACTATCCCAGACATCTCGCCTTATTGCCTCTTCTTTCAAAGAACAGCCATCCTATCCGTGACTCGAATCGCCCGCATCGGGAATGCAAGTGCCTGGAGATGCGTGTGTCGCCAAAGTTACATTGTCTGGGTCCCGCATGCTTACGGTAAGATTAATTGGCTGCAGTGATAGTCGCTGTCGGTTCCTCCATTCGAGTCGTTGTTGAGGCGTTGACCGACCGCAGC
Organism: Passalora sequoiae; assembly: GCA_013248845.1. Taxonomy (NCBI): domain Eukaryota; kingdom Fungi; phylum Ascomycota; class Dothideomycetes; order Mycosphaerellales; family Mycosphaerellaceae; genus Passalora; species Passalora sequoiae. The sequence goes on from WSQC01000032.1 coordinate 301,810, forward strand.
AGCAGCAGCAGCCGAATTCAATACGTCTTTCAGCGCAACGGTTACTTGTGATTCGGGTCGTAGTCAGTCGCTCCCTGCATCAGACATTGCGGCATACTCTTATTCGCCTCTCACATTGCCCTCGATATCTAGGCCACCGCCTGTCGTTGGCGCACGTCTGCTCCACTTCTGCTCCACGGAGACCTATGCTCACAACTTCCAGCAAATTTTACAGCACGCATGCAGGACCAAAGACACAGATGGCGGATACTCCACGCCCACATCTCATCAACGAGGTATATGGCGATGCTGACGTACCACTACTCAGAAGGACACAAGACTGGGAGTGCACTGCCCCGAAGAGCCACGATCACGTCGTACTAAGCGCGCAACGCGCTTTTGACTCCTATTATGAGCAACTATCTCAGGCTCTACATCTATGGCTTGACCCACATGGCCGCCGAATTGACGTACGACGTCACAGGCGCACCGGCCTTCGTCTCGCTTGCTTCTGTCCGAGGCGCTGGAGCAGGAGTCGTGGGCGGATAGCTTTGCTCTTGCGCTGGCACTGGAACGTTCTTGATCTCTCGACTGCCATTAGATTTATAATAGAGCACCACGTCTCCGCCGCCGCGCCACAAATGGGAGCGGATGGTCATTAGCGTCATTGTTGCGGGAACGAGCTGGAGGTTTGTGTCAGCGAGGTACTTTTTGACTTCAACGAAGAAAGCAAATATGCTTGGCGACGATGTCGACTGTACGCGTGAAGCCGCACACGACGCCACGCGCTGCGGCTGCGACTGTGTGGGCAGGTGACCATGTCACGAATATAATGAAGCATGTATGCTTAGCGAGGACAACAGCCGTACGCTTGGAGTTGCACTAGGCGATGCGCAACGCTTGGAACAATATGGGAAGCTCACCTGATTCTGGCACCAGAGTTCCAAATACTCCTCTGGTCTCATTCCTGCCTCTTCCCGTTCGTCCGCAGGCTCGATCCTCTCGGCAACATACGCCATGATCTTTCTCGCTCTCAGCATTCGGTTAGCATTGAGCCGATTGTTACCATCTGCTGCAATAGAGGGCAAGGAATTTTGCCAAGGCTCTAGGATGAAACTGATCTTAACAATGTCCTTTACGGGGATTTGATTCCGAAGCAGGACATCACCTAGCCACATTGGCGCAGCTTTTTCGACAAGATCTAATGTCTCGCCGAGTTCGCCGACTGTGCCTTCGAAGAGATCTGCAACGCCTCCTGCTTCTGGCCGATCTTCTTGAATAAGGATAGTAGTGTTGAGAGGTGGCTTTAGGATTGGTGTGTCCTCGGGTACGGAAGGTGCAATTGCAGAAGGCAATTCGATATCTTTTGCGACAACGGGTAGCCCATTCTCTGCCGCGTGCTGCGATTGAATCTGTTGTTGAAGAGAATCTTCGTACGCGAACCGGATCTTCTGTACGGTACCAAGCAAGTTGTCGTCGACTATCCGGCTATTGCTAGTCTTGCTCGAGCGTGAATCGGATTCAGTGTCTAATTTATCTTGATCAACAGGCGCCGGCTTCTCGGTGTTGGTTGTGGTTCGGCCAATCTTCTTCATGCCGCTGAAGGACATATTCATGGTAAACTTCTTGCCAAACATGCCTTTCTTGTTTGGGGTTTCGCCGTCTTTCGGAGGTCCCTCTGTGACAGGCGTCGATGGTTCTTGGTTCTCGCCTGGGGTCAACGCAGGCTGCGACGCGCCACCTGGCGTTGTGAGGTCTGTGTTGGGCAATCGTGATGTTGAGAAATAATCCATGGTGCGATCTGCCGACTGCCGTTGCGATGGCGATGAACTCCGATCTGACGAGGTCTCCTCACTGGTCAAGGGTAGATTCAAAGGCGTGTTTCTGGTGAGGATAGGCGAATTTTGCATTCCGGGTGTCGCCAAACCAATATTCAGGCCGGGCGTTTGCAGAGCTCTGAGGCCGTTGCTGGTTGCTTTTGGTGTTGTAGCGGATTGTGGAGAGTCAGCATCCCAACCATTGAGCGCATTCTGCGGCATCTGTATGTTCGAAGGCGCATTATCTCTTTGTAACCGCTGTTGCTCTTTTATATTGAGTAGCTGTCTCCGAAAAACTTCGTCGCGCTTTATCTCTTCCGCGATCAGGTTATTGAACAAGTACCGCAGGACCCACTTGCCCAAGTTGATGCGCTGGTCTTCTCTAAAGACGAGAGATTCGTCCAGCTCAAGCTCATCCGCATACATCTCTGCATCGAAGCAGGTGTTTTCTTCTAAGATGACAGCCACGCTACCGGTCCTGGTATCGACAGTGCACCAATTTGCAACCGTTGCTGTCGTTGTCACTTCGGATTGGACATCCTCGAGATGTCGTTTGCCATACGATCGAATCGGTACGCACTTCAGCAAATCCCACATCACCACTTCACCGGCGGTGTCCAGCGTCAGTACCCGTTTCCGATCATTCAGCATCACATGCTTGATCAAGCCATTCTGGCCTTCGACAGAAGAATCTGGTTGCAGGCGCACCGGCTGGACGGGTGCAGAATCTGGATCAAGTGCATCAAGCGTTGCCTTTCGCCCACCAGCCACGCCGCTCGTATCGCCCGGTTCTCTAATAGGTATTGGAAAGTAGGCAATATTGCTCAGACGTAACGCATGTTTCAATGGTATCTTCCGCTTGCCGCGCCCAGCACTCGATGGCGGGCTGGTCATGGGAACACTGGGATACCTAGACCTGACAGTTGCAGCGCTTAGTCTATGGTGAGTGTTGTAATTTTCAGGCACTTCGATCTCTGCATTATCAGTATTGACGTCCCGCCACCTGTTGATGCTTGGTCTGCTTGTAGCTGTCCAGATGCAGTCTCCGGCTGCGACGACCTTGTGAACTCCTTCGTGCTCTTGACATACAGCCACCGACAGACCTTCGTCGAGCTCTATGGTGTTTCTCGTGTCCGTCTTGGCTATCAGTCCGGTCTTATCGCTTGAATAGAAAATAGATAAATCCGGATCCGAAGAGAAAAGAGACCACACACTGGCATCGTGCATGGTCAAAGTGAACATGCAACGACCTGCAATGGTGCTCCAGACCTTGACAGTCCGATCGCTGCTGGCCGTCAGGATGGTGCTTCCATCTTGGCTGACGAGTATGTCACGAATAGTGTCCGTATGTCCGACGAGCTTTGTCACCCTTGTGCCCGTACGGCAGTCCCACACGCGTACAGTGCTCTCGGGTCCACCACTGGCCAACAATGAATCGGTCGCTGCTAGAGCGTATACACTGCCCTTCTCTTTGCTCAACATGCTCGCAGACTCATCTGCCGCGACGTCAATGCTGAGCTTCTGACCGGCGCCATTGAGATCCCAGACATTGATCTTTCGATCCAGCCCACCACTGGCAACCCAGTCACATGTCGAATGTGGTACAGCCAACGTCTTGACATAGTCGCTATGTAGGCCGATGGTCTGTGGCGGCATTCCGTCCGTTGCTGCGGGTCTCCATAGCTTGACTGTTATGTCGGAGGAAGCTGATATGAGTGCCTGATTCGACTGTGCTAGGGCGATGTCGTTGATCCAGTGCGTATGTGCTTGCACCTGGCTGCGGAAGGTCGTGGGCTGGCTCTGAGGCGGCTTCGCATCATGCTCGAGTGGTACCGCATTCCGGAGGTCCAGGTTGAGGTCCCACGTGCATACAACGCCATCTCGTCCTCCCGAATACAGCAACGAATTCGCGCTATCCACTGCGAGGCCGTTGACTCCGAGTCTGTGACCTCCGGTTGAATTGGCTAGCGGCAGGACATAGCTGATGCGTCGTCGGGCTTTGCGAGCCATGTGTCCCGTGTCGCGTGTTTGGCAAGAGCGTGCAGCAAGCGAGACGTGGCCGGCATTACGATATCAATAACGACATGTGTTCATGTACTATCGCTGTGGCATCTGCTAGATTACATCCAGTAGCTCCTCCGTTGGCTGCAAGGGCGGGGCGGGGATGCACACTGACGTCTTCCCGTCTTGCATGCGTCGCACGTGGAGAAGCTGCCCGGGTTCAGCGCCCAGCATGCCACAGCGCATTAAGCATTTCGAAGCCATTTAAGCGTCCTGCATCAACATACACGTACGTGTCATGATTGTAAAGTCCACGACTCTTCCGTGATTATTGATCTGCAGTCTGCAGAAACATGTCCGCGATGCGCAATGATGAACGACATGCCAGAAATACGCCGTCAACAGCCATGTCCACGATGCCACGCGACGCGACGCGATATCTCCTCCGTGACCTTGTCCAAGCCACGGCAAGACATGCCAGAAGAGCTTTGTGGCGTGCCGTTCATACTTGGGTATCGGTACTGAGTGCGTGCAATCGTGAACAATGTCGTTGTGCTGCCAGCAAACACATATGACAAGCAAAGCCTTGAAAACGAGCTTCAGAAGCAGCAGACCATAACATAGTGTGGCGTATAGCACAATTCGTTGACCCCAATGGCTTCAGGTAGTCGCATTCACAATGGACATAATAGACTGTCACGGCCTTTTTATACGACTTAGCTACTAAGACTTCTAGGCAGCATCACAATCTCTACGATACTCTGGAGGCTTCCACGATCAAGAAGCTCTCAAATCATGGCATCCGACACGTCTGAATCGCATACTACTGTAGTACCCATTTCAGAGTCCAGCACGGCGCCACTTTTGACCACAACAGTGAGCTCGGAGGTACGACTGTCCGAAACGGAGCTGAAAGCTGCCGGCAAGGCACATGCTGTAGAGTACCCTTCGCTCCAGAAGGAACGTCCATGGTGGAAGGGCGTAGTTGCCTACCAAATATGGCCAATGTCCTTCAAGGACAGCAATGACGATGGCATTGGCGATATACAAGGTATCATATGCAAGCTTGACTACTTGAAGGAGTTGGGCGTCGATATGATATGGGTCTCTCCAACCTACGACAGTCCAATGAAAGACTGGGGTTACGATATCAGCGATTATCAGACGATGCAACGGAAGTTTGGCAAGCTTGCTGACATGGAGCAGCTGATTGAGGAAGTTCACAATGGAGGTATGAAAATCATTCTCGACCTTGTCATTACGCATACCAGTGACCAGCATGTGTGGTTCAAAGAATCGTCTTCGTCTCGCGACAATCCGAAGGCAGACTGGTATATGTGGGCAGACCGGCGGCCTGGCCATATTATCTGGAACGAAAAGACCAAGACTAACGACAAAATTGAAGAGCCGACCAATTGGCGCGCTGCCTTTGGCGGTAGTGTCTGGTCGTACGTGCAAGAACGAGAACAGTACTACCTGCACCTCTTCCTCGACAGTCAACCAGACCTTAACTGGGAGAATGTGGAAATGCGCGAAGCAGTATATCAATCAGCTGTGAAGTTCTGGATTGATCGAGGCGTTGATGGCTTTCGCTTAGACACCGCGAACCGATTTTGCAAGGACACAACCTGGCCGGACGCTGACGTACAAGTGCCTGGCCCATGGCAGCCAGGCAGTCAGTTCTACATGAACGGCCGCCATATGCACGGGTGGCTCAAGGAGATCCGACAGAAGATGAAGCGCGACAGTGGCAAAGACTTGATGATCGTTGGAGAATTGCCACTAGCCACTTACGAGCAAGTCTTGAGCTACGTCAAACCTGATGCGGACGAGCTGAACATGGTTTTCGACTTCGATATGGTCAAGCTAGGCAACAATGACAATCCAGATGAATTTGCAAAGCATCAAGTGTGCAATTATATGGACAAAGACGACAGCTATACCCTTCCGAAATTCAAGAAGACAGTGAAGAAGGTCCAAGACCTCATCACAAACACCAATGCCTGGGGCACTATCTTCATGGAAAACCATGATCAACCACGCAGCATTGCGCGTTACGCATCACCAAAGAATGAGTACTGGCGCCAAGCAGGCAAACTTCTGGCGCTGCTACAGACCACTCTATCTGGCACACAGTTCATCTACCAGGGACAAGAGATCGGCATGACCAATATGCCGCACAACTGGGCCGAGGAAGATTTCCGCGATCCTGATGCGACAATCTACATCAAAGACTACGTGGACATGCATCATCAAACTGATCCGCGAGCAAAGGATAAAGCAATGCAGGGCATCTTCAAAGTCGGCCGCGACAACTCCCGCACACCTGTGCAGTGGTCCAACAAACCCAACGCAGGCTTCTCGGGCCCTAACCCGACCTGGATGAAGGTGAATCCGAACTGTGACTATATCAATGTTGTCGCTCAGCAGGAAGACGCCAACAGTATATGGAACTTCTGGAAAGCCCGCATTGAGATGCGAAAGCAGTACAAAGAAATCTTCATGTACGGCACTTTCGCACTCTACGACTTCGACAATCCGAGGACTTTCACGTACACCAAGATGGCCACAACCGGCGAAATGGCACTTGTGATATTGAATTTCTCGGATGACGAGTTGCCGCTCAGTACCGTGCAGCGACATCTGCTCGGTCATAGCTATGCACTGCTTGCCACTAACGTCAACGATCTTCATGAGCAGCTTCAGCCTTGGGAGGGTAGAGTTTACTACGTGCGCCAACCTCTGGCGCCGGGCAAGAATGGTGCCGCGAGAAATATTGGTGAGGTACAAGACGTGCTGCCAGTACGTGCCGCGCAAGACGTCGATCTTGTCGAATCATGGCGTGAATTTCAGCGCCGCCGCCATGCGGTGGAGGATTGATCTGGTTTCTATCTATGGCTGCTACGGTGCTTCCAGGCGTTGACAACAATACTGTTTCGTGCAATTTAGCTTCTTTGTAGTCTTGAAGCGCTCCCACTATGGTCCTTGTCCACCGAAAGAGCCAGCACTGTGCTGCAATCCCAAGCGTCATGATTGCAGCCTCAACGTGGCGTCTCATACCTGAGTCTCACCGCACTACTCGTTCTATGCTGTTCACTGTGAGATGCATTTCGGCCGATTACCAGCTGCGAAAGCAGATCGCGTGCTGTCAAGGGCCAGTCAGAATTACGTCGCAGTCTCGCCTTTGATCTCGATATGTGCTACGGTCATCATGCCGCCAACGCCGTTTGAGCTTGTGAGGACATAAGTCTGGTTAGATTGTCAATCTTTTCGATAGGGCGCGAAGCTAGCAGCTATCCTAGGGACATCGGTGGACATGCCAGCAGATCTTGGTCTCTTGATTCTCAGCATGAAGCGACGATGGTTACTAGTCGAGCGGCTGAGAGTGAATGAATCACGGGCAAAAAATAGATTACATGTCCCACCCATTTTCTCGCTTACTAACCAGTTCTACTTCTGGCACTAGCGCGATTCCCTTCCGCCCAGCCACAGCGTACAGCATCTTTCGCATCCTCATATCTGTTTGAACCATGTCAAGCTCCGCCAAGCTTCGCGCGGCCATACTAATCATTTCCGAGACTGCGACCAGGGATCCGTCCACCGACAAAGGCATTCCGGCGCTGCAGCAGGTCTTCGTCGAGAAAGGTGGAGAGCAATGGTTAGCCGACGATACAAGCATAGTCACGGACAATGTCCTTGACATCCAACAAGCTATTACACAATGGACTGATCGTGAATATCCTGTCAATCTAATCGTTACAAGCGGCGGCACTGGCTTCACGCAGAAGGATGTCACTCCCGAAGCTGTTACGCCTCTGCTGCACAAACAAGCTGCTGGCCTGGTCCATACTATGCTGGCGGCATCTCTAGCCATCACGCCATTTGCAGCAATGGCTCGGCCTGTGGCCGGTGTTCGGAACAAGACATTGATCTTGACACTTCCTGGATCTCCCAAAGGTGCTAAAGAGAACCTCGAAGCGGTGCTTAAGCTATTACCACATGCCTGTCAACAGGCGGCCGGGGCAGACTCCAGATCACTGCACGTTGGAGGCACCATTCAGCTCGAAAAGGACGCCGGCGTGCGTGTGAGCTCTAGCCCTCACCAGCATCACCACGACCATTCTCATGGCCATGGTGGCGGGCATGGACATAGTCACGGACCTAAAGCACGCACAAAAGCAGAAGACCGACCTGTGCCTAACGACCCCAATGCGGGCCCGGCCAGACGATATCGCGAATCGCCGTATCCTATGCTGTCTGTTGATGATGCACTGAAAGTTATTGCAGAGCAGACACCTTCACCGAAGGCTAGTAGAATCGCCGTGAACGAGAGCATCGTGGGATCTGTGTTAGCAGAGGATGTCATCGCCAGCGAGTCCGTACCTGCCTTCAAGGCCAGTATTGTTGATGGCTATGCCATTATTGCAGGTGACCATGTCATGATACCAAGCACAAAAGGCTTATTCCCGGTGACTAGCGTATCTACCGCGCAAGCAGGCTCAGAAGACGATGTGGACTCGCTGCGTCTAGGCGAAGTTGCCCGCATCACTACTGGGGCACCTTTACCACCAGGCGCTACTGCTGTAGTCATGGTCGAGGACACTATTCTGCGCTCCACAACTGACGATGGTAAAGACGAGAAGGAGATCGAGATTCTGACAGACGAGATCCAGCCAGGCGAGAACGTCCGTGAGCCTGGTAGCGATGTCAAGGCTGGCGATGTTATCATGAAGAAGGGAGAAGGCATCACTGCTGTAGGTGGCGAGTTTGGCTTGCTGGCTTCTGTAGGCACGAAGGAAGTTTGCGTCTACAGAAAGCCCATAGTCGGCGTTTTGAGTACTGGAGATGAAATCGTGCAATTTGACCGGCCAGGCGCGCTCCGACTGGGCGAAGTACGAGACACGAACAGACCCACCTTACTTACCGCAGTCAGGGGCTCTGGCTTTGAGGCCATTGACCTTGGCATCGCTTCGGACAAGTAAGTCGCGTTATCTTCGTATGAACTAAGTTTCGCTGACAATTATTTAGACCTGGTGCACTCGAGCAAACTCTGCGGGATGCCATGCGAAGAGTTGATGTCATCATCACTTCTGGCGGTGTGTCCATGGGCGAACTCGACCTGCTTAAGCCCACGATCGAGCGCTCACTGGGTGGTACAATTCATTTCGGCCGAGTATCGATGAAGCCTGGTAAGCCAACTACCTTTGCTACTGTGCCATTCAAGACCAATTCAGGGGAGCCCGAGAAGCGAGTAATCTTCTCGTTACCTGGCAACCCAGCTTCTGCGGTGGTGACATACCACCTTTTCGTCCTGCCAGCTTTGAACAAGATGGCTGGGGTGAGTCCTGCTGGCCTGCCGAAGGTGAAAGTTGTGCTTGATCAAGACGTAAGACTGGACCCCAAAAGGAACGAATATCACCGAGTCGTGGTGACGGCTCGCAACGATGGGCGTTTGCATGCAACAAGCACTGGCTTTCAGCGTAGCTCAAGGATTGGCAGCTTCAAGGGTGCTAACGCTCTGCTTTGCCTGCCTGCAAAGGAGGGCACGCTGCATAAAGACGAAGAGGTGGACGCATTGCTGATGGGAAAGATCGTCAGTGAACTATCTAATTTGTAGGCTGCATCGCGTGATTGGGGCGCCTGACGGCCTAGCTAGATAGTTCTGCGTATCAGTAAACAAAGGGCATAACCGAGTATGCTTGATGAGTCTGTCGAGTCGACAGACTCATTAGGAATTATCGAGAGGATCCACACAGCGTCTCAGGCACGAAAGCCCAGCATGCTCGGCTGGGCGCACATTGCGGACTGCAGCACGCCGTGCACAGCGAGCACTGGTAGTGTGTCGAGATCTGTGTACTGAAACACCCCGCGACAGATCGTCCCCTTCAAGCTTCCGGAGCGAGTGAATGTGTTCAAAGCGCTGCGAGCTCGGCGTGCGTGTTCACTATCTCTGCTCGAAGTGGATGAAAAGAAAGAGGAAAGGGTTCTTTCTAGAAGACAATTGGTCTGGTCCTTGCCTTGTCACGAACCACGTCAATCATCCGAAGGTCCCCGGGCTAACAAATTTCATTATATAACACCTCTGGTGCTAGAAGGAACATTGGTCTGCCTGTTGGCGCTTTGTGTTGAAATACCGAGTGGTCAGACTTGTACAGAAGGCACCTGCATGCAGCAGGAGAATACTAGTAGGAATTCGTTACAACAGTCCTCTTGCGCAGGGGCGCTCGAGCTTTGGCTGTCTACAGGTTGAGAGAAGGACTGATTCTGCTTGATCGATTACAACGTGTAACGAACACGTGGAATGGTCTCCGATGTCAAGACGTAGCGAATTATCGTGTACTGTATGGTAAGCCATGCCCTAGGCGTCGAACCTCGACAGTCCCCGACTTTCCCTCTGCATTTACTGCGTCAACGAGCACCGCTATATGAAAAATTTTGTATGTACGAAAGATGGAGCAAGAGCTCACGAATCGTTTGAGAGGCATATGTGGTCTTTTGGACGAACATAGCGTGCGTTGTGACAATTCTCCCAAAATTTGAGATTTTGGCGATTTAGCAGTCATACGATGCTCAGACTGGAGGAGTCAAATGATGCTTTATCAGCGCTTGCATGTCGTTTGTCTTCGCGCCGCCCTTTCAAGCGCACGTGACCGAATGCTGACTCAGTTTCGGGCATCGCAGCAACACTGACTGTCTTGAGGCATAGGGGCGGTAGCTGGGAACACGAAATCGTCATGGTGATCTCGTAGGTCTTTGGAGAGCTGCATGATGAGTAGCCTGCCAATGCAGGACCACAGGTCGCGCATTATCGTCGTCGCGCGAAATTGATGCCTGAGAGAAAGTGCGCGTGCCGCAGAACTGTCCCGCCTGCTTGTCGTCGCCCGGGATCGGGTCGACTTCACTTCCATCGAAGACTCAAGCTGCAATCCAACCGCGTCGTCTTTTTGCCTTCACCAAGTCCTCTACATCCGAATCCGTCTCTCCTTACCTCATTAACGAATCGATGATGCCACCACTATAGCCTCTGTCGGTGTTGTTGCCTATTGTGTTCGACGACATATCTCCGCATACTGCTGGCTTTGACCACGGACTTCGTGAAGGCCTCGTGATACGCAGCTTCTGGGTACGACACCATCGCCTCTCGTCCACGAGCCAATGAGCGGCTTCTGAAAACCTCGGAGCGCAACGCACTGCCTGGGCAGACACCATCAGCGTGCCCACCTTCGCGGCCATGGGAGCATCCGGATAGCTGGGCAAACATGAGATGCAATACACAAGCTAGGCAGAGTAGCCTGCGCGTGGACATTGCCTGCTTCGCGATGGAAAGCAGTCTCTTTGGCTCGTTCAAGTCCACTTCGATGCGTCATCAAATCGTATCATTTGGCCATTGCAGCTTTCGCACTGAATAGTACAGTTCTGACAGCAAATACACGCAGGATGTGAGCCTTGATGATACCTTACAGTCGCTTCAAACGGAGCTCGTAGTGCACTTTAATCTCGACACACGTCCTTGTCAGAGATCATTGACATTCCAAAAGAAGTTTGGCTTCACAGATGTCAGTCGTTTTAGTTCTTTCAAACTGCAGAGACCAGTTGCACTATTTTCATATATATGCCGAATCTACATGCGGACTCAGCATGCCAAGCAACGCGTAGCCAAAGACATAAACATCGTCGCAAGAAGTCCCGTTTCGCGCTTAGCTACAGCACTATTCGTGGCATCCCTGCTCTGCTCTGTGAACATTCACCCGCGCATGTGAACATGGCGACATGACCAATCGTTATAACACTATACGGTGAGCTAGCATCGCTCGTTATCCGATTGATACTGGAATGGAAAAGGTCATACTGCTCAATCTTATTACAGATGACGCTACGACGTTGTGCTTTCGGCAAGCTTCCGGAATTCTCGCCTCCTGCTACTCTGCACGGATAGGGGTATGGCGCCTACAACTTTCATGGCATCCCGTTCGGACTTCAAACGCCAGCGTCAGTGACAACCACTTGGCTTCTTGAACGATTGGTGATCTTCAAACTGTGCTCGGCGTCAGCTACCGGCAGACTACGATAGACGTGACAGTACGTACAGAACATACACCATTCGATTTAGCGCTATTCTCACAAGAACAATATCGGCCCCTATGCAGCATCCTTTGGGTATCTTCGCAAATCCTATCTGTCAAAACGCCACCATCCATGCAAACCACAAATACATGCGCTGTGTCGAAGTGCTGATGTCCTCCTCCTGCCTAGTCATATTTCTACATCTGCACGGCATACACTGGCATAGCAATCCGTCTGTATCTTGTCCCTCAGAGTTAGTCTTTCTAGACCCATACTGGTGGTTCTGTCTCCTTGCCAGTCATCCGCAGTCGATAAATGCAGCTGTGATCCGGAGCGCCCCAATTCTGGATAACCCTGAACGCCACCATCCTGGTAGCAAGTCCAATTTGTTCGGCATCAAAGTACAGCTGCGCTTTCTGGACGTAGTTGTGGTAATGGATGTCGTACTCGCCAGAGTTGATACATACCCAACTTGTGCCGCTTGGTGGTCTGCCACATTGAAAGGCGTAATTGACATCTATTCTTTCATCTAGGAGCCTCTTCACCCGAACGGCTTCTGTTTGATTGTCGAGCTGCGCCCATATCTCGTACTTCTTCGGAGCAGACGCGATGTCACGCGTACCACTGTGTGGAATGTGCTCGATGTAGAAGTCGGTCGGCCAAACTTTGTGAGGATACTGTATAGCGATCTGTCCTTGAGCTTTCTCGTCACTGGAAGTGGCAGCACACCAACACTCGGCACCTTCACTCCAATCCCGTAACGCCGCGGAGGGCGGGTTCGGAGGACCAGTCATCACCGGTGTGGAAGACAATCCTGTCGCTTTCCACAAATACCGGCCAATGCCCCCGATGAGATTATGATCTCTGAAAGTCTTCGAGGTATACTGAGGCGCCACAATGGCCCCAAGTCCGATCGAAAGATAGTTGACCTCGCGCATTCTGCGATTTGTGTTCTCGATCAGGTTAGCGTAGGCGAGCGATCCCAGTTGTGCCTTCGCCAATTTATTGCCAGGTGATTGCTCTACGGTAGCTTTGGCAATTTCTGTTGCCGTGACCTTCATATCTCGTAGTAAGTGTTCTCGAAAGCTGGTGAGTGTTTCATTCATGTGCTTCTGGTGATACTCATTGTTCTCAATGATGTACTTTTCCATCTGCTCGCGGCTGATGATCTGCTGTTGTTCTAGGATTCCTTTCACGTCTCCCATCACGCTGCCGCGGTGGATCTCGGCGATTCTTTTCGTGTTATTCTCGATGAACTGATCCCACAGTGGAGCGGTGGCGGCATCGTCCGTGGTAAGCTTTTCAAGAAAAGCTTTCCAGAATTCTTCCGAAACCTCGATCTTACCGTCTCTAAACACGAACGCGAGTGCCTTTGGAATCAAAGTATTGAGCTCCGCGAGTGTCGCAGCATGCTCTTTAAGATCTGCGTCAAGCTGTTTAAAGTTCCACTCCATATTCTCTAACCGGTAGAACATGTGCGTGTTGACACCGTGCTGGTAACTCGGTATGGTGATGTTGGGTATCTGCATCGTATTAGTAGCGAACATAGCTGACTTGAGAATGTATAGTGCTTACCTGTTTAGCCGTCAAATTAGTATGTATAAAGTGCCACCAAGCCTCTTCGATATGTCCAGGCCCTCTGTCATATGCGCCCATGCCCACGGAACGCCTGATAGTCCTCAATGTATCGTCACGCCATGGCTTCATGTGTTGAGGAAGTGGCCAATACGCCCAAATTCCAACCGCTAGCGACGCGAATAATACTGCAGAAACGAGCCCCACGAGTATGCTCCACACACACTTTTTGAAGAACTGGACAATGTAAGGCACAATTACGTGCATGTTCGCTTCCCAGTCTGCAGGTTCAAAGTCCTCGGGCTGAACCTCCGGCCTCGGTTTCGGTCGCGCTGATGACCGTCTTAGGGGTGCCTGTCGTAGCGGAGAAGATCGGCCAAGAGATCGGATGCGTGGAGACTGTTGTACTGGTGATAGTCGCCTTGGTAGGATAGGTTGTGGTGACGCTTGTCGTGGTGGCCGAGGTGGTGGAGAGGCAATCTTCGGGATCGCGTCATAACTCAGATTCGGATCCAGCGCAGTGCCAGGCCGAATTTCTTCATCATCGAGACTTTCTGTGCCATCATGATGGAAACCATTGGTTTCAGGTTCCTCTTCGACGAGCTGTGGGGTGGGCTCCTTTCGTTTCGTGGCAGTCGCCCTTCGTCCGGGTCTCAGTTGTGGTGTTGCAGAAGGAGGCGGCATAGACTGTTGGGTGATTCCGCGCGTCACTTTTCGTGTGGTTTTCTGAAATACCTCGTCGACTTCCGCATTCGATGTGGCAATCTGACTGCTTAATTGTGTCTTGCCGGTCGCACCATAGGCAAATGACTGTTTAGGTTGAAGGGCGGGTAAAGGTGTGGTCCTACCAACAGCTCGTGCAGATCGCGCGGGCGTTTGCGCCCGGGTAGAAGGGGCCATGTGGATCGCGACGGTGTTGTCGATGGAATCAAAGTATTCGTGAAGTCGCGAAGACGAATCTCGAGGTCGATGTTTGGCGGTCCGTGCTTGACTTTGGCTAGCTCGTCGCCAAGCCTGCTATACAGTTCCCGACCACTATCGATTCAAGACGCGACAATTGCTGACGAAGAGTCTACAATAGCAGAATGTGTGAAATGATGCCCAAAATTCGGTTCTGAATGATCAATCAGAAGTGCGCTGCGTTTCCGGATGCAGCGCATCGCATTCCGGCCGAAAGTCTTTGTGTAAACAATGCGCAAGGATAACGCGGCTGGGCGGGATCCTGCATAGTTAGCGCGAAACATCCTGGAGAAGGTCTCGAGGGCGCCTTTCTCGTGACGCAGGGGCTGTTCAGCAGTAGTGAACATCAATACAGATGGGACTCCACCGCGTGTCCAGATCAATTGGAAGCCTTGGGCTCCGCGAGCTCAAATAACGTTGTCATGATGGCTGGCGATGGATCAAAACGCGAGCAGCCCCTCTAGCCTCCCGTCTGCCTCTAGCAACGCCTTAAAATCTGCCAATATATCACAATCTCTCTCGACGGCAGTCTTCAGCATTGTGACAGTCTCCCTCAGCTTATGTTTGAGGACTTCTAGATTTTGCCTGTCCTTCGCATGCAGCCAACAGAATGCTACGCCCTTCAGAACCTCGCCGCGATGCACGTGCATTCTTGGCCATGCATTTCTGATCAACGCCTTCATTGCATCTACTGCATCTTCCAGCATGCTTGGACTTGCAGGACCGAGTGGATGTATCAGTGTTTCTGTCAGCATAGGCAAGACGTACTTGATGTGTTTGACGCAGTCGATGCCAAGCTTGTCGAGGTAGAGGGCGAGCTGGCCGAATAGGACGGATACGATGGCGGCATGACTGGCGCAGTGCGTGTAGCCATAGATGATGCCGCTGCGGATTACAGCATCGAGAGTCTCAATTCTCTGCTGATGATCTTGCTGGTCAGGGAACTGAACACTGGCCAGTGTGACGAGACATGGATAGACAGATCTCAGCAGCGGAATCGACTCTTCTTCCGGTGTCAGAGTGGGCAAATATGTCAAGCAAGGCATCAGCGCCTCTTGAAACACCTTTCCAAGCCCCGTTCGCGAGAGAAGTGAAGGCGGTGTAGCTTTCAGCAATCCATGAAGCAAGTCGGCACCAAATTTCTTGTACTTGGTCTCCCAATCATCGAGAAGTGCTAATATAGGTGGCACGGTCAAAGGCCAAACTTCGGCCACAGTTCCATTGTTCAGGCTCTGCACGCACCATTGCAAAATATCGAGCACGTGCGAATCCTTGGTGGTCTTCCATGGACGCTTGGCTGCATCATCTGAGCTTTCGAGCGCTACCTTCCTGGGCGCCTGTGGAGTAGCGACTCTGCGTCCTTCTGGTGTGATACTAGATGGAGTGGTCTTGATGAACAAAGGTCGTACCGTCAGCTTGAGGAAGTGACGAATCAAATCGGAAGTCAGCTCACCTGCACGGTGGTTCTTAACCTCCTCGACAGCACCTGTGGCATCGGTCACGCCGGGATTGCGGAGCTGCCAGGCAGTCACTACATCGAGTGCCTCCTTCATCCAGGGTCCAGGTGCTGCGCCAATGGCTTTGGCAAGAGCTTTGCCATCCAGCAATGGCTTGACTGTGCAAACATCGAGTATGTCGAGAGAACGGAGGTGCTCCAGGAAAGAGGCGTATTTGCGCTCGGTAGCTGTGCAGAGTCAGTACAGACCCGATATACGATGTACTTCACATACCTTCGATCTGCTGGCGGCCGTTCGCTATATCAACGAGCAAAGAATAAAAGGCCTGGCTCCGCCAACTAGAGCCCCATCGCCGAATGGCCATGCCAAGAACATCGCGAGCAGCAGGATCCTGTCCCTCTAATTTCTTATCTGGTCTGCGCTTTCTCTCGCTCAATCTGTCGACGAGGCCAGAGATCTCCTCTTGGTTGCGGACAGCTGCGTTGACTACATCACAGATCTTATTGGGAGCTTTGACGCCCTCCCTTGCAACCATGACTGGAATAGGTGGTGGCGCCTTCTTGTTAGCGTCCGGAGTTGCAGGTTCTGGTGCATCACGATATGGCACTAGTGCAGCCAGTTGCCATGCAAGATGTCGCTCGTCTTTGTCACGGATGAGGTGGTCTTGAATGACACCGCCACTTATAATGTCTTCCACAGTATCAATAATGGTCTTCCAACCTTCGATATCTGGATGAAAGTGATCTTGATCGGCTACTGCAGGATCGGAGAAGATAGTGTCATACAGACCGAGCTCAAATACGAGTCGCAGTGCTTCGTGGGGATCGGGGCCTTGCAAGCACTTTTCCATCTCAACGCCGACACGTTCCCTGCTGATCTTCCTTCTTAGGGCGTCCTTTATGTCAGGGTTACTCATGGCAAGTTCTGCTTCGGGATCGATTGTGTAGCCAAGTCTGCTCGCGAATCGTATCAGCCTTAGCACACGTAGTGGATCGTCTTTGAAGGTCTGATAAGGTTCGAGCGGAGTTCTGATGACCTGTTTTCGCATGTCGTCATGGCCACGCCCTGTGAAGTCCTCGATCTGCTCGCTATTAATGTTGTAAAACATGGCATTCACGGTCGCGTCTCGTCTCATAGCATCTTCCTCTGGTGTGCCAAATTCCATTTGTGGATTCCGACTGTCGTCTGAATAAGTCTCCTTCCGTAGATTAACAAAATCGATGTCCAGACCGAGAATCCTCACAGTCGTGGTCTCAAGATGCTTGGACTTCTCGGGGTTGGCTTCAATCTTGTGCAAGCCGCCCACAGTCTTCGACTTGTCCGTGGTCCCAGCTTTGGCGCTCGCCTTCTCGTTTGCAGCGATGGACTCGAGCCCATACTTCTCTAGGTTACCCGGAAGCTCAAGATACTCCTTCATCCTCAATGCAAATTGGTAACCGGTCATCTTATTGATGGCCACATCGATATCATGACTTTGTACGCCAAGCAGTTTGTCACGCACCCAGCCGCCAGTGAACCGTAGCACAAGTTGTTCCTTCTCAAGATTAAGTGGTGGCGCAACTTGACTCTGAACATTTCCGGTGGATGGATTCTCGTGGATATACCTTGCTGTGTCGAGCAGAAGCTTGCGGAGAGTGGCTTCCACGGGCGTCATTGCAATCTGTTGTGGCGGGACTTCGTCATCCACTTCCTGGATCAGCATTGGAGCCATGGTGGAGAATGCTCGCTTTCTTGGCGGCAGTGGACTATTCAATCTTTGACTCTTATTTGCTTCAGGTGACCTCGTAACCAGTCGGACCAGAGACTTGCAATATTCGGTATTGCATCGGACTCTACTCAGATGCGTACGTGATCGTGAGCACAAAGTGAGTGTCTTGACGGTGGTCCTCCCAGTCAAGTGAGTCAATCTGTGGTGAGCAGGAAGCATTCACAGTCAGCGTGATATGTCTGTGATTATGGCGAAAGAATGATTCCCGTCTGCTGTCTTTTGTCTCGGCGTCAAGCCTCGCAAACAACGGCAATGCTCGATACACAGGCGCCCACAATCGGCCTTGGGTGTCATTGATGATTTGTTGGACGGCCCGCGAAGAGAGTAAGTCTTGGAACTTTTTGTTCGATGCCGGAGCTGGCCCCGATGACTGGGTTCGGAACAACCAGCACCTGCGACCCGTGCACTCGCATCGCGCTGCCATCACATAGTACGAATCGATACCGGGAGTATTTTCTCATTGCGACACAAAAGCAGCCGCTGCGACTCTCATGCTCCCGATACCAGCTTCACAGACGCTTGCCCGCCTAGTCGCAGGCTCCGCTAATGCCACCGCTGGATGATGCTCCCCAATCGCCGCACGAGAGTGATTCCGAGCCAGGCATATCTGTCCAGAAGAAGAGATTCGCTAGGTCGCCGCTCTCCTCAATATCCCGCCTACCATATCGCCGCTCCAATGCCTCCCTCTCGAATCTCTTTGCATCAACAACGTCGCTGCCGACCCTGGCGAATCCCGGCGCATCTGGAACAACCACTCCTACCGCGGTGACGGGAAATGGGTCGGTGTTCTCGCCCGCCGCTTCTACATCAGTGAGATCGCCGTCGCCGGCATCGTCTGGGCAGGTTAGCAACAACCACATCAGAGATCTCGTGCTACGCGCATTCTCACCACACGTCTCGGTACTTGCCTCACAGGATACGGAAGAGCTCGTTAGGCACAAAGGCATAAGTGGTGGCTTATTGGATCTCCTACGGCCATTCGGTGAGCACGTGCCAGGTAAAGTCACGATCCGAGACAGTACTGGAGTCAGTCGATCCTGGGACGACTTTGCAATCCGCTTCACAGGCGTGAAGGACGGACTAGACAGTCCTCGGGTGGCAGATCGCAGGAGCACAGACTCGGCAGGAAACAGGCAAAGGTCTTCACTGCAGGAATTCAAGCCTGCTAGGCTGCGAACAGGAGGAGATGTCTCGCAAGTGGAAGAGCTGGTGGAGCGACATCTCACCTTCGCAGAAGAGCATTCGGGACCGGTCGAGGACTACATCACCGCCAAGGATGGCGGTCCTGCGGATCCTCAATTTATCTCCCCTTTCTACAACCTGTATCTGCGTCGACTACTTTCAGGCCTCCCGATGGTGCCTTCCGAGACATTCGCGCATCCCGTGGCTGCGGTCATAGCCATTTCATCGCGTTCTTCCTCACCTATAGAAGAGCTACGCAACCTCTACGATTCATCCAACACTGGTGAGCACAGGCTGCCACAGTGGGTACACAACGAGTTCTTACGATATTACGTTCTCATACACGATGAAGATTATGATGACATCGCGAAATCAATGGCATTGTATGATCAGATGAAAAGGCATTTTGGCTTACACTGTCATCTGTTGCGTCTACGCAGTACACAGTGCATACCATCAGATGATGATAGCGTCAAGCTGCAACACTGCGAGTGGCCATCAGCTGCGGAAGAGCTGGCAGAAATCGTGCGTCGCGAGACAAATGACGACGAAGAAGACCCAACGCCGTACATTTTCGAGTCTGATGCCACTGCAATACGGGCATTTGTCCGAGAGATGGTTACACAATCCATTATTCCATCGATGGAACGAGCCTCGGCAACATGGAACGACCAAGTTGCCTCGCGGCGGCGTGGCCTCAGTGGCAGATTCATGTCACTTTCGAAGCGCTTCACAACAGGGTTCGGAAGCAGGAATTCGTCTGGACCTTCGCTTGGTGGCGCTAGTAGCAATTACGACAACTTGCAAGGATTCTATCGACCGGACGCACCAGAAGCAGTCATGCGAAAGCTTGCTGACTATGCAATCATGCTTCGTGACTTCAAGTTAGCGCATGGCACTTTCGAGATCCTGTGCCAAGATTTTAAGAACGATAAGGCGTGGCGATACTATGCTGGCGCGAACGAGATGGCAGCCATGAGCTTACTGCTAGGCACTGCATCCAGTAACAAGATCCGGATTGAAGGCATCGATCAGTACCTGGAGACTGCATACTATTCATATGTGACGCGAGTTGGTGCACCATATTATGCACTTCGAACGCTGTTGCTTGGCGTTGAGCTTCTTAGGATCAGAGGCAGCAACGCACTTGAAGCAGCAGCGAACTGGTCCAGCAAGGTCTTGGATGATAGACTCGTCGGTCAGGTGGGACATGTACTACTAATGGAGCGCATCGGCAGCTGTTTTGACGAACGAAGAAGGACCGGCGGGCTCCATGGAGTGGATCGTCATCGAAAAGCTGCGTTCTGGAATGTAATGGCAGCTGATGCGTGGCTACATCTCGAGAAAGCGTCTCAAGCTGAGAAGTGTTTGTCCGAAGCAATACGACTTTATGGTCTGTCCGCGGACCAGGACACAGTACACTTCGACGGCATGGCAAACTTTCTGATGGTTCTACAGGAAGCGGTGTCAGCCAATCGTGCCGGCGTACATCACATTGATGGCGAAGACTTGCTAGGCGACGAGGTAGTAGAGCCAATGCAGGAAGAAAGTGAACAGCTGGCACGACCTGCTCCTGTTTTCGGACACGGGCATAGAAAGAGTATAAGCACCAACGCACCGCCACCCGTACAACCTGCGCCTTTTGATCCACTGGGTGCACTGCCGACAGCTTATGAAAATGCGGATGGCGCTGCAGTACCGGTAAGCTCGAATGCAGAGAATGCACCATCAGACTCAGTCGCAGAACGTAGAGAAAGGAGAGATGATGGATTTGAATGACCAAGGACTGGTATGATCTGGATTTAGCGATGGTGCACGGCGTTCTGTTAAGCAACAATAGAGGGCGGGGAGTGAATTTTGTGCAGTGTTGCTATTAGCTAAGTGCTCAGAAGGAGAGCTCAAAAGCTGAACGTATCAGTTGTTCGTGCAGTTCCCAAACATTCATCCGTCATCTCCGTAATTGTTATCGTGAGATCTTGAGAATCTTCGTCTGGTAACACTTGTTGTGCATTCTGGTAGCTCGAAACGTGGTTCTGGCTATCCGGCGGAAGGATTGTACTTGCTTCGTGCTCGTTGCATTCATTTTGGTCTCGAGAGACGGACATACGATCATGACCTTGTGTCGGCAGTTCCATTGATGATATGCCGAAGCTCAATGCCGACTTCAGGCCAGAGCTCCTTCGCTTAAAAGAGAGGGCAGAAGCCTTGACAAGGCATTCAGCATCTTTGGTTGAGTTCGGACTGTTCTTCACTTCTGCCGTCAGGCGCATCGAGGAGAATATGCCCTTTGTGTATTTTTCCGACTGCTTCGGCAACGAATCGTTGTACAAGTGATCAAGATCATGGATCGAGGCCGTTAACGGGTCCGGAGCGATCCTGACATCCGTGGTTACGAAGACTGGTGAGGTAGGCTTCCCGGGGGAGTCGGCGAGTGGTAGCGAGAAGCGAAGACTGCTTCTTCGACTGCTTCTCTTTTGCTTTAGAAGTTCAACATGATCGGACGCACCGAGGCTTGTGGGATCATTGAGCGGGGTTGGTGATGGTAAGGAACTGGTTCGTTTTCTTGCTGACCTGGGTTTTTTGATGCTGGACCATCCTTGCCAGTCTTGCATCAAAGCTTGGGTACTTGGTAGAGGTGGCGCGACTGTCTCCTGCGACAGCTGCTTCAATGCTTTGCGCTCACCCGCCGCACTTTGTGAAGCGAGCGCCACAGCCTGTGGTGTGGTCTCATTGCCCAAACCGAGCGCAGCGTCGGTCTTGTCTGGTGATGTGAACAAGTCATGCTGAGCATTCATAAGGGCTGCTTGGGTACCAGGCCATTGTGTCTCGGGTTTCGGCGGTTCTTGACAGTCGAGGCTGTTTCCATCATTCTCGTTCCTCGCGGTAGCTTGCAAGGGCGATTTCTCTGGCTGCGAGCCATTTTCACCTTCACATCGCGATAGGTCGGCGCCAGAGGCTTTCAGCTCTTCTCGAAGAGCCTTACGTACGGATGACGATTGTCTACCAGAACCAGCCTCTTGAGGTAAAATGCGATTCAGATGTTCATCGACAAGTGGGGTGTGCAGTGCAGGCGTTGCCACTTGTACTGCATCTGGAGATGGAAAAGACACTTGACATCGTGGTATCTTGGCTGTTCCAGCCTTTGGAAGTGATGTTGTCTTAGGCTGTAGAGCATTACTGTCGGGTTTCGCAGCTCTCTTGCGATATACGAACGGGGAGGATCCTTTGACTTCTACCGAGCTGTAATCACCTCTAGTTCGCAAGCGGCGTGAGACCGCAATCTTTGGCTTTTGTCCTTTCCTCTCGAACTTGTCTTCTTTGACGAGTTCTTCCGCCTCAGCACACAATGTACATGCCCGTTGTTCTGCGCCCGGAGAGCGAAGACTGTTGGCGATCATGGTTGATTCTTCTGTTTGCTCTGTGATATCATTCATCGCGGTCCATGACTTCCGCGACGCTGAACATAGACATTGAACCCTCGACAGCTTTTGCTGACTGTCCTCTTGGGACTTGCTAGTATCTCCCGACGTGAAGTCGTCGGGTATCGCATTCGGATCCTCCGTTCCATCCACGCAGGCTAGCGCGACGTTGTCGCATGCGTTGATATCATGCGCTGTTCGGCCGCTCGTCTCACGAACCACGAAAGAAGTGCCTCCACGACTTGTAGGTTTGTCGCTGGGCGCTGTGCTACAAGTTGTCGGGCCGGCAGCCATCGAGCCCGAGTTTCCTCTTGCCAAGGGCAACAGCTGACCTTTCGACTGCGATAGTGCGAAAATTGACGACGCACCCAGTTCGTCTCGACTACAATCCTCATCGACGCCCTTCCTAGGTGGCTTTGGCTTAAATGTTCCCGTCTCGCGCCACTTCCTGCTCGTCCACGCGGGAGTAGGTGACGGACCACAATCCGAAGCTGTTTCGTCTGCCGTCGAAGCAAGACTTTGTTCTTGCGTTTCCGGTATGATTGGACGAGGGCAAGATTGCGGCTGGCTGTCGATCATGCTGGCATTAGAAGACTTCAAGTTTCGTATGCGTCGGTTTCGGAGCTCTGCCGCTTTACGTAGAGCTTCATCGCTCGGTCCGACAGTAATACTAGCAGCGCATCGCAACTGTCGTTTGGGACCACAGCTTGCTTGGGCCTGCGCCTCTGTGACAGAGATCTCGACCTGCTCGCCCTGCGTGCTATTGTTAATGACAATGCTGCTGCTGTTATGCCCGCCAGCGATGCCTCGTTTTAGTGCGTTGCGGATGATTTCTCCATCATCCTCCACGTCTTCCCACATAGCGGCAGAATCATTTTGAACTAGATCACACTCCTCCAGAGTGTAGCCAAAGTCCTTTGGCCTCGCGAACGAGGAGTAAGCGACAGCAAGTCTAAGAGCTTGTGGGTTGAGTTGTGCAGAATGTATCTCGAGGCGGGCGCCGTTCAGAAAATCGTCGGCAAGCTTTTCGATTCTCCTCTTCTTCGAGGCTCGATCTGATGGTGGAAAATCATCCTCCTCTTCCGGACATAGTCTGTCAGAATTGGGTGCCAGACAATCATCGTAACGAATGTGGCGGAACGTCTCCGTCTGTTGGAATTCCGATGGGCAGTTCCAGCGATACCCTCGTGGCCGGTGATCACGATTCATGGTGACGCTGTATACCGCACCCGACGACTAATCTGTACCTGTTTTCCGCTCCAGTGTATTACATGTAGGCATATGTATACTCGATGTGTCTTTCCCGTCTTGTGGAAGGCCTCCCGTTTGCATGGCTGGCACGGTGCATGTGAGAGACAGTCAGGGAGGGTTCATGGGTCGTTGCCATGCCGACACGCAATTGTGGGAGGGCAACATTGAACGAGATCATACCGAGCCGAGATTCATCTGTCTAGCCCATGCCACATCACGAACGTGCCTCTTGGGAAACTTCGCCTTCGCGTTCATGCCGCATTTTTCCACCCGGGGGTCGTTGGCTGTACGCATAATTGACATGGCATGACATTGCTTTTCGTACGTATTGCATATCGCGATCCCGCTCAAGCACGCGCATCACAGCCATAACAAACTTCCCTGATTTGCACCAACAACCTCGAGCATCGGCCAGCAACATGGCCGATACGTCACAGGTCAATGTCCAGCCCTGGCTGGCAGGACTCGACGATGAGGATGATTGCGTGGACTGGAACATACCTGTACCTTCCGATCTTGACATCTCATCTGCCAGCCATGATGCGAACTCGATACGGTACACTTCCATAGCGCGACCGAGACGCAACATCAGCTCCACGAGAGGATCCATCCACGCCTCGGCGACCCACAAACGACGAAGTCCGCTGGCGAGTTTGAACGAGAGTATCGCAAACTCACAGCGACGCGTCCACGCCCTGACCAAGTCGACACAGTCGCGCTCCTTTTCTGGCATTTCCGGCTCCGAATCTGCTGGCTCAGTGGTACAGTACGACACAGTGCAGAAGCGCTCGAAAAGCTCCTCGCCCTCGAAGAAACAGGCAACACTGGAATGGAAGAGGAGGTTATTGGGCGGACAAGTTGGCTATGGCGATCAGACCGACTTATTTGGCGCGACTGGACTTGAGAACATTTTCGCACAAAACAAGCCGGCTGAGACCAGTCCAAAGCAAACTCGCAGCAGTATGCACTGGTTTGACCGATCGTCTGCCGGCGCAATGCCCTCGAGCCCACCTCCATGGCCAGCGCGACAAACTGTTTCTACGCCTTCCTCCGACAACGATCAGTTCGAGGACGAGCAGCTAGGTACTGTTCAAGAGGAGAGTGAGATCAGAACAGTAGAAGAAAGATGCACTGAAGACGAGAGCTTTGAAAGCGACCGCTACGACGCAGTTGATTCAGAAGAGCCGGAAGTGCCAGGAACTGAGCAATATCGACACACAGAGCGACAACATTCAAGTCATCCTAGGACAGCTATAGAGCCTGAACACGAAGAAGTCGTACGCAACCGCACTGTGAGCGGCCAAACGGATCTTGATGACTTCAGTCCCGTCTTCATCTCGAAACACACCATGTACAACGGCCAAGTCGAGTACAAAGCTCTTGATTCGCACCTGGTCAAGCGATTCCAGAAGAGCGCGATGGACCTAAGGCATCGGAGTCAAGAAGCAAATGAAGCAACAGCTCACGATGTGCAGCATCGAGATGAAGTCGAGCAGTCAGTCTTCACTGACGGTCCTGAAAGCCAGCCCATGCTTGCTGTACCCACTGCGCAAGATCTGTCACTGTCCGAAAACCTACCGACCGGCACACCTCCCTCTGCAACATTCGGTGGCAACGTACAGCTCAAGCGTGGTGGCTACTCAGCACAAGGCTCCTTTAAAGACAGATCACTCAGTCCTTCGCCATCGAAGACCGAGCCCTCAGCTGCGCAAGACCAGGCGAGCTCACTATTATCGCCAATCGACACGAATGCGCCAAGCATTCGACCGACTACACCGCGACAGGATGAATCCGAGCCACGATCGAGATCTTCCGCCAGTCCACTGAAGCTTTTTGGACCACACGACACGTTCACGAGCAACAGATTACTCCGACGTATGAGCCAGCTTGACCCGGATCTGTCACAACTTCGGTCCCGGGATACGAGTGACCAGGCAGAAGTGCAGCGACCTGGGCACCCACGAAAGGCAAGTTTTCGAAATGTATCTGGCAGCTCATTCGGGAACGGCGAGCTGAGTCATCATGCTTTCAACGCCGAGATAACCATCACAAGCGCCTCGAATTCCAGCACAGTGGACAGTGATCGGTCACCGGGATCCGAAGTTCCACCGCCAGGAAGCAAGACGCCTCTGAACTTCAGGCCCGATCATGTCCCGCTCGCGCACGATGCATCCAAGCTAAAGCGAAAGATGTCAGTGCGAAGCGCAGTCAATTCGAACTTTTCCACGCTGGAAACCAGATACAGGCAGCCTACTGTTGAAGATGCCACAGAAGCGACTTTTGCGAAACGGCCCTCAAACTTCATTGCTTGGGCTGGTAAGAGGCCTCCTAACTCACCGTTCAAGGCACCTACACCAAAGCGTAGAAGGACCTTGCACACTTCAGAGGTGGAGCAAGAGGTCTCCGAGGCCAATCGCTCATACCACAACCACTTGCAGGAGGTACTCACCGCGAACAAGCGCAACGAACAGACTCACGATATTGCAGACCCAGATGTCCTCGCACAGCGGCCAGTGCTTCGGCCTAGGAATCCAACTCCGAGCCAAAGGCGCCGAGACAAGATTGAAGCAGAGATTAGGGAAGCTGCTGAACAGTTCGCTAAGCAAGAGCCGGAGGCTTTGGAGGCTGTAATGGAACAGATAGAGTCGTCCATGGCCTCGGAGTCTCCGCCATCAGTCCAGCAGCAAGCGAAGACCGTGGCCAATGAGGTCGCAAAGTTTAGTCTACGAGTTCAGAAGGCTTCCGGTGAGCACACAGAGCGCAAGCGATCTGTCACCACTCAAGACTTCTTCAACGAAGCAGTCTTGGTGATGCGCCTGATCCGAGAGAAAGCCGGCCGTCAAAGCGGCCTTGGTAGCGTTCAAGAGTCTGACCAAGAAGCCATGAGCGAAGGACAGGATCAGTCTGGCCAAGACCTCTCTTCGTTGCGAGTGTCGCGCCCACCGTCCAGAGACGGTGGCAGCGGCTGGCGACCACGCACCTCAGAGCAGACAGACGCTCGTGTCATTAGTCATTTGCGCAGATACCAGGAGAGAGATGACACCGAGTTCCTGGCACCATCTGTTGCATCTGTCCATGTTGATGCGGAGGAACAAGAAGCAGTGGTTGATGAGCACTCTAACATTCGCATCAGGGGCCCCATGCCACCCCATGATTTATACGAGGATGATCCCAGTCGGCCATCCACACAGCACTCACAACAAAGCTCAGTGGCTTCGCATTCCACGCAGCACTCTGACGCCACCTCGACCGGCAGAACTTTGATTTCGCGGAAATCTGACAACGTTGGGACGCTTGCACCAGATGCGGTTGCGCATCTCATTGGAGACCAAGTCGGTGCGATGACTTACGACAAAGACAAACAGCAATGGGTCAAGGCGAGAAGTCCCAAGAAGCAAACATATGGCAGCTTTCTCGAGCCGCCAAGCAACATCACCAGCGAGGACGATCCTTTCCGCGAGATCTCAGACCTGCCCGTTGACGAGCATAAGGAGGAAGAAATTAGGAGGGCTAGCGCAACACGATCAAGGCGGCCTAGCGTGCAGCCAGAAGTAGATTTCACCGAGCAGAGCGCTTATCAGCAGATACATGTCGAGCATGCTGTCGAGTCTCGAACCACGTCGCAAGAAACAGTAGTCAACCGCCCGACGACTCGTGACAGTAAGATCTCGCGGCATACGTACTCGAGCTCCGACCCTACACGCTATACAGCGTTTACCTCGAGCCAAGCACAGCAGACCAACGAGACTCGCGCGACGTCGTGGGGTGATGAAGACCTGCAAAGACTCGCAGCACAGGGTAAGGCTCAGCAGCAGCCTCTTGCATATGCTGCCGCACACGCCGCGCTCGCGCTTGCACAGCGCCACGAAGGACATGAGGTATTGCAGCAGGTAGATGAGGAGGACAGCATATATCGCTCGCCGCCAAGACAGAAGACGTGGGACGATGTGCCTGCAGAAGATAGTATCGTGGACGACTCGGCTGTGATTGATGATTCTGCCGACGCCTACTCTACCAATGTGGACGATCTCGATGTCGATGAAGTGGCATCGTCCAATCCGCCCCGAGAGCCTTCCTCGAAGAAGCCGCCGAGCTCAATATACCGCGGTGCCGCGCGCCAAATGTCGTTACGCCGTCGGACGCTAACGAGCAAATTCAATGATGCTGAAGCTCATGAGCAGAGCGAATTGTCCTTCGTGGCTCCTTTGCCGGGAGACCGAATGATGAGCGTTTCGCTCAGTGTTTCGCGACCTTTAAGCAAACGTCAAACCCGGGTGCAAGCTCTTGAGTTGCCCTCCTCGCCAGCAAAATATGATCCAAGCTTCGTGCTGAGCGATCTGGCCGATTTCACAATGCAAGGAGAAGAAAAGGAGCGTCCATCCGAACGCGACCTCGCAAGACGTCTTGCGCAACATGCGAAAGCGGAAGTCGACGATCAGTATGCTCTAGCAGTGAAGGACATCGTAAAGATCCTGACCGATGTGAAAGAGGACGAGCCATATTGGGAGCAAGTGAAACAGCTGGACTTGCACGACCGCAGTTTAGCTTCGTTGCATGGTCTCGAAGAGTTCTGTGGACGGACTCAAGACCTGGATGTGTCGGGCAACCGACTTCTGTATATGCACGGTGCACCCGCAGCAGTACGAAATCTGGTTGCTCGTTCAAACCAGCTCAGCAGCCTCACCTCGTGGGACCATTTATTGAACCTCCAGTACCTCGATATATCTGGAAACCAGCTGAACAACCTGGATGGATTGAGCTGCCTCATACATCTGCGTGAACTACGAGCTGCCGACAACGAAATCGCGAGTTTGCACGGCGTCACGCAACTCGACGGTCTATTGAAGCTGAAACTGAGAAGGAACAAGCTCCGAAACGTGGATTTTGCTGAGAATCAACTGTACCGTCTCGAAGAGCTCGACCTCTGCAACAACTCGATCACAGCTCTCCAAAATTTGGAGTATCTGCCAGCTTTGGAAACCTTGAAGCTGGGTGGTAACAAAGCGATCGGGCAATTCGAGCTGAAACACGAGATGCCACATCTTAAGCACCTATCGCTCAACGATTGCGGTCTCCGGCGACTGAACGTCAGATTGATGCCAAATCTACGCACGCTTACGGTAGACGGTAATTGCTTGCCCACAATTGATGGAATTGAGACCTTGAAGCATCTGGAGGTGCTCTCAATGCGACGACAAACACTTTCCCAAGGCAAGAAAGTCACGATACTCGAGAAGTGCATACACGCTCGCACAGTGCGTCTATCTGGTAACGAGCTTCCCTCCATCACGATACCCCAAAGCCTGCTCAGCGTGCAGCAGCTTGAGCTCGCGTCAAGCGGTCTCCAGGATCTTCCGTCTGACTTCGGGCTCATGCTGCCAAACTTGACGACGCTGAACCTCAACTTCAATTCTTTGAAAGACATTCGCCCACTGCTGAATATTCAGAAGCTTGAGGAGCTACACGTCTGCGGCAATCGTTTGGACAGATTGAGAAAGACTGCAGCAACACTATCGAAATTGAAAAGTCTGACTTCTGTTGATGTTCGGGGCAATAATCTGACGCAAGCATTCTATCCACTGCATACTTGTACACCAGCACCGCTCACCTCGATCGTTCGCCGCCCATCCACGCCTTCTCACGAGGAGGGTGAAGATGTGGCCGCGGAGGAAAGCGAGGTCGCCAAGTACACTCTGCCCCCAGCAGACGCTGAACAGGACCGAATTCACCATAAGAGGACGGATGATGATACGAAACTGCGACGGAAAGTCTATCATTTGCTGCTTGGAAGTGCTTGCCATGCACTGGAGTATGTCGACGGGTTGACGTTCGATAAGACGGGCGCCATGGCTAGAGATAAGATATGGTATAGGCTGTTGGAGCTTGGAGTATTGAAGAAGTCGGGGGATATTGGGTTGAGGGAGCAGCAGGCGTTGAGTCCTTGAGAGTAGTTTAGACTTGGTGGGCATTTGATATTTCATGAGTGGGGAGTATAGTGCTTGGTGTTTTGGCTTCGGAGGGGCCTGACCGAGACAGGGCCGAACTGTAGAATATTACACGAGAGCATGATAAGGAATGTATGATGGTAGACACAGTGGAAGTAAACAGAGACGTTCCAAATCATCCCGGTGCCGGTGCGCCGTTCCTGCAGCGTCGTGTGAAGATGCATACATTGCGTTCTTCGCGGCACATACTTATTACCGAGGATATGAGCTATCGAAGCTTATGGTCTTTGGACTTGCCTCATCGAGCGTAATAGCAGCAGATGAGCGGCAGACAACAACCCTTCGAGCTCGCGCCCGGCTGATGTTGCACTCCGAGATACACACTACCAAAGCGCAAGTGACCGTTTCGATAGCCTCGCCCGCAAAGCGCTAGAGGTTTCAGTGGTATCCAAGACATCACATTTACAAGAGCACGAGGACGATGGCACGGAGACCACAACAAATATGGCATTTTCGAGCCTCGTAGTCCAAGTATAAGCTGCTACGAGCTATTAGCGACCTTACTATAGGTATAGTAGAGCAATGACGAGGACTGAAATGGTAGGTGTGGCGGGAGCTCCCACTAGTTTCCCGCCGCTCGGTGGCTGCTACTAGTCGAGCTAGACTCACTAGCCCAAGCGATGGTAATGGAGCGGCGCGTGATGAGTGACGAATATCGCGTGTTGCGATCGAGCATGCCACGAGAAGCCGTCCTGGGCCTCTTGGTCGTCTTGCGCGTTGCGCAGAATTCGATCCCAGGCCCATCGAGCGGTGCGCGCCGAGTCCCTTCATGACATTCTTATGAGGAACCATCAAAAGTTCACTAACCACACCGCACACGTAAGCACCATCTCGCCTCTTCGTTTGCGCATGCCACTCTCACAAGCAAATATCCATGGCTACATGCTGTCAAGCGCACACGGCACGAGACTTACGTGACAAGGCTGCAGGTGACGTCGACCTATCCTGCATTAGCTACACGGCTACGCGAACCACTGTCGGCTTTTTGCCTTTGCTGGAAGACAGACAGCGTGTGCACTTGCTCCTCTTATTGGGCATTTGGATACTGCAGAGACGGCCAGCTCACGATGCAAACATATATGTCTGCCGATGACTGGTCTCAGACTGCGCACATGAATTCCGACAGCTGCCCTCGAGCTCACCACGGCCTGCGGGCTATTCAGCTAGCAGGAGATCGTCAGCTTCGTGGTGTGGCATTAGAGTAAGTGAGATTTTCGTGTCGTGCTATCACACGGGTATGGAAATGCTCGACTCCCGCTGAAAGAGGTCTGACCAATTTCTCTGTTGATCCTTTGGCACGGAGCGGGGATTGGGCGCAGTTGGCTATACAGTCCTTGTGGCTATAAAGAAATCGAGATACCATGTCCAGGTCGTTTCGTCTCATACGGCTGCTCGTCTAGCGAGGATATCGTTGTGAAAATGCTTGAACATTCCGGCCTTGTCAGCCTTGTGGCACTTCATCTTTCCAGCACTGCATTCGCCGCTGTCGTGCCTCGCTATTTCGTACGCAACGCGGACCTTGTGCCAGACCCACTACTACACTTCTCTAAGGCCGAGCCATCGTTAACAGCGAACGATGAGTTGATCGCGAACTCAAGTCAACTACATGTACAAAGAGATGCGGCCACCTCCACCTACGAACTGAAGGCCTCGTACGATTACACAAATTGGATTAACTCGTTCAATGTTCAGAACGTAAGTATCGCCCCCCTACTTTCGGGTTGACGACCGTCTGACGCCCTCCAGATCGCTGATCCTACTAATGGCTTCGTCAGCTACCTGTCGCAATCCGATGCCCAAAGTCAAGGCCTCTACAAAGTCATTGGTAACCAAGTGTTTGTTGGCGTCGACAATACCACAGTTCTGAACCCAAGCGGCCCTGGTCGCAACAGCGTTCGTCTCATGAGCAAAACAGCATTCAACCAAGGTCTTGTCATTGGCGACTTTGCTCATATTCCAGGCACAGAGTGCGGATCGTGGCCAGCATAGTAGGATTCATCCCCTGCTCTGCCTCTTGGCTCAATACTAATATCATGGTCGCAGCTGGATGGTCGGACCCAACTGGCCCTCCTCTGGCGAGATAAACATAATCGAAGGCGTCAACCTCCAACCAAGGGACAGAATGACCCTACACACCTCGCCCGGCTGCACCGTCGGTGTAGGCCCTGAAGGGCAAACCGGCACTTCCGAAGGCAGTCCCAACTGCAACGACAACAATGGCTTCAATGGATGTAGCGTCGCCAGCAACGTCGCCACGAGCTTTGGGTCACCGTTCAATACCGTCACTGGCGGCGGAGTCTATGCTATGCAGTGGACCGCGAGCGCAATCAAGATGTGGTATTTCCCGAGAAATAATGTCCCTGCCGATATTACGCTTGGAGTTCCGAACCCGAGTGGATGGGCCACGCCGGATGCCAATTTTGTTGGGTGTGACTTTTCGAAGTACATGGCGAATCATAATATCGTAGGCGACTCACCAGTGGCTTTATGGTCGTGACAAGGAGATACTGACCATGTGACCAGATTTTCAACGTCGGTTTCTGCGGCGACTGGGCTGGCATAGTGTGGAACCAATTCCCGAGTTGTGCGAATAGCAGTCCGACTTGCAATGGTTATGTTGCGCAGAATCCGAATGTGTTCTCGGAGTCGTATTGGTTGATCAATAGTGTGAAGGTCTACCAGTAGACTGGACGACTTTACGAACGGAATAAAGTTGTACATATGCCATTCTCCCGTCTAGTGCCAGCTCGTTGTAGCCAATCGCCATCACGGCTCTTCTGTCTTCTGTCTTCGAGGATCTGGAATTGCGCGAACAGTGTCGACACTGCTTCTGACAGACATTCATCGTCTTCGCGCCAACATGAGATCGAACATATTGTTCGGTCGACAATAACGTGTCAATGTCACGTTGGACAGACGTGCCAGCGACGTGTGGACAAACATGGATCCAAGGACAAGGATAATCCCTGGCAAAGTTAAAACCTTATTCCCACTCTCCAGATATCCAGCGCCTTCAGAACATCTCACTACTCGTGCCACGAGAACAATAGTATGGAGCAGGTCCCTTCAGTCATCGCGTCCTGTCCATGTAGATTCAGATCACAGGCAGAGAACCGCAGATTACCATGAAGCAACTCTTTTTGAGCATCGAACCACCTTGGCAGCCGCTAAGCTCACGGTTGATCTTCTGAGCACAAGTCAGCACACTGACTGGCCGGTACAAGGCATCGATTATCGTTCATATGTGGCCATTGATGTTACAATAGTCCCATCAATGCTTCCAATACGCCCTGGCGAGAGCACGGGATGTCAATGATGGAACGGACTTTGTAGACTTTTGCCAGGGCGGCAAAGGGCTGGTATGTCATTAACAATACTCAAGTCTCTCATCAAAGGCAAAGCTTTCGAATCAGTGGCACTGTTCAGAAAGAATCTACCAAATCGGAAAGTGAAGTCCATCGTGTCCGCCCAAGATGAACAGCTCTAACGCCACTCCATCTCAGAGGGATCATTCTCTGGGCCCCCAGCCGGTGGTGGTGATGGTGGTGGTGGCGGTGGTCTAACCCCGACCGCCTTCGCAATATCAACGATCCTCCGCTCCATACCAGCTCTACTAGGATCCTGCGACCATCTCGACCCATACCGATGCCGTTTTCCACGATCATGCGACCCAAATTCCCTTCCTCCGCCACCACCACGATAGTGTCGCGAAGCCATCCCTTCTCCGCCCTCAGCCGAAACCATATGATCAAAGACCCCAGCTGACGTCTGTGGCAAAGTCTCCATGGCCTGTTTGCGTCCCGCAGGCGTGTAGAAGGGAGCGAAGAATGGATGCGGGTCTCCGTCACTGGCGAGGACGATTTCGTCTGGTGTTTTTGCGCGTGCGGGGCGATGCGGCGGCCATGGGATAGTGGTGGCTGGAGCGTTTTCTTGCTCGTTGAGACTATGGGTGGCGTGCTCGTAGGCTTCTTCTCGTTCTGGGGCGGTGGAAGGGGCGATCGTCACTGGTGGTACTGCTGTGCTGTGGACTGTCTCATTTGCTTTGGGACCAGTGGTGGGTTGAGCTATCGGTATGGTACGTTTGGGTGGTTTGTGTAGGCGGATCCGGAGCTCGTCAGCAATAGAAGATATTCGTTGCTCGATGCGTGTTAGATCTCCATCGCTAGGTAGTTCTTCATTATCCCTCATCAGCTCATATTGGCTCAACTCCCAGCCCGCGTTGAACTGATGGTTGAAAATCTGGAGTTTCTGTGGTCCCGTGAGAAAATCGTAGATCTCTAGCCTCCATACAAAGTCACGCTGGTCTTTGGTGCTCGATGCTTCGATCAGGTCGATGCTTTCTTGGCTCATGCTGCTGACACTGGTGCTGATACTGGTGTCTTTACTGGCCGCGCAGGGGCGTTTAAACCCAGCTTGACCAACATGTTTGCTTGCATTCGTTTAGGTAGAAGATGCGCGAACGAGCGTCTGGCACTGAGACCTTGTTTGTAGCTTTGGCTCTGTTATGATCTGTTTGCTCACGTTCAGTCATGCTGCGCGCACGATACAGCTTCAAAGAAGAGAAGGGATTGCTTACAGTACGGGCAACATAGTACAGTAGTACAGCGATTCCGTCTTGTAACGATCTCTACCCCAGTAACGAAGCACCAAAATATGCCAAACAAGCAATCAATCGCATCAGCAGGTGCTTCGCGCAGCACATCCATTCCCTTGCATGCACCATTATCCACCAATGACCTCCAATGTTGACGTATTGGCGGGATCGCGACTGTAAAAATGCCGATTCCTCATGTATCTCTCCGGTTTTCTTTGGGATCGATTCCTCTTATACATCCTCCGCGGTAGAGGCAGCCAGATGTGGCTCAGCTCACAGGGCCAGGGGCGTCCGATGAGTGAGCGGTTTTCTCGCACTCGGCTGAACTGATCCACCACGAGCGACTCAGATGTCTTGAAAAGTGGGCACAACACTCCAGACGGGAAGACAGTGCTTCTTTACTTCCTTGGCCCGTCCAAAGCACCATGTTTGGCCTGTCTAACCGCTCGAAAAGCCATGCCGTGATTGCTTGACTAAGATTTCGATGACTTGCCGCTGTTACCCCTACAATTAAGCCGCTGCACAGCATCTTTCGTTTTGCTCCACAGACCAGATCTCGAGCGTGCTGGGAAACTGGGTGTGCTCAGCAGGGAATCTCTCGCCCAGGTGTCCAGACCATCTTGAGTCACTGCTTTGCCATGAAATACATTAAGCCTGACACAAGGTGCGTTATTAGCATGATCGCTGTCCAGGTCGCCAGCTGGAATACCATCTATTGCAGTCGTAGCCTTAATCGTGTGATCGAGTGCATAGATCGAAGAAGGAGCACAATAGCGTCTCGTCAAGATGGCGAGCGCGATTGAGGCAGTCCCATAGATTGCATCGTCGGCACTCGGAGCATCGATATCGATTACAGGCGAGATGCTCTCTGCTGGTGACGGAAATGCAAAGCACGTATATCCCCAAGGAACAGGAGATTCAGCTTGCGCGTACCTTGCGACATTTGGTACGGTCACGCCTGCTTCTGAGTCGTCTGGCGAGCTCGTCGCAATTCGGGCTGTGACTCGAGGATGCTTTCTTCTTTGCCACAAGACGCCATCTTTGGGCTGTCCGAGTGCGAAGGTGTTCTTGGTGACGTTACTCTTGGTCTCAGAATCTGCCGACGGTTTCATAAATGTCATGAATGGGAAACGCATCGTGGTACGGTTGCCGACCTGCGGCGGAATCGGTGGCAGACGAGTCTCGTTGGTGTCTGAGACTATGCTTGAGCTCGTGACTGATGAATGGTCGGACTTGGAGTCGTGTTCCACCCGATTCGAAGTTGGTGGTGATCGCGAGTGCGATAAAGGTCTGGGAGCCTCCGTGTTCGTAGAACCTCTCGCTGGAACAGTTTGGGCAGTACTGAGTGTATGTATACACATCAGCCAATCTATGACAGACAAAGTCATTGTTAGCAGCGCACAATGGTCAATCATCCCAGGAGCGCAAATGAACGCGGTTCGCCTTTCTCTTCGTGCACAAAGAGAGTGCACGGGCTCCAAACAGCGTCTTCTCTCTCCGGTTGACTCATCAGCACCAATGCTAACGGACGTTGGCAAGGAGTGCTGTAGTTCATTGCGCTGCATTCTTTCTTGTTCTGTATCGCTAGATCGTCTACTCCAAAATGTCATTCGTCGTCTCGTACCAGTCCTCCAAATGATGAGTACCTGCCAGCACCCGCTTTCACCGATCTCGACCTTATCTGAATTCAGCTAGATGGTGCCTGAAGATCACATACGTCCAGCACTGCCGCTATATGTGAGGCAGAAAGTTCGTCCAATCCACATCTTGGTACAGCACAGCAGGAAGTGCCCGCAAACATATGCATGACTCGGTCAATACGTACAGTCGTGCGATGGCATATCCATACACGAACCAGGCAGCAGTGAACCATTGCGCCCATAGAGGAATGTTGTAGCATACTTCAAGAATCGAGAAGACCTCTTTGGCATCTTTACCGAAGGCCACTCGTGCAGCGAAATTGACGAAGTGGTAGTTATTCCCAACTGGCAAGTTGACAACATAGAAGGCAATGAGACCAAATTCGACAAAATTGGCGATCATCCAGAGCAAAGACTCCACGTGAGTTGGAAAGGACATATTCCAACCTGCTCCGATATGTAGCCCATAGTAGATGAGTTGAAACATTAGTAGATACACCGTCAGTGACCATGGTTGCCCGTGTGGAGGCGCTGGCCGACTGTTGGCGAAGGTTTGGGCCGGTTTCGGAAGTTGAGCTCGCCCGAAGTTGAGCGTAGCATGACACCCCCACCAGAATGCAGCCGTTAAATCTCTTGGGTCGATACGAGGTAGAATGAAGTCAAGTGGTGTACGAGTGTATTCTTCACTGGCGTCTGCATCTCTCACGACCTGTGAAATCGGCGTGCTCATGGGGAAGACTCGTGCTTCGTACGGGTCGAGCGGTTTGTGGTACCAGAAGTAGAATGTGTGCAGCGTACATAAAATGAATGCCAGTGTCGTGAGTTCCAGAGGACACAGACTAAGACTCTGGACACCGCGTGCAATGCTCTGCACGGTGAAGTACCCCATTTGCACAAGAGTGATTGCTCTTGCCAATTCGTCCAGCTTGTTCACATCCTCTATTTCCCTTAGCTTGATTTCCGGCATGGCCAAGTACTTGTTCTCGACCAGGTAAGCTAGCTGCTGCGCGTTGACAGGAAAAGGTACGATGTCAGGAGGAGCGACCTTGATGCAGCCCATGTCAGCAAAGAAGCCATGGCGTATGGTCCATTCTGGATGGCCAATCTTGCTGAACAGTCCGACCGATTGCTTTGCTGAGAGCCACTGTTCGGCAGTCACAGCGACTAGTACTTCCGGGAAGAAAATTGCGAACAGCTGCCAGCGGAGTTTGTAGAGGAGGAAACGCCAATGATGCTGGTAAGGTCGTGGCTTGTTGAGGCAGAGTGAGGTCCAGGTGCACAGATAGATGGTCGCCAAGCTACTGTACAGAATATCAATCGAGCCTCGGACATTGGGTGTTTGTACCCATCCCCGAACGAGATCTTTGGGATCTATGGGTTCCATATGTGATGGCAGTGCGAGGATGGTAGACAAGCTTGTCTTCACTTTGAAGTGCTATGCTCAGGAATATATCAAAATGTTTGCGCGAGGCGTCTGTGGCAAATTCAGGCGATGCCCAGATATGACTGATGCAAGAGGGCGCAGGGCAAGAGTGATGCTGGGCGTTATGCAGCTCAGTGCGGCCTCACTGGATTGGATCGAATTGACATTAACATGTATTCAATATGGTTGAAGCGGTGGGACAAGAAGATCTTGTGTACGCTGAGCGCCTGGAGGATCTATGGACATATTCCACATAAAGATGCAGCTCGTCCAAGACCTCCGGCAGTCTTCTCATATCGCGCATTGATGAATTGCCATGCATATGCCGCAACAGCGGATAGATGCGTGCACGGCTGTTGTTGGATGCGATAGTCAATGGTGGGCCCAGACAGTGACGGCGCACCTCGTTCGTTAATTTTATCGCCGTACGTGAGGCATCTTCCATTCTCGCCCCTCTCGATCCATCGTTTGGCGCCCACAGCTACGCGAAGGGCGACCCTCAGGGTTCTGAAGGGCGCGTGATGTCGCTTAATTCTAGAAATAGGATAGCTGCACAGCGTCCATGGAGGCGTCTGAGATCCAATAAACGTGTCAATGTGAATCATCGGACTGTCTTCGTGTGAGAAATCATTCAAGGTCATGAGCTTAGTAGCCAGCGTACATACGGGACGATAGGACAGTGATGAGCTGTTAAAGCACCCGAAATCGAGAAAATGCCGACCTGTTTACACTCACGTGACATGTCTGCATTATCGTGTACGATTTAGAGGGCGGACAGGCGGGGCGATCCGTCTCCGACGGCGCGGCACGGCACGCAAGCTCGAGCCGCCGCTCTCATCACCACCCATTCACATGTACTCATCAACGAGTTATGCTCCTTCACTCAACTTACAGCTGATGACCATAACTTGGTGCCACTTGCTTCGGTCTTGGTAATCATATATGTGATAAGAAGGAAATTGGAACTCTTGACAAGACGAGCGACGCATGTCAGCCAGCGACCATTACCACAGCGCAAGTGAAAGGAAGCTTGGCCGATATGATGCCCATTACACAGACATGAGTGCCCACGAAGCAGTAGTCCGTCAGGTGGCAAGCACAGTACGAAGTCTTTATAGTCGCGGCGAACCTTTTCGCATCTATCATGGCTCATCGAACAGTACACGTCCACCTCACAAGGGTCGCGTGGTCGACATCAGTGAGCTCAAGAATGTCGTAAATATCGACACGGCCCGAAAGGTGGCGATGGTAGAGCCTAACGTACCTATGGACAAGCTGATAGAAACCACGCTTCAGCACGGTCTGATCCCACCAGTCGTCATGGAATTTCCTGGTATCACTGTCGGAGGAGGCTATGCAGGATCTGCGGGTGAAAGTAGCTCTTTCAGACATGGATATTTCAACGAGACTATCAATGCTGTGGAAATGGTCCTAGGCGATGGAGAGGTTATCCGTGCTTCCAAACACGAGCGGGCAGACTTATTCAAAGGTGCTGCCGGTGCGGTCGGAACTCTTGGAATTACTACCCTCGTGGAACTACAGCTGCTCCCGGCGAAGAGATACGTCAGACTCAGGTACATGCGGACAAGCAGTGTATCTGAGACCATCGAGAAGATTCAACAGGAGACGAGGAATGCTTCGAACGATTATGTTGACGGCATACAATTCTCCAAGACTCATGGTGTCATCATGACCGGAGAACTCACTGATGAGAAGCCTGACAGCTGCAAAGCGCGGACTTTTTCCCGACCCGCGGATCCGTGGTTCTACATGCATGTCGCGGAGCATACTTCGGAGCCATCGTCAAGCACAGAGGATTACATACCAATAGCGGACTACCTGTTCCGATACGACCGCGGTGGGTTCTGGGTCGGAGTTCAAGCCTTTCGCTACTTTCCCTTCATGCCCTTCAATCGTGCCACTCGATGGCTGTTGAATGACTTCATGCATACACGCATGCTCTATCGAGCACTGCATGCTAGCAAGTCGTCCTTTGGGTACATGGTTCAAGACCTTTCCATGCCATATTCTACTGCTGCGGAGTTCATTGACTATACAGCAGAGAATCTGGGAATCTGGCCCCTGTGGTTGTGTCCACTCCGCGAAACAGAGCCGCCGAGCTTCCATCCGCATACCACCCTCCCTGGGCCGGATGATTCCCTGAAGCCGATGCTCAACATAGGACTTTGGGGTCGTGCTTCACAGGATGTTGCCACGTTCGTGCAGCAGAATCGACAGCTCGAGCAAAAGCTCAACGATCTTGGAGGCCGAAAAGTGCTCTACTCACACACGTACTACACTGAGAAGGAGTTCTGGCAAATCTATGACCGACAGTGGTACGATGGACTGCGAGAGCGTTACTCAGCGACGACGCTGCCAACGATCTATGATAAAGTGAGCGTTGACATGGAGAAGAACAATGTGAGGAAATTGCCGTGGTATCAGCGATTGCTCTGGAGTTGGCCATTGCCTGGTCTAGTCGGCATACACAAAGCAGCGAAGAGCAAAGACTACCTGCTTCATAGAGGACCTCTTTGGATGCAAGGTATTGTGCCCATGACCAACTTGAAACATATAGAGCAGACCCCCTTTAATAAAGAGCTGTAATTACGGGGGAAGCGAACACAGGCCCGCGCTGCAAAAGGTTTGGCTCCGCAGTCAGCGCTATTGGCACCACAAGACATCCGCGGCTTACAAGCCGCGCAATCGTCCTCATATTCGATGCGACGGCAGCCATGATGCCCTGATGTCCATGGTTTGATACTGGCAATTCCGGCTCACTCACAGGCATCGTCTCACATACGGGCCCCGATTCATAGGTCATCCAACATAGATCTGCGGAGCTCAGCTGTCCTGAGCGAAGATTTTGCCTGGCCACAACCCATGCTGTAAACCGCCTCAAAGCCTTAATCTCAGCCTTGCAAGTTGGATGCTCCACTCGATTAGGAGGATCCGCCGTCACAGTGCCAACATATAGCCGTGTTTCCCGTAGCGGAGTCACAAAAACTAGGGTCAAAACCTATGCTATATTTCAATTGCGTAAGCACGTTATGCCATGAAGGGAAGTAGAGAAGAAGGTCTATATATGTTAGCATCCGCTGTCAGCCATTGAGTACATTGCCGAGGACTTATAGTCTGGTTACCGAAAGCGACGAAAGAAGACTAGTCGCTGCTGCCAGGGCCATGGCCCCATGGTCAACGATATCCAGGTAAATGTAACTCCGCTGCAGACAGACGTTGTATCTGCTTGGCAATGGGTCGACAGGCGCGCACACCCGTAAGAGAGGTTTATATTTTGGCTCGTCGCATACGAAATACACATACCCCATCTCCCTCTACTCTCTCTACGGAGTCGAGAGTCTATACTCCATGTCTCAAAGATTCCACTTACGAACCTCAGACGTGCTCAACATTGAGTACATGAGATGATGACATAACCATCACTAGCATAATTCGTGGCGGCAAAATGTGGGCGACCGCATTTCGATTCGTGGCGATTGGTTGAGTTCGCTTGCCGATATGGCAAGTTTTCACGCCCATGGGAAATGCGGACAACAATCTGTTGCTTGCGTATGCAACGTGGTCATACCAACTCAGGTACAGCCTTGCTGACACCCCGTATAATGCAAAGACACCGCCGATCTGGACAACACATTTACCAGACGATATGACGTCGACAGCACGACCACACACCTCCGGCAGTCTGGTCGTAAAGCAAAGAATGGCGTGGCAGGAAAGTTGTACTGCTGTGCGTCCTCGTAACGAGATGAGTCGGAAGAGAGAGTGGCGCATACGAGTTGTAAGTCATATGTCGCGATACGCATAAAGAGGCACGCAATCTAGCAGTAAATCATAGGCGTGGGAGCTAATACTGTATATATGCATGCCTGGAGACGCGATGAATCGGAGCATGGCGATGCCCGTCTCACGGAGTAATGATCAGATCAGCAGACAAGCGAGAAGGATTCCAAGTGCAGAGCTTCCCAACCGTCGACGCAAAACCACAACACAACACAACACCCCAAAGTCCACGTCCCGTACCCTCACATCCCACTCCCGTAGTAGCTCAAAAGAAACGCCGCCACTTCCACAACTTCCACAACTTCTTCCCATCCCATTCCACACCGGCAGGGTATCCAAGTGCAAACAAACCCCAAGCGCACGGCACTCGCGGAACCACCATTCACGAAAGAACCAAGCCTAGCCTAAGCTTCCCGAACGAGCAACATCAGTACCGCCGCGTCCTAATCAAAGGTCCGGTCATTACGAGGACAGCTCATACCCAGAAATCCATCCATGCCCATGCGCATTATGCTCCAATCCGAGTCTGCTCAATCAACAAAACTAACAAGCAGAACCCGACTTTTTGAGGCAGCGAAAAGCACAGGGTTTACGATCCGTTGAGGGAAAAGGGCGCCAGGTGGGGAGGAAATATGACGACCGATCATCGCCGTCGGCAGGAGGTGTTTCGTGACGCTTCGTACGTTGTAGCGTTTGTGTGATCGAGATAACGGGCAGTGCTCTATTGCTTACGAGGAACGTTACCAATGATCACATAAATTCATCATGATTTCTAAGGTTCTATCTTTACAGTCACCAAAGCCATAAAATTGCATGAAACGATGATTGCAGAGACTCGGCGGCAGACCTTGCTAGTGGATCATCACATGACGCTCACCAACGCGTCAGCTAGTTACGATTCCTCCGTGCGACGATGATGGTTTTGGGCATCAAAGATGTCTAGGGTTACATATCACTAGCAGAATATTCTGCCATTTAGAAAGTCGTGGCAGCTCTCGAGCAAATTTACGTCTAGACACCGTCGAAAAACCGCAGAGAAGTAAGGCGAGTTCTGTTGAAATGCGGCTGATCCATGAGCGGATAACGTGCATTGAGAATGCAGTCTGAGGAAGAGGGAGTGTCGTATCCGGAGTATAGGTAAGCGTCGACAGCTTCATCGACTTCTTAGCGCAGTCGAGATGTGACCTTATGACATCGAATCGTTAGTGAAAGAGATGAAAGTGTCTCGATCGACCAGTAATGTACGTCCGATTTGCTGGCTTCATGCCGCCTGCAACCTCAAGAAATCATTGGGAGCACCGGCCTCAAAACGATAAGTCCTCTACTGTGAACAACAATGTGTTGCAGCTGCTCAGAGCATGACTCGGAGACGTTCTTGCGAGCGAGTAATTGATCCACATCCTGGATCTTATATCCACGATTGCATCGATCGCCCTGACATATTGTGTGTCTCCCTTGCGCTCCGCTTCTGCTAAGCACAGCCGAACTTTGATCGTTTTGGGATGCACAAGCTCAAAGGTCAAGCGATCACAAAGCAGGAGATACTGTAGGGTGTCGTGCGTACTGCAATCGCTTGACTTCGATGTAGCTCATGCATGTCCCTTGATGATATATTTCATATAGTTATGTCGTTTCAAGATCAGCCACTGCTCCCTCAATAGCTGCATGGATCGGATTCCAGATCGTGTCGCCCTAAGTCGCTTGAGCTGACTTTGGTGCAGCCGATGGGGCAGGCGACGCTGGAGCTGGGGCCCCGCCTCGCGCGCCGCCACGTCCGCCACGGCCCCCTCTGAAGCCGCCTCTCATATTGCCTCCTCCAGCACGATCCTTGAACTCCAGGAGCTCGACAGTCCCTTGAGCCACTGGAACGCGTTTAGCTTCGAGTGCTTTCTTCAAGCTCTCGGCATCATTGAACAGGGCGATAGCTGTGCCTTTTCGCGGGTCTATGGTCACGCTCTTGACGCTGCCGTATTGTGAAAGTGCCTGCTGTATGAGAATTTCAGTCATGCCTTGGCTGGGATTAGCATGTTTCAAGTATGCCTTGCTCGAGGATGCAGTCGGCACAGATTGAGCTTGTTGTGCCTGCTGGGCTTTCGGTGCTGTTGGTGGTGGCTTGTGTGTCGCAGGTGATGAAGGTGCTGGCGATGCGGGCTGCTTCTGCGGGTTTGCATTGCGACTCTGCGGCGCAGGCGATGTCGGCACGGAAGACGCAGCGCTACCGGCGGCTGGCGCATTCGGAGCATTGGTTATAGGCTTCGGCTTGATCCCAAGATCTTTCTGAAGCATCTTCTTGATACCGTCGACGCCACCACGATTCCGGGGCTCCCGCTGTGCTCTTGGACCAGTGGGGGCTTGAGATGTTGCAGCAGATGCATTAGCTATCGCGCTCGAAGTAGCCTTGTCACCATTGGCGACCTTTGCTGGTGTAGGTGCAGGATTCGCAGGCTTAGGACCTTGAGCGACATTCGGGGCTCCCTTTTTGGGTTGTGTTGGTGGCTGCTTCTTTGGCTGCGGCTGCTGCTGAGGACCGCCCTTTGGTTGTTGAGGAGAAGCAGGACGTTGATGCGCTTGCTGCTGCTTACTCGCAACCTGCTTGTTGAGCGCTTTCACAGCCTCCTTGGAGACCTGTTCGACCTTCTGCTTGGCGGTTTTGTCGTCTTTGGCATCCACTTTGGGTGCAGAAGCCTTCGCATCCGGCTTCGCAGCACTCGCATCTTTGCTGTCCGTGCGAGCATGACCCTTGGCATCCTTTTTCTCGGCCTTTGCCTCCTCTGCTTTCTTAGCTTTACTCGCCTTCTTATCGCGAAGTGCTTCGATGAGTGGGGTTGTCTTGATCTCTACTTTGTCGGCGTCTTTCTTCTCCGCGCCAACAGCGTCCAACGCAGCTGGCTTGGTGATGGCTTCGGTCTCGGCCTGCAGGAAAGCCATGA
Source organism: Passalora sequoiae (assembly GCA_013248845.1). Taxonomy (NCBI): domain Eukaryota; kingdom Fungi; phylum Ascomycota; class Dothideomycetes; order Mycosphaerellales; family Mycosphaerellaceae; genus Passalora; species Passalora sequoiae. The sequence goes on from WSQC01000032.1 coordinate 345,676, forward strand.
ACTCGGGGTCCTGGTCGATCGTGCCCTGCCGACTGTCCGTTCGTGGCTTCGTGCTGAGAGGCGTTCGCTGGCTCGCGGCATATTCCAGGCTTGGTGGCAGATGTTTGAGATCGGGATTCTTGTGCGTGCCTGCCTTATCTTGCCATAATACTGCCAAAAAGCGCGTCTCAAGCTCTTTCACGGCCGCGTCGTTCACCAGATGCAAATAGCATCTGCTCTGTTCCGGGACCTTGCCCAATGCCTGCTTCACTTTGCCCTGTCTATATTCACGCCAATCGACTTTGCCATTGCCGAGCTTCCATTCATCGCCCAAGATGTCCTCGAATTCCGTCAAAGTGAGTCCCGGTGGTAGACGTCTGATCTCGAGCTTGAGGCGTGGTGCTGGACCTTTCGGCGCTGATGCAGCTGCACGCGTGGCAGCATTGACCTGGAGGATTCCGGTAGCCTTGTCCGGCTTTGCCAGCACTTTCGGTGGCATCGTGGGTTATTTTGACCGATCGTCTTCGAAGCTATGGAGCGCGACCTCGATCAAGAGACAGTGGACGGAAAGAGCTCCGCGTGGTGGGGCAGTGCACATGGCACGTGCCTTTCTTTCTATTAATGGTAAATGGTGGTCGATTTGAAGCAGGACCAATCAATCCGACGTTGGTTGACCTCATATTCCCGACATACGCAATATCTCGAGTGCGTGCTCACCGAACAAGCGATCCATAGCACAGACGGGACATGTGCATAGATTGTGTGTATGCTCTGAATGAGCCTGCTAAAGAGCAGACCAGCAAGTCCGGCCTGGGAGCAATGCACATTGAGGCAGGCATTCAGCAGGCTACACGAGCTCACGAGCATCCAGTGTGCACTACATACACTACGGAACAAAGAAAGTAGCTCGGGTGAGCCTATCATCTGCATCATCGACATCACACGGGCAGTGCCGAATTGCTTCTAGGTTCTCGTTCATGCCGCATGTTATGCTGTGCCATTGTCCTCCAACCGGGAGAGAAAGCGTTCCTGCTTTCGTGCCCGCTTCCTGCCCAGGACAAGTCAAGTCAAAAAAAAATCCTCCGACTGCATGTAAGCAATAACTATTATTTATTGCCTACCACGCCTCTCCACGCCCTCGGTACTTCCCATCCCTGTTCCTGCCTACAATAGAGTGCCTGCATAGTATGGTCCAGCAGGCAGTCCAAGTACAAGAATAATCACACACGTCCGCATGCAACTGGTGTCACTTAGATTAACACGCATCCCGACTCGGTGCCGATGCAGAAACTCTGCAGGAACAGACAAAAAACCCCAACGTGCGACCCATTCTGCGACCGACACCGAAAGAAGAGAGAGCACTCGACATTCCCATCGTTCTAGTCCTGCCACCGCCCCATCCGAACCTCACACCGCCATTAATTCCGCACTCTCGGGTAACAGCAACATGTTCTACGAAGTGGAAAGCTGCATGTATGTGTGTGATGAACCCTCCGACATCTGCATGCGCCCAATGCGCCCAAGCTCATCATCACACCTCGCGGCGTCAGCAGGCGAAATGCGCTTCGTCTCGCGAACGGACGAGGTAACACGACCGAGCGTGCGCGCGCGCGAGATAGAGAGAGACACACACACACAGAGAAAGAGAGTCCGCATTGCATGACATTGCATCGCATCGCCCTATCGTTTCTACTAATGCTGTCGAACCCCGGGAAAAAAAGGCCAACCACCTGCAATTCCCAATTTCAAACCCAATAATCTATCAACACTTCCAACATCAGGCCGTCACAGCACAATGTGTTGTCATACGAACATTCCCCCCCTTCCCATCCCAACCAACCAATTTCCTTCCAATGCCGTGAGGCGAGGTCCACTTCTGCCAAGATCCTGTACCCATGAACCATTTCCCAGTTCCCTACCACGGTACATAGGAACCAATCCGAGACAATGCCTTTGTACAGAAGCGAAAGCGTATGACGACGCTGAAGTGACGGAAGAGAAGCACAAGAAGCAGAATGCGCCATCGCTTGTGCAGAAATCAAACACAATAATCAATGCTCGGGTAATAAATACTAGATACAGATGCTCGGTATTAATGCAACTCGTATTTTCTCCCCTGCGACCACGGGCGTGAGGCTGAGGCTATGGGTGTAGTGTCGTCGTAAGGTCGTCAGGTATGTGTGTGTGTCATCATGTGTTCCGTCGTCGTTGTTGATGTGATAGACGTCGAGTATATCTCTCCATATGCGTGTTGCGTCTTCAGAGCAACTTAAAGGAAGCTGCCGCCAGGTGGGTACACTCCATGCTGCACATAATCGGGCGGCATATTGGCTCTGATCTCTTTGGGATTCCTGTAGCCGTTCCTGCTTCCCGGCAGACTGTTCGGAGGGATGCTGGTCTCGTTGATCTTTTGCTCGTTGGCCGGCGATACTGGGAAGGATGGACGCCGTTCGCGGCTCTTCTGTGACATGGCTTGTTCGTATGGCGATTGAGCACGGCCCTGTGGCAGCTGAACACTCTCGTATGGCGCTGGACCGGCAGTGTGGACCCTGTCGGCAGACTGTGCTTGTGTTGGCAGTGGAAAGCTCTCGTAAGGCGCTACGCCCTTCTCCATTTGTGGTGACTTGGTGCGATTCCGCGAGCTGCTACGAATGCGATCGCCTAGGCCTCGGAAGCGCGCACCGAACCCTTCGCTGATGCTGCCCTGGTTACGGCGGTGGGCCGTCGGCGACGACGTGGCGGAACGTGGTTGCGCCACAGGCATGGCTTGCGGGAACGACGGTGCATGAGTGTCTACAGCACTGGTTGGAGCGATGTCATCGATGGCGATATTGATGACACCGGACGCGTTGCCTCGTGCTTGAGCGGCCATCGGTGGCGGTGGCGGCGGCGGTGGCGGCATGGCGAGATGCTGGAGCTCGGGCATGACTCTCGGCTCTTCGGCTTGTGGCGTCTCCGGTACGATAATGATGCCATGCGGATCAGTGCTATATAGGGCAGCATCGATGCTGTAGTCTTGTCCATCTTCTACTGCTTGCGATAGATCGGGTGGCGAGATCTTGCGCACCTGGGACAACCGCCGTGCCGTCGAAGACAGACCAGCTTTGTACGCTGGGTGGGTCGGCGCCGATGTGCTCTCAGGCGGTGCGGTCGCAGAGCGAGGTCCACCACTGCCCTTGCTGCCGGCAGTGAAGACGCTAGATGGCAATAGAGGTCCCAAAGAATCGTTCGTCTCTGATGTCATGCTTGACGCCATCTGTACCGGGTGGTTCGACGACTGCATGCCGATCGAGTGGCGAGGGTTGGTAGATGGCACTGAAGAGACCTGACTCAGAGCAGAACCGGTGACTTGGCTCAGGCTGCTTCCGGAAAGCGAAAGGTCGCTGAATTTGCCGGGAATGTCTGGCACCGTAGGGATATCTTCGCGCTCACCAGGATCGGCGCTCATGTACTTGGGATGTCTCATAGCTCTGGGAGTCGCGGGAAGGCCGATCGGTGCTGAAGACGTTGATGTACCAGTGATTCTGCCATGTTTCGCCATCATTTCTGCGTCTACGGTATGCGCACGTAGTATTCCGAAAGAAGTTGGGCTGTCACCAAGGTCTGTCTGCGATCGTTGACCTATCGCAGGCCTGGCAAACCCAGTGGTCTGCAGTTGTCCTGGGTGTGGGATTTGCGGAGCAGATGGGCGCCGAAGCAGTGAAAGTCTCCTCTCTTCCAGCTCCTGGGCAGCCAGCTCCTTTCTGCTCAGGCCGCTGTGTTTGCTATCAGTTGACTGTGTGTTGACCGACGAGGGCGCTGAAGCAAGCGACTCCTGAGGTAGGTACCCATCTTCTGGGATCGTCTGTTGCGCGATACTAGTCGTGGCTTTCTCTGGTTCCTCCGTTGATGGTGGCTTGCGGCTCGTGGAACGATCTCTCCTGCTACGGCTAGCCTCTCTCCGAGCCTGCAAGTTGTCGCCTACCTTGCGGTTCGCGCTTTGAGCACGCAGGCGAAAGCGTTGACCATCACTTTGCGTTTCCTCCTCCGGCACATACGCTTTGTTGGAGAGTACAGGCAGTGGCGATGAGGGTGATCGGGTCGTCGGCGCAGGTGCACGACTCTGGCTTCTGCCACGTCCATCTGTCGTTTCCGTTTGCAATACCTCGGGAGGTGCCCTGCTAGATGTCCGTGGTGGTCGGACGGCTGGTCTGTCCTCTGATGCTCTCCTGCGTGCTGCACGAGAATCTGACCTAGCAGATCTTGCACTCTTCTGCGACTCGACAGGCGACATTATTGGGGATGCAACCTTGTAGAAATTCTCATCGTCTGTGGTCGCCGGTTCCGTCTTTTCTGCCTGTGCCTTTGCAAGCTCCTCGGGGGACATTGGTACCGGTGACGAAGGCGATCTTTTCGCAGGTTTGATGTAACGGACATCTCGACCGCGGCTTTCAGACGGCTCCCTCATGCGGCTTCTGGTACGTCCATGCCGACTTTCGCCTCGTCTTCGAGATTCAGTGCGCCTCCGGCTCTCTGCGCGCTCTTGCCGCGCGGCGTTCCGTGCTTCTTCGATACTACTAATGTACTCTTCCGTGGCTCTCCCAGATTTGGTACTAGCTTTTGAGCTACCGCCAGTCAGTGGCGGGCTTAGAGTGCCCGTGCGATTCTGTGCGATTGCTGCATTTCGTTCCACATTAGGCGACAGCTCATCAGTGAAGGCTGTCGGCACAACTTGTACTGCCAATCGATCAGGGTTGCGCTCCCGTGAGGCACCACGATTGCGCGACTCTTGCCGTAGCCTATTGAACACGCCGTGGGCAGGCGACGGCAGATGGTCTGCTCGTTCAGCATATGTCCGTGGAGCAAGCTTTTCAGCATCGTGCGTAGTCGGTCGTAAAGCAGTGGTAGGCTCTGGCACACTTCCCGCAGAACTTGGACGCTTGACGGTCGGCTGTAACGCAGCACTAGCATCCTTGAAATCGCGAGCAGCCGTTAGCGGCGTTGCCATTTCGGCCGCCTCTTGCTTTGCACGTTCGATGTCATGTCTCGAGGGCAATCTTTTCTTCCTTTGATAACCTCCGGGCGTCGCAGTCCGAGCGGAGGCAGGGTCACGAGCTGATCGTACCCAGTTGTTCTTGAAAGGATCCAAGCCGCCAGGTGACATTGGAAAGGCTGAAACACCGATGGGAGTCACTCCGGCAGTCGTGGCTGCTTGATCCAAAGCACTAGCCGGCTCTCTCAGAAGGTTCGATTGAACAGGTACGCCTTTATCGCCGAAGCTAGTGATCAGTTTCAAAGACGCATTCTTCGCTGTAAGTCGGCCAGATCCAGATTGCGATGGCAGTGAATATGTTGGGCTAGCGACGTCGATAGCACTCTGAGGTTGGCTGCGGTGCTCTCGTTGCGCCACATGAACAGCCTCTTGTGCGCGTGGAGAAGTCCAAGGTGCCGATGTCTCTATACTAGTGCAAGAGAAGCATCGAACAGCCAGTTCTGCATCTCCTTGCATCACTGCTGTCTCACCCCATTTGCGAAGGAGCCAGGAAGTCCTCTGCCAGTCGTCGCCACGATTGAGACACACAAGTAGCACGGCCTCCATCCAGGCTTTTTGCGAGACATAAACTTCGATTGCTTCGTCGATGTCGCCTATGCCCACTAAAATGGCGACAGCAGGATGAATGTCTCCTTTCTCGAGTAATCTCTGTATGAACGCTTCGCTGGCCTTCTTCTGCGAGTCTGGTCCAATCGAGCTCAGGGCAAGCAGCATCCAATCGGACGAGGTCATCGATTTCGAGCCAACTAGTGCAGCCATCTGATCTGCACTGATGTCGCCAAGCCACCTCGATAGGAGGATGGTGTTGGTCGAACCTGCGGCGTGTCGCGAGAGCTCTTCGTGTATCAGCGATCGTGCATCATCGTTCCAGCCAAAGACGACGCTCAGCATTTCTCGTTGAAGCAACTCGGGCGTGCGAGCAGTCTCGCCGTAATGAGGAGTTCTGAAAGCCACTTCTCGCAGCCTGGCTTTCACAAAGGGGAACAGCTCGAAAGGGGCACCTTCATCTTGCTCCATTGGACTTGTAAGTATTTCTTTACGAAGGCCAGACGACCGCTGTCGGCCATGCAACGATGGCATTGGCTGTGGTTGGGATGCGAAGGACGAAGTGGATCGTATGGACATGCTCTCGTGGCCAATTTTGGGTGGCGGACCAAATGAAAACTCAGTGCCATCGTAGCCAGTGCTCGTTGATGCACGTGAGGAGTCTGGACGGTCGTACAGATACTTGCGCTGTCTGCGACCTTTGTGACCAGAGCCGCCGGAGCTGATGGATCCAGCATTACTCGAACGTGAGCTCAGTGGCATGACCTTGTCCCTGAGTTCAGATTCGAGTGCATCCAGCGATTCCATTTCCCGCGCAATCTTTTGCAGCGGAGAAAGATTTGTGCTCTCATCGGCACTGCTTTCCGTATCGGTATAAGGCAGGCTTGCTCCAAGCACTGCTTGTGTTTTGTTTCGATCTTCCAAAGTGGTTGGCGGTGTCGGAGGAGTATTCGCAGGCACATGCTGCGCTGTAGCTACCTGCAAGGGGACGCTGCTTGGATTAACGTCGTACTGTTGAACAGTGTGGTTACGACCGAGCGTGAACAAAGTCGCACTGGGGCCATAGTTTGCTATGCCTACCACACCGTCAATGGTTGGGATTATGTCGTAGGTCACCTTCTTGGTGCGAACGTCCCAAGCTCGAGTTTCGCCATCACAATGCTGGATTAAACGACCATTCTTTGACCAGGCGAACCAACACGCGCCAGGTACTGGCACTTCAGAACGTTGTAGGACTCTGATAATGTTCGGCACGTCACCTCCTTCTTTCGGCACACTCCAGACTCGCAGGTCACCGTCATACGTTTGCGATGCCAGCATGTCTGTCTTTTGCTTTGAAGAGGATCCATGCCATGCCAATCCCGTGATCTTCGACGGCGAACGGTTCGTGTTCAAGGTGTGCAAGATTGTGAACGATGGCTGCAAGGTCGATATCAATATCGATCCGTTCAGATAGCCTATCGCAAAGGTCCTGCAATCGGCTGCAGGCGCGATAGCCGTAATTGGGTCGAAGATCGTTCGTGCGGAGATGTGCTCGGATGTCGATGGCTCGAATAGAATGATGTTGCCTTGATCGTTACCTGTTTCTGTTTAGTGGCATAGTCAAGACGACATGTGCAATACTCACCAAAAGCGATGTTGCCATTGCGCATGAAGGCTGCTACTTTCATGTGCTCGTATGCAGAGAATCGCGCCACTTCTCCTCCACTAAGTATGTCCCACACGATGGCGGTCTTCCCTGCGTCAAAGCTGACTGCGAGTCGTCCCGAGCCTCTTTCGCTGACATTGTCCACCACGATCCACAACACATCTTCTCTATGCAGATCCAGCCGTCGTTCGATCGAGAGGGTGTCGTGGTGGAGCACCAATATGCGATTGCGCTGCGCATACAAGAGAAATGAAGCTGTGGCCGCACATGGCTCGAAATCCTGGTGCGAGTTCTCTGGCGTGAGAGTAGTGGGAGGTGGTGTCGCTCTTGCTGATCCTCTGCTGTTCAATCGTCTGGACTCGGAGTGTGACGCCGAGTGGGAAGCTCCAGATCGGGTTGATCTTGATCTCTGTCTAGACGAGGGTCCAGATGACATCTTGTCCTCCTCTGGAACTATGTGTCAGTCGGCATCCGTAACAGCAAGCATGGCCATATGTTGGGTCGCGGTCTCAGAGGAGGCCGTTAGCCGGATATAGCAGTGACAGCAGAGAAATCTGAATGCCTTCCCTCGAGCCAACATACCCTGACATGCGCGCTAAAATGTGAAGTCACACCCTGTGCGCCTCACTTGTCCATGTACGCTCTTCTCCCAGCTCTCGTGCACGCCGGCCCACTATAGCGAATGAGATGCCGGTATGGTAGAAAAAGTCGATGCACGCAGCCGCTGGAGCGCGTTGTCTGCGTACAGGAAGCACGACTGCAGGCGGGCGCAGAAGCAAGAAGTTACGAAAGCGTGCAGGAGAAGCATCAGTAGAGTGACACCATCTGCAATCAGAGGTCTAGCTGCAATCAGAGCCCGGCGCGTAGGTGTTGGGGTCTCGACGCCAACGTCCCTTGGCCGCGATGATGAAGTGCCAGCGGGTATGCCTAATACAAGGAGTGCCGGCGCAATAGCGGTTAGATGACAAGTTTGGAAGGCTGGGAGAAGGAACCTATGAAGACAACGAGAGTGATACTTTACCGTGCGATTCGTCCATAGCGAAGGGCGCCATTGCACGGTCCCGAGGCCATAGTGGCTGCATTTGGCCCCGGTATGCTCTATGCAGACGGCAAAAGCGGACCCTATCCATTCGCGCACATGAGACACAGGCCGTTGCGCGCGCGGGAGACCTCATCGGAGGCTGCTGTTGATAATCGCTCTATGGAGCAGCAGAGAAGCAGGGTACGAGGTGAGAAAGCGGAGTGCGGTGGTGACCAGGGCGCTATGACATTTGATTGGCCATGGCCAAGTCCACTAGAGTGAAGCGATCTGCGCCATCACACCTTAACCTGTCAACTGCGCGCCTACAAAACCAACGCCAACGCCTGCAAACATGTCATTTGAATATGTATCGAAGCCTCACGCGCTTCACGATGCGTGCTCTGCCTGCTCTACGACATCATCAGCACTGCCCGCTTCAATGTTGGCGAGAGCGCGTGCATGCGAGGCTAGGTCATAGAGCGGTCAATCTTGGGACCTGCTTCGTACGACAACGCATCATGCTGATGAACCAGAGGCTCGGGATGGAGCTGCCCTCGCGTCGGACTGCACGCTGTTCCCGAAGTCTTCTGCCCAGTCGTATGCACTCTGCATGCCGAGTGGTAACATAATATGATCACGAGTCGTTTAGATGAGCCGACGTTGTGTTATAGGAATATCTTAATGGCTGGATGTCATAACAGCTGCGCTCAATAATCCCTGGAGAGCTGCATGTCCTTCTGGTCTCGTGCTGCTGAGGGTCCCTAACAGCGTTGCAGTGGTTCATGCTGTCCAACAGTTATCGGAGAGGCCAAGTATCGGAGCATGCGATGTCGTCCCGCATGCACGGCTTCGAGTCAGCGCGTTGAAGCTGGACACTCGTGGCCGGAAACCAGCCCTCCAGCCCCCACATCGCGGGTTCACGTGGACATGCTTGGCAACCTTGAATTGGCCAACTCTTCACCGCAACCGTGACACAACGATAGTACGACGCCACAATTAACACAGTCACCTCAACGTTCACACGATCTGAGAGAGGGCGGGAGAAACATGGAAATATCGATTTGTGTGATCATTCAGATTCCGTCCTCGCGCTATGGGGTATCATCTCGTCTCTGCAACAAAAGAGCAAAAATAACCAATCAAATGCGCTGACTTAGCGCTCATGTCCAGACCCGGTCTGGGGATCTCCGTGCTTCCACTCATACGTCTTCCCGAATTCCTTCATGGCAAACAACAATGACGCCGTGTCTCGCGGTGGTGCCCAAGTTTCCCTTGTCGTCGGGATTTCTCGCTTGCCTGACTCGTCATCATATCAAAGCATGCCACGAGTCGCCAAAGGTCCTCCTCACTTCCGTTGCACAAAGCTCGACCTGTACGGCGTTGTGGACCTTCACCTCTGCCGTGAACCGACCTGCGACCTTCTCTGCGGCCATTCTCCACCACGGCAGTACGTGCTCATGCTGCATGTGTGCCATCAACTGTACCAACATTGGCGGCACCTTGGCCCAAGACAAACAAGCTTACGGGCATCGAAGATGTTAACATCGCCGTGGCTGCAGTCGTGCTGGGTCAACTTCACCCAGCTGGGCGCCGTCATCTCCGATTGATTATCGTGTCCACAATGCCGTTCATTACACCTCATGCCCGAGAGTGGGACGCGCTTTCGCGTCGCGTTAGGCGGTGAGCATCGTGTTCTCACGGCTGATTTCTTCCACGACTTCCCCAGTCGTCCTCCGATCGACGACCGTCCTTCAAACCGCTCAAACCTTTGACTTGCCAGCGCTGCTTCGCCTCTTCTTTTGCGAGCTCGAAGAATTCGAAGAGCGTGGCTTCACTGCGTATACTGGTGGCAAGAGTGGCTTGGCCATCCATATCGCAGCTGAGCGTGGTGGCGGCGGCGGTTCGCTCAGGTAGTGCTCGTCGTCATCGCCAAACAGATCCTCATCGCTAATGTATGAGTTTGGAGTGCCAGAAGATGCTTTTCGCAGCGCAGAACCATTCGACCAGCTCGGATATGCGACCGAGGAGCACGGATTGGACGTCCGCGAACTGCTGTTGCTGCTGCTGCTGCTGCTAGAGGAACACGTCGATGCGTTGCTCATCGGTCGTGACGCGAGGGACTGCATAAGTGTAGACGAGGGTGTCGAACTTCGACTTTCTGTCGAAGTGTAAGACATTCCGGACCGTATATGACGGTTATAGGACTGTGATCTTGCGTGCAGGCAAAAAGTGGCGACGCGTTCAGGTTTGCTGCGCAGTGGCAAGTACTCGTGTGTATCAGCTTGGCCGGCCGATGGTCGCTCTGAGTTTAAGTAGCCGTGTTTGTTGATTCGATTGTGGACTTGTGACGCCGACAGACGACAAAAGCGTGTGATATGATGTGTCAGTTTCAACTTGTAACAACATCGTGCACCGTGGGCTGGAACAGGTTTGTATATGATATGGCAGAAATGACTGCCACACCCTCAGCCGAGAAAGCTTCACCGGGATAATCTCGTCGCGTCACCCACACCTGCAAGTCCGAGAAACTTTGCGGTCAACAACCGCGGGATGTCTTTCCACAGATCCAGCGGACACTCCTGGCCAGTCACGTCAGCCGAAGGAGCGGCGTCTGGGGGTGTACTTTGGTACAGCAGGGCCTTTACCGAGCTCCATCTCTGATCTCAGGCAAAGTTTGGTGGTGCGCTGCCCGACTTTTTCCCTGTGCCTTTGCTGCGAGTATCTCGGTCGGTGAGTCACCGCCTTCAAGAGGCCAGCAGCGACCGCAGGACATTAAGTCGTTGTCCTCGACCATGCAGGCGCTTGCACCCCGGCCGACGAGTCACTGCCACACGTGTATGCTTACGTACATGAGAGTTGACCGCATGACGTTCTCGTCCATGTCGTGCACTGGAAACATTTCTACGCGCTGACATGCCACATCGCGCTGCCCTCGTTCATTGCGCTGGCCCGCGACATGGCGACCCGGATTGCTGCTACTTTGGTACGTCTAGGAAAGTATGCAACACTGCGGAGTACTATTCTAGCCATGGCGAGCTTACCCACCATCCATCCGGAAGTGCCTCACAACGATCAGGATCCAAGGGTTGATGTGCGTCGGCTTCCGCCCTACTGCTCGGAATCCTGCTTTCCGCGTCGAGAGTACGGAGGCTGAGCGCCTTCGCCAACCGTCCGTAACATGGTGCAGTATCCCAGATTGACAGCTGTCGAAGAAGATGTCTCATCACGCAGGACAGTATATCACAATGAGATATTATTCAGCAGCATCACGGCGCGCGTTTCTTGCGCGTGGCGATGGATGACGAAGGCAGCCGACGCCTGCCGTTTGCTTATCCGACGCCTGGGCACATACCCACCGCTGTTTCCGAGGACAGCACATGTCGCAGTGGTACTATTTTGTTCTTTCGATTAAGCGACGTGTGAGTGAGACCTGCGTTCTATGTGGCCGCGTACGAGATCATGGATTGCGACACAGCTGCTTATCTCGAGGGGTCAAAGTCGGGGAGCTGCGCGTGTCGGCAAATGCAATAGCGCACCACTCCGGCAAAACACAAACGTGGGGGGCAAACAGGAGGAATGTTTGGTTAAGGTCTTGGGGGGCAAAGACCCTGATTCCACGCTTCCATATCGAGCATGTGCATGTTGTTCAGACCTTCCTCTCTGCTGATCGTGACAAGTGACCAGGCTCGGTCCGACGGTGCGTAGATACCTGACGCCGTGGAGCAGACGGGGGGCATGCGAATGTGCTCGCACCATGGAGAAATGACGCGTGACGAAAAGTTTTCTTCCTTGCTGGACCTTGTAAAGCAGTGCAAGACTGCAAGAACGGCGTCGGGACAATCGCTCGTCAAAGTTCACACTCACCAAGAACTACCTTGCCTGGACACATTAACTTTCGGATGAACAGTGCACAGGGGAACCATCGCTAGTATGCAGCTCCACGCGCGCTCCCCCTTTCCCCGAAGGCTTCTCATCTTCTTCATCCTGGATATTTCGGCTATCAAGAGTGTGTGAGCTCCCGAAAGTCGCCCTGTTGCCAGCACCTCGGCTTCCAAGAAATAACCATGATGCTGAGGCCATGACACTAACATGCCGATCTGGCCATCGCGGGTAAAAACAAATTACCACCAATTGTGCTAGCGGAAGAAGTCGGAGGGGTTCCAAGACATCCAATGTTTGCGAGAAGTGCTGGAGGACCTCAGACAGTCATTCTCGTTAGGACTAGCGCGTTGTTGGACACTCTGCACTGCCTACTACGAAGCGACGAAGCAAAATACTTACCGATGGCTCAAATTACTGCAGGCACACGCTGCAAGCATAGCAGCGCAGATCGTTCTTAGCAACTTCTTCGACAGGCGAGATGGGCCCACAAGAAGGGCCAAAGATGTGCCGAAATACCACCCGGGATACTCTATTAACTTCTTCATCAGAAGTGACATGGAGACGAGCTTGTCAATGTACGTCAACGATTAAGCGACTTCTAGAATAGATCTTCGCGAGGATCCAATTCAACTCGTACGCTTGGGCCATCTTTCCAACCACCAGTGGCAAGCATATTGCCGCGCGAAGTTCTGCCTATACTCAGCCTATTTACTTGAACGTATGGTCAGTGTCAGAATATCCTCCGTCTTACCACCAGATGCGCAGATAGTCACCAGGGCATTCTACCGGTATAGTCTCACCAGCTATAGTCATCAGGGTCTTTCATGGGTGCTACCTTGGAGCCGGGTGCATTGTATTTTTGGACAATGTGTTGTGATCATTTCCTCCTCCTTTCTAGAAGTAAGACGAGGTGTCGGGTGACTGTCGTGGCGATCTTGGAAACAACCACATCACATTTACAGATCGCGGACTACTGCTTCTGGTATCGGTCCTCCAGGGCTATCAGTTACCATGCGGCGATTGAAGGGTGGTTGCAGGCATCGATGACGATGCGATTGGTGCTGCATTCACTGTCCTTGTTTAGGGCTTCGAGCTGCGGCGTAAGGCTCCACAAGGAGCGCTGCCTTGCGACTCTTGGCAAGGAGCTGCTGCAGCCCTGGTAGCTATACCATTGTTCTATTAGCATCGAAGCTCTTCATGATCGCAGCTGTCAAATGACACGTAGGCTTCTTGAACCAGTGCACGAGTGCAACAAGGTGAGGTGTGGAATCGTCCTGCTGCATTGCAGCGACTGTAACAGGAGAAGTGTGTCCACGACATCGGACGCAGAATGAAAATGCACGTTGCAAGCAATGCATCTATCGCGATCAGAGGATTCTATCTGTGGCGGAGTAACATTCCCCGGAGCGTATCGTTTCCACGCAAACCCTAGCTTTGCAGCGGAGGATGCCACAGTCGTTGGCAGCATTGAACAACGAAACAAGAGATGTTGCACCGCGGACAACAGACGCTGTACCGTGGTGCGCAATGACGCAGTGAGCAACCACCTTTCTCGATTTCGCCATTCCGAATGTAGGGGTACTTCTTTCTCTCTTTATCTTTCTGCAACGAGCTAGCCGCATCAAAGACCGAGAGCATTGGCGAAAAAGATACATACTGACAGCAGGAGGCAGAGAGAGCTGTATGGCAAGCGTGGGGTTATCCGAAGAGCGGGACTGTCAGCCCGATGATCCGAGGCCAGGGTTATCCTCTATACATCGCTTCACGTGGCATGAACGTGGCATCGATAGCTTGATGCAAGTGACGCGCGTATGAGTATCATGTGGGATAAGTCAGTGTGGAACGATATATCAATTTCATCAGAACAGAACACGCGCACTGTCTCCCTTGCTAGCCGTCTATTGGGCTGCATTGAAGAGAATCGTGTTCACCATCTTCATCTCGAGCAATGGTGTACCATCAGCGAGAGGCCTCCGCTGCACTCTGCTCGGACCGAATACGTCCTTCTTGTTGCCGACCTTCTAACCAGAGACTTTCCTGCTCCTGTTGCTCAAAACCACTTCATACGTGTACCCAGCATTGGGACTATCGACGACACTGGTCCGGCATGCTTGGTGCCATAGATTGCTCTCGAGGCGGACTTCTCTCGGGGAATGTCCGTATCGAGTCGACAAGCTCCTTCGGTAGTACATCGTTGCGAGAGACAGGATGAGGAACCGAGAACGAAGCCTTACTGGCGACTGTTGGCGCTTCGACGAAGTGCTTGGCGCCATTCATACGGTCTCGTGGTGGCGGAAATGGTGTGTTGTCCACTGGCGTGGCAGAGAGGCGACCCGTCTGGACATCTCTGAACGTCAAGCCTTTGTCGCGATGGAGTGCCGTCTCGGAAGGGTCTAGGACTGCTCGGTAGCTATCGATGAGTATCGGCCGACTGCCTTCGACCACAGCATGTATTCTAATGATAAAGGGCTCTTCTGCTGACTTTGGGAGAGTACTGCTGCTCATTTCCAGTATCAGGAGACTGCTAGGCGGCCTGAGAGAGTACATATTGGCCGCATGTTTGGCCATCAATGAGTTGATGCCGCTGAGCATATCCCTGAGGCGAATTAGCATGACGTTTCATGTGAACGATGCGTACCATGGGACACGACGGCGTTGTTATGATTGTAGTCCAGGAAGGTCGGTCTGTGATAATTTCAGCGCGTGAGACTCGCGAATATTCAAATGATGAAGTGATATCACGCTTGTGGACACAAGACGATGCAAGCAGTGACGTTTATGTCCACGTGAACATGGTTCATGTCTGCCTGAACCGCTGCTGCGGAGGCTCGTTATCTGTCAGGGATCTTTTACGATCTTTTGCAGTCTTTCATATTGCATGCGACAGTGCTGGAGCCAACACTGCGCATATAAAGGCTTTGTTATACATGAGAGCCGTGAGATAAGTCACGAGATGGCTAACAAAGCGGCGTGCTTCATTTGGCTTTTAGTCAAAGTGTGCTGGTGGACCGATGCCTCGTTCTGTACCGCCAAAGGGTTGTAAGATATGTGAGACGCTGGCTGTCAATTGAGGTCTTGTGCCTGTCAAAGACGACCGGCTGCGCTCCCACAACACTAGCATGCACAGTGATGAACACGGCTCATCACCGCTTGCGAACAGTGTCTTGCCACTCATCTCGATAGTGGCCAATGTGGTGGTCAATAGTTACAGTTGAGTTCTAGACAGCCGAACGCAATTTGCCATGAGTTTCTCAAGGTGGCCGAGTGTAGTTCACAGTCATGTCATGATCCTTCATCGCTGGCTTCGAAGATCGCATCTGCATGTGATGGCCGGCTTAACATGCTCCAGCAGGCGCAAGGCATCAGCTTTCGAAAGTCTACTACTGTGCCGCAATATCAGTGGTCATCACGTCAATTCTCGTCTATCGAACCTCCTGATAGAATCACGCCTTCGCGTCCGTCAGAAAGTCCGCCCACAACCTCCGTTCCCATTCTCCGTATCTTCGTCCTTGTCGTTACATTCTTGCATACGTATTGGTGCAGCCATCGGCGTCCTGTTTACAATAGAGGGCTGAGAGATTATGTCTGTTAGCCATTGGGTCTTGTGAATCGTGGCAGAAGCTCTCATGGAATCCCACGCGTCCCTCAGAATCTGGAGCTGTGCCTCTCGTGTAGCTGCACAGCCACGTGGAGTTCCAGTAGGGCTCTTGAACACATGGACTTACTACTTCTAGTGCCTCTCATCGTATGACACCAGCCATGAAACGGCTCGGGCTGCCCAACAGGATTCTACTCGAACATTTAGTCACATGTGTCTCTGGATGCTAGAACAAGCGTACCCGGTCCCTATCGAGCTTTACGTTGTGGCCGATGCAATGTTGGCAGAGGTGGAAACAATAATCGTCAGCGAAGACCCCGCTGCTAAGCAAGAGAGCAGTGATGGATGCTATAAAGTGACGCATTTGGTTTGTAGAAGAGCGTTTGCGGTATCTGTGTCCGTGGGTGAGGAATGGAGTCAGGACTCAACTAGAGCAGTAATAGGGTCATTAGGTACTTGTAGTGAGTTCGGAAATGCTGTTCACCCGATGCTGATTCGACTGAGACTAGCTGATGTTTGTTTCAGGTTCGGTGTCACCACTCCATGACGAGGCCAACAGTATCGATGTACGCTGAATCCAAGATTTGTCTACGACGCGTCCAGTGAGGTAGGTGATAGAGTGCCTAACGATAGTACTGGGGTCGAACATCTGGTCGCGTAATACCGCTAAGATGCTAGAGGAAAACGCTCCCGCTTGGTATGAAGTGTCGTTCAGTGAATCGCCAACACTATTCTATGGCTTAGCAGCAGTGCTTATGTTCGGCACAATAAGAAGGAATCGCAGACGAAGCACCCTCGCTATTCAGCTGCACATCACTGATAAGTCCCAACCATAAATGAAGGTGTAAAAGTAAACCTTGACCAAATGTCCTACCTTGAAGTATTTCCCGTGTCTGTGGACCCGACTGTGTTCAATCTACTTGCCTAACTCCACGCTAGGTTGTTATCGTAGGAAACCCCGTTGACCTCGTGCTTTCCGTCTGGGCGGCGAAAATTGCTGGGTGAGAGTATACTTGGTCTGCTTTTTCGCCGCCAACACCCTCTAATTCTTGTTCCTGGTTCTGGATCGAGTACATTCTGTACATTGGGCACTGTCGCATTGAACCCTCTGATTTTGCCGTTATGCGCCGAGAAGCTTGCTCGCAGGGTTGAACAACCTTAGAGAATGCGCAGATTCTCAAGGCGATCGATAGTGTCCCAGTGCGTGGCCTGAAGCGCGTTACAGATTGTCTTACCATCGCGCCTCTATTGTCTTGCTTCAAGGCTGGATGTGTTACAAGCCATGACCGACAGCTTACGAGCCTGTCAGGATCGCAATGTGTATGCGCAGTCATCGTAAGGAGTTCTCTCAGAATGGGCCCGTCGAAAATCATCCTGTTTGGTGAGATGACTTTTAGTGGACGAGTTGACGAGGCGGAAACCGAGGGACAACGGAACTCCTTAACGGACGTCAGCAGAAGCTTCCACGAGTGAGCCCTGCAGGTGCCCAGAATGCCGTCAATCTTAATGGTAGACGTTTACGACGTTGCTTAGGCTGTATGTGGTGTTGTGCTGTCTCGTGTTAGCCGTCGACGTAGTCCATCCTCTTGGCGTCCAAACAAAAAAATGCTATCAATATATTTTTAAGATAATGCTCACGTGACCAGCTGTGATGGCTCAATTGGTGAAGCTCATTCCCTCCATCAATTCCCTATCAAATCGGCAGCGCGTGCCTAGTTGAATTTCGGCGAAGGTTGTCCACTCGCTTCGGTAACGAGCGATTGCTGGTGCGACCCTAAGTTTCTGAGACACCCTTCAGCCGAGCAATCGGGCAGAGAGTCTCAGGTCGTGGAGAGGTCATACTAGATTACACGCGTCTGTTGTTGGGATGAGGTGGAGATTATGGAGGGTGCGACACTTTTGCCTTTTGCTCCGATGTTGAGGTGTGTTAGCAGCCAAGAGTGTCTTGGTGCATTTTCAGCGAGGTTGTGATATGATATGATCTGCAAGACTTTTACGTCAGTACGGAAATCGTTTCACTATTTAGCGCGTTTTGGTATCCTGTGTCAAAATGAGCGTGTAAGCAGATGCCCGTATATACATCAGTGTTCATATGTGAAGCACTCGAGTTTGGTGATCATGTCCAAAAAGGTTTGTCGTTGAAGTATGCTCTGCTCTGCTATTGCTATCTGCAGGATATGTCCCATCCTGTGCTTGCCCACTACGCCCCAAACGCCGCGCTCTGGTTCAGTGCTCTCTGTACACAAAAGAAGTCATCAAGCTGCCATCATCGGCTGTGGCTAAATACCAAACACCCTCTTCATGCGATCGTAAACGAAGAAGCTTGTAGCCACCATCGGCACCACCTTCACGTAACCAATCCCTAATCCAACGAAAAAGCCTTGCAGTCCTTTCTCTGCACGAATGTTGCGAAACACTTCGATCATGGTGAGTCGGTGGCCGTCGCCAACCACGCCGCCGACTTGCATTCTTCGCCGTATCACCTCGAGAGGGTAGCTGACGGTTTGGCTCACGAATCCAGCGAACCCGCCTGTCATGAGTTCGGCCCACCAGACAAGCTTTGGTGCCTTGCCGGCGGCCGCTTGATCTTGTGGTCGGTCCAAAGTCCACTTTCGCAGGAAAGGCAAACGCATGAAATCGCCTGCTGCATCGTGTGTCAAGAAAGATGCTCCGGCGTACGGCACCATACCCCACATAGTCGGTGTAAAGCCACGATAGAAGTTGGCCATACCTCTAGTAGGTTTTGCAGTCGCCGCTGCTCTAGCCACGGCCTGTGTTGCTTCGACTGCTGCCACGGCCGGTTTGGGGAGATTCGTGCCCTGCATACCACCTTCTGCTACTCGAGGGCGCTCATTGTAGATGACTCCGACTATATCGCGATATGACATCCTCTTGGTCTGTTTCGTCTCCCATGCCATCCGAACCCGTATCACCTCCAGTGGATATGTCATCATCACAGATGCTGTACCAGCCAACGCGCCTGCTGCGAATCTTCTCATGCTTGTCTCCTGCTCAGGACTGCGAATCAGCGCTCGGCGGATCGGTTCATACACTGCAAATTTGATACCGCCATAAGGATAGATTCGTAGCAGTGTCGCGCTATGTCCTCGGAAGAGACCTGTAGGCCCGTTTGTGCGATAGATGTCTCGTATCGCTTTCGCAGCACCCGACCATGTTCCTGTATATTTCTGAAATTGCGGATTATTCGCTTGGAATAATATCTTGACTCTGTCGAGAGGTGCCACCACAGTCTTTGCGGCACAAGCCGCGATACCGCCAGCAGTGAAAGTCTTTGCATGGTATTCGACCCATTCCGAGCTCCACTTCGCAAAGTCTTGCCGCTGCTTTGCCTGCTTGACCGGTACACGAGCATCAGTGTCATTATGGCCTTTCGGTATGAGATTATCTGTGTCTGTGGGACATATCGAGGCTTGGTCGGAGGCAGACTTCGGCCGCAGATCAGGTGTCATCTCATGTGGTTCGTCGGACGATGTGTTCGAGGTGACATGACTGGCATGCCCGGAGGCAAAGCTGCTCATCGATTGTCCCAAATCTTTTCCGCTCGCTCGATCGGTCCTCAAGGAAGAGTGTTTCGCGACATCGGTGTTCGAGCTGTTATTCCCGGACGGGGTTGGTTCAGGCAATGGTGAATGAAGGTTGCTCTGAACGACGGTATGTCAATGAGGCGCTCCGTAATATCGAAATTGTTCTTCAGAATTGGAGGCAGAACAGAGGACCGGAAGTAGAATAACGATCTCGTAGCGATCCTCAGGGACTTTGGCATGTCGAAGTGCTCGTGCCGGGCAAGTGGGCGTTGTTACCGAGGATGGAGATGACATAATACCGGCTGCGGCTGAGGCGCTTCAAACAAAGGTTTACTCCGAAGTCTTGTCCCGAGACATCGTATGGGGCTGGGGCCCACAGTAGCTATCGAACAATCCTACGTATTGCGACGAGATATTTCTGCTGGGTCAACTGCTTAATGATCGTTGTGAAAGCTACCTGGAATCCAGATGATAAGCACGAAGTCGGCTGAACTGTAGAACTACTTCTGTCGGCCTTCGCTGCGGCCAAAGGGCCACAACACGCCGTCCTGCACACTGTGCTTTGCGAAACAGCGTGCCTTCACGTGCTGATAATGGGTGGCCTGAAACTGTCGTTATTGCGTATATCGCGCGACGAGACGGAGTCGTTATGATAGTGAATCAGGGGAGTCTCGTCACGGTGTGGTAGATGTGACGCGTATGTGCGTACTGTCTGGCCTTTTTGCCATCTCATTCGAGAAGGCAGGCTGTTATGCAAAGGGCAGCATTTCACCATGACGGCACTATGGCAGAACAGCACCCAGTCGGTGACACTCGTCGACATTCCTCGATCGATAGCAGCTGCTCAAGGTACTGCTGAATGTCCTGGTGACGACGCGCTCATTTCCACGGAGCCACTTCTGGCTGCATTTCCTTCGGATCAGCCGAAAACAGCTGCAGCCAAAGCTAAGATCGTTAGCAATAGTGTCGACCACGCGCTGCACCAGGAATATGAAGTGCTTCTTCAGCAAGCAATAGAAGAAGTGAAGCTTCACTACAAGGACAAATGGCATCTCGAGAGATCAGTCATTGCTCAAAGCACGAAGCGGAAACGGCTCGTTTCCGACGACAGCATAACCGAGAATGGTACGTATACGTCAAGAGATGCACAAAATCTACCAGCCTCCATTCTCGACCAATTTCCGTATGGGCTTGAGGCATCAGGAAGTGCATCGTGCATGTGCGGAGACGAGGTCGAAGATGCACGGTTCCTGACCAATTGCGAAGAGAAGCCCAGCATTTGCGTGGTCAAAGACAAGTCTGAAGCGTTCACGTTTCGCCTTCCACCAGCCTCGTCATGCTACATTGGAGACTGTATCCACTCCAGAGACTTTCACAAAGCGGTCCGTACACAAGCGTCGGCTCATAACACTAGCAGATTCTTTGACTTCGTTGTGCTCGACCCGCCGTGGCCAAACAGATCAGTGAAGCGGACTCATCGTACCGCAGGCGCAACATACAAGACTTTACCCACACTTGACACCATACACGATCTGTTAGTTGGCATGGATCTGGATATGCTCATGGCTGACCAATGCTTCGTCGGTGTTTGGGTCACGAACAAACAAGCTATACGTGAGCTTGTGCTTGGTGAAGGAGGTATCTTCGCGCAATGGGGCGTTGAGCTGGAGGAAGAGTGGATTTGGCTCAAGACAACCACCAGTGGCGAGCCAATCATGCCGTTTGACAATTTGTGGAGGAAGCCGTATGAAGTTCTGCTGCTCGGGCGCAAGCACAGGACTCGAATCGGATGTGGTGAAAGAGTCCAGAATGAGGTGAAGCGAAAGGTCTTGATTGGCGTACCGGATTTGCACTCCCGCAAACCGTGTCTCAAGTATCTGATGGAGCCCTTACTACCACAGAACTACCGCGCACTCGAGGTATTCGCACGACACCTCGTAGCTGGATGGTGGAGTTGGGGCAATGAGTGCATCAAGTATAACTGGAGTGGGTACTGGCGTGCTCCTCATCACGACATCCCATGAAAGGCGATCGATTGCGAGCTGCACTTTATGGCAATAGTTAGACCACATCAATTAGCTTTCGCCCATTCGATGTCAGCAAGAACGCTACACGACGTGGAGTCACGAATCACTGCATCGTACACCCTCGAGCATACTCTGCAGAACAATGCTGCTGCACCTGCTGTATATTTGTAATTGATAGGCCGATTAATTACACGGAGCTCGGCCTGGTGGAAATGAACTTGGCTCAATATTTGCCTTAAGCACGAAGCAGCTTCCCATGCTCCGATGGGTTCTCGTCGGCCTCGCAGTACTATCTTCCTATGCCATTAAGTCACACCTTAAATCACCTCACCGGATTTTGAACCATTGCTTCGCAGCTTCAAGTCTGTTCTGTTTATTCAACGTGCGGATGTATTCGCCCTGTTATGGCAATGTTAGTATGCATTGAGTTGCGCGCTGCTCAGCTCAGTGCTTACAAACATCACCTCCTCCACAAAAGTGTCACCAATGAAATGCCAGTAGTGTGCCTGAGGCCTCAGCACGAAGGGTACAGTACCGCCAAAAAGAATGCACACCGTATCTCCAGGCTGTACGTTATCTGTCCCTAGTCCCAAGGCTCCTCTTTCCGTAACATATATCGTTCTATGATGCCCTCCTTTCATCATCGCCGAGAGTGCATATGTAGCGTCAGGGTTATCGGCAGCGAGGTCTGTCTCGAAGTCTTTGACGTCAATGCTGCGAGCTGTGCTTGAGGCTTTCGACGCCGACGATCGCACGGATCCAGCATCGGACGCGTAGCCATCATCCTT
The DNA here is from genome assembly GCA_013248845.1 of Passalora sequoiae. Taxonomy (NCBI): domain Eukaryota; kingdom Fungi; phylum Ascomycota; class Dothideomycetes; order Mycosphaerellales; family Mycosphaerellaceae; genus Passalora; species Passalora sequoiae. Next base: position 367,742 of record WSQC01000032.1, read on the forward strand.
GGGAGGAGGTTTGTCTGGGACGTGCGCAATCGACCAGAAGCCATGGGCAAGGCGTGAAGCATGCTCTTTACTGTCGCTGAGGTTCCGACCTGTCGCATCTTGTCCAGCAGCGCAGGTCATGCTGAACTTTCTAGCAAAGTCTTTTGCTGTCCAGGCCGGAAGTGCATCTCGCGCCCAAGAGTATGTATCATGCAGCACTGCAGCAGCGGTAAGAGTGTCGTTCCAGCCTGAACCACTTTCGCCACCTTGTTTCCAGCGCATACAATCTGAGACATCAACGATCGTATCGACAAGGACGCCTTGTACTCGGAGAACACGAGACGAGTCGTTAGGCCAGAGAACAAGAGGCAGAGACTCGTTGGCATTGAAGCGAAAGCTGCGGTACGATATTGGATTGATGTGGTAGTGACCGCGAAGATCCATTCTCAGAGCCCAGGAAGGGAAGTCGTCTGGTTCGCCAGCGTTGCGCCGAAAAGGCCGAAGACTGTGGGCATGTTTGAGAATACCCAGAGAACGCGTTTCGGAGATAGCCGCTTTCGTTGCTTTAGCATAGACTTCCACGACAGGTTCTTCATAGATTGGTATGACGCGATGCATTGAGTCGGGCTTCTGCGCTGAGCGGTGACGCAAGCCGAGGATCGAATAGACCATGTCGTGAGGCTCTTCACAGTTGAAAGTGTATACCACACGCAACAAACTGGCCAGCTTCTGCGAGCGATGTCGTTTCAGCGTCAAAATGGTGGCAGCGTTCTCGAAGCCGGTGTGCGCGCTCTTCTTCGGATTTTTTGGCAGCAGATGGCGGCGTTCGTACAAGTATGTTGCGACGAGACCGATTTCATTGAAATCGACAGCTGAAGGATATTTGCCCTGATAGCAAAGTGCTTGCTTGGCCAGAGCGATCTCTTGGATGACCCAAGCTCGTGTGAACCATCGGTGTGAGTACAGAGAGTATACCAATGGCCAACCAGAGTAAGTTGAGAGTTTTCTAGGATCTGTGCTGAGTGGCGGACTCTTGTTCGAACCAGAATGTGGTGTCTTGAGCCGGTCAGGCAAAGTGGGATCTAGAGACTCCAGCAACGTCCTGATGGCAGCAATCGGGGGCTCGCCAACCGCACTGTTTTCTTCTCCGAACCAGACACAGACCCGGGTTGCCTTTGAGTAGACATCTCCCATGAATGAGACCTGATGATTCCGCTCGTACTTGTCTTCCTGGTCGATGCAGACGGCATCAAGCCATACACGGTAGTGACCATGCCGAAGACAAATTGCCTGCAGAGCCTCGTGAGCATTCTTTGGAATGGTCAGTGTGCGGCCATTGATTATGATTGTGTCGCCTCTGGCCTTGTCGTCGTCACTGCCCCAAGTATATGATATGGCATCGTAGTGAGGCACGATCCGGTCCGACAAAGAAATGTACTCCCATCGAAAGACCAATTCAGATGGAGTTGGTGGCGTCTTCGCTGCTGTGCCATTATGCACGTACCGATCCTGGCGGTTGTCTTGGGCCAGACAGAGGATCCGGATCTCTTTGCGCTCTGGCGACAATCTCCTGTACAGTTCCTCTTCGACATAGTGTTGGCCGTTCGCGCCTTTAATACTCATCTCACATCATATACTACGTGCTGAGCCACGTTACAGCTAGAGCTTGGCACACGGGCAGGATCGTGAATGCATGAGGCGGTACTTGCGAAAGCTAGGAAGACAAAAGCATGAGCGAGGAATACGGTGCGACGCCTGGGATTTGTTCTGCGACCGTAGTGGTATGGCGATCTCGCGCCGGGCGAATGCGAGGTTACCCACGCTGGGAGATGAGCGAGGGAGAGGAGGGTGTCTGTCGGGAGGCGTCGTGCTGTTGAGTTGGTGATAGCTGCTCATTGGCCACAATGCGGAAGGATGTGCCCCGAAGCGCCGTATGCGAGGAGGCACACCGTTTGCCAGAGGCCATACATGCACTATCACAGTTCGTAGTGCCATGAGGATGAAGCGTACGCGAGCCGCCACGGCACGCGACTTGGACACGACAAGAACCGGTCTGGCTTGATGGTCCCCTCAATGCGGGTGGTGACCATCATGCTGAGTCCCGTCGTGATCATGCCCGTGTGCACTCTTCCTATCCGCACGCGCCAGTGGCTGTAGCAGGGCAAGCCCTGGGCATATAGAAGTCTTGATAGTCATCGTGAGTGGGTATCATAGCAGGGACAACACAATGATGCTCTTACTATCAGACATGGCATACTGGCTGCAAGAGGTCTACACGTGGTTTCTTCATACAGTGGAGCGCTGCGAACGCCATGCAGTCTGCCGAGAAGGCCGAAGCACGGACAAATTCTGCGAGTGTGGAGAAGCACTGGCAGTTGGCAGGGCAGGGTAGGCCCCCTCGAGCGCGCCACGAGGATCACAGGATCAACGTCGTAGCTGCTGAAACCGAGCAGACGACCACTTGATACTTGCCCGAGACATTCGACTCCGAGCCCAATATTACCAACAATCACATTTGAAGGCATACAGCACACCTATGCGCATCTCGCTGAGCATTGCACGTTCGTCGCCGCCGCCCCGAACTTCCACAACATTCTTCACTCGCCCTCGTGACCCACCCACACTCTCTCCAGACATACACGACTATCTAGGGTAAGCAGACATGGTGCGGGAAAGAGACTCAGATGTGCCGCAGCCCGGTCCTGCGGTGCTCACGTCCAACGCTGGCCCGGACGAGTGGCTCGAACAGGCCAAACTATGTCGCTACCTTCCCGAGTCTGACATGAAGAGACTTTGTGAGATTGTCAAAGAATGCCTCATGGAAGAGTCGAATATACAGCCCGTGGAGGCGCCTGTGACAGTGTGCGGAGACATTCATGGTCAGTTCTATGACTTGCTCGAACTCTTTAACGTGGCGGGCGGCATGCCGGGCGAGGTGGACGAGCGAGCAGCGGCAGCAGCAGCGACGGCAAGAGAGAAGGAAACGCGTGCAAAGAGGACCAGTATGAGCAGCAGTGGAGCAGCCACGTTCAGCGCAGCGGATATCGAGCCACCTACACAGATCACTGATCCCAAAGTCAAGAGAAAGATGAAGCGACGTTTCCAGAGGGACAGCGCATATACATCTGCCGCATCCGAAGATGGCTCCGAGCGAGGTGGTGCAGATGATGAAGAGAGGCGAGGTAGAGTGCGCAGTCGTAGCATGGGTGAAGCCGTGGACGATGATGAAGAGTTCGAGGATGACAGCGAAGACAGTGGTGTTGGCGTCCGGAGTCCAGAGCCCAGCCGAAGCAAGAGCACAGCAAAAAGCAACAAAGTGGATCATGCGAACGGCATGCAGAATTTCATCTTCCTCGGAGATTTCGTGGACAGAGGATACTTTTCGCTGGAGACATTCACCCTCTTGATGTGCCTGAAGGCGAAGTAAGTCACCAGGAGAATATATCTCTCACTCACGTACTGACGTGGATACAGATACCCCGACAAAGTCACATTAGTACGAGGCAACCACGAATCACGGCAAATCACACAAGTATACGGCTTCTACGAGGAATGTCAGCAAAAGTATGGCAACGCCAGTGTCTGGAAGTCATGCTGTCAAGTTTTCGACTTTTTGGCTCTGGCAGCCATCATCGATGGCAAAGTTCTCTGTGTGCACGGCGGCTTATCACCGGAGATCCGAACTCTCGACCAAATAAGAGTTGTTGCGAGAGCACAGGAGATTCCGCATGAAGGCGCCTTCTGCGACCTTGTTTGGAGCGACCCGGAAGACGTCGACACATGGGCAGTCTCGCCGAGAGGCGCTGGATGGCTGTTCGGAGACAAGGTGTCCAGCGAAGTACGTGCTTCTTGATGATAGAACGAGGCACCTATGCTAACAAAACTCACAGTTTAATCACGTCAACAACCTGCAGCTCATTGCTCGTGCGCACCAGTTGGTCAATGAGGGATACAAATATCATTTCGCATCCCAAGACGTTGTCACTGTGTGGTCAGCACCCAATTACTGTTACCGATGCGGCAACGTCGCAAGCATAATGACGCTCGGAGAAGACCTCAATCCTGATTTCAAGATTTTCAGCGCTGTCCCGGATCACAGGCGCGCAGTGCCCGCCGGACGTCAAGGCCGTGGAGAATACTTTTTGTGAGGCACAATTCAGCGAAGCAGAACTGCTGCAGCTCTGTAAACCCAGCAATTGCGCGATTACACAGTACCGCATAATGCACGGACGCGTGGCGGCAGCGTGTGACCTTGCGCAGGACGCTCTCGATGCACAGCGCCGGTCTTGGACGAGTGCTTTGAACCTACGCAATGTCCAAAGCCTGTAACATAGCAAGTGTGTACGATTGACGTGATACCCATACAAATGCAGATGTCTCGATACGGTCCACCTGGTGGTGTATGCGATCTGGATTCACTTTCGATGTGCAACTTGCAACATGCTATAATTCTTGGAAGATGGCCGCCCTGCAACAGCGTAACCGCTGCTGATCGATGACAAGTGACGGCAACGAAGCGCCTAGTGTCAGACACTGGGTGCGCCATTGTTTTTGGACAGAAGTGCGTTAGCTATAATCGACAATCACGTGGCAGTGTCGATCTCTCACGTGACGCATCGGACGCGCTACTTTCTGAGAACTACCTTAATCCAAGTCTGGGGCTTCTGTTAAACTGACGGATCTCTCCACAATGTTTTGACAGAGGATCGTCTGACAGCCCGTCAATCAGCGCATCTGGATCCAAGAGCCGCCGGGAAACTGTATTTGTCCCAAACGGCTACGAACCTGGATTATGTGCCGAAGGACTTCTGCAGCGCATCCGAACCTTGGAGAGCCACTACAGCCATTACGACAATACCCGCGAAGAGGTCCTATTGGTAGGGTCCGGAGTACTCTCTGATACGCTCACGCCCTTCATTTCTTCTCGCCCGGCGCCAACAAGCTTACGACTGCCATCGAGAGCCTTCTCGTGCCTGTTTCAGTGGGGGCTCTCTGACTCGTCGGGCCGCGCCCACTGCTGAAGCTTGGCCATAAAAAGCATCTGAAACATGTGCAATTTCAGCGGAAAGCGCTTTTGGTGCACACCGCAGATAATACGTCAAGACACACGGAGCACGACCGATGGTTCGTCGGTATCGTAGCCGTTGGAGACGCCCGGAGCACTGCGCGGCGTTCGGCTTGGAAGTTGGTCCATGTCATAGCTATGCTGGAGGTCAATATGTCGCCTTCAGGTATGAGCATCGACGTTCAGACTGGTACAGCCTAATGATGGGCAACCTGGCGTAGATCTGACTTACTGCGTCTATGAGTGTTGCCGATTCACGTGCTTACCAAAAGAATCCAGACATTGACACTCCGATATCCGCCTGAGTCCGTCACCTGGGGCTTCCCTTGCTTCTTCACGATATGTCAACCAGTCTTGGCCAGGTGAAACGCTAGACCGGGAACGTCTGACCGAGCAAGCCGTAAAGATCAGCTCGACCTGGCGAAGCTACGACGGTACCCAAACCTACTACGCTATGGCCGAAGACATCAACGTGCTGGCTCACATACGTGCTGGCTCACATACATGCTGGCGCACATGCGTGCTGGCTGGAAGGCCGGCCTCTCGTGCTCTACCCAGTGGCGAGCCCGAACGTAGGCAAGAGTTTGATGTTGCCGCTGAACCTTACGTGAACAGTTAGGTTGCGAACCTGCGTAAAAACAACAATCACTATACAGGGCTCCCATCGTACTCCAGAGTTGGTTCTCTCAATCATGTTACGGTTGAAGGTTTCATCATCTGCGACGGGAAGCTACCGTCATTGCGCGGATCAGGAACTGGTTCTCATCGTAGTCAGCGAGCATAGTTCGCATGGGGTTGGAGGACATCCTATCCATACCATAAGGCCACCGAATGATCGTCAAATCCTTCCATACTTTATGCTGCATCAGTGGCAAACGGTCACCTCGGACAGAATTCGATGCATCCATTGCCTATCATAGCCAAGCGACTGGTCGTCAGCACCTTCCGGACTTTATGCTGCAGCAGCCGGGATATCTTGTCGGCTTCCGATGTAAGGCTTCGTATACTCCGCCTGCACGATCTACGTGGCGCACAGGGCGGATGATGGCAAGGACGCAGGAAATTAGACGAAACCGCGCACGCATCGCAGATTGCCGTCAGTGCTGTCGGTATAGACTGTTTGTGCAACATAAAAGACCCGTGCCTCGAGCCACCGTCTTTCTTCCACCTACAGCCTCTCACTTCTACAGCTTACAGTCCATCTTTTTTATTACAGCACGGTCACTGCCTGCTTGCCTTTATATTCGTCTTTCGTATCTGCTATTCATAACCAGCTTCTCCAATACATCACAGCTTCAACATCATGCATACCAAGACCCTCCTTACGGCCGCTTTCGCAGCCCTTGCCCTCGCTGGCGAGCAAGGTATCAACAAGAGATGTCCTACCTGTGACGAGGTCGACAACACCCAAGGTGATGACGGCCACGACATTGGTGGATTCAATCCTCTCTCGTTTCCACCAAAGAGTGGGAAGCACGACGACGACTGTTTTGGCGATGAATGCGACAATGATGACGATGGCGGCTGTGAGGGCGATGACTGCGACGATGGTGGCGACGAGGGCTGTGAAGGTGATGACTGCGACAATGGTGGCGACGAGGGCTGTGAAGGTGATGACTGCGACAATGGTGGCGACGAGGGCTGTGATGGTGAAGACTGCGACAATGGCGGCGACGAGGGCTGTGATGGTGACGACTGCGAGGGTGGTGACGATGATTGCGAAGATGGCGACTGTGAAGATGGCCTGGGAGGGGGCTACGGTCGTGGCGTGGTAGGAGGGTCCGGTCGTGGCGTGGGAGGAACGTCCGGTCGTCGCGTGCGAGGAGGGTTCGGTCGTGGCGGCCGCACTGAAGTCGACAAAGATCACTCTTTCAACCGCCACCAAAAAACCTCTGGATCCGAGGAGACCGGTGTGGAGCGCGAGTCTGGTACTCGTTCGGGCGGGATCCTCGGAGGCTACGGCGGCAGTGGTTGGACTGGATCCCATGGTAATCGCGCGCAGGGCATCCGTGGCAGTGGTTGGTATGGAGCTCATGGTTCAGGACGTGTCGTCGGTGGCGGCATCACCGGTTATGGTAGCAGGAGACAAGGTGGTGCCATTAGCGGCTACGGTAGTAAGTCGACTCCCACTATACGTCGAATCCAAGTGCTAATAGAAACTCCAGCTGGTAGCAGCGGCTTCCGTGGCATCAACAGCTATGGTGGCAGGGGATCAGGTGGTGTCTCTAGCTTCGGTGGTGAGTCAACTGATACTGTACTCCATTCCAAGTGCTAATAGAAAACCCAGGTGGTAGCAGCGGCTTCCGTGGCATCAACGGCTTCGGTAGCGGGGGATCAGGTGGTATCTCTAGCTTCGGCGGTGAGGGTGAGTGTACTGATACTGTACTCCATTCCAAGTGCTAATAGAAAACCCAGGTGGTAGCAGCGGCTTCCGTGGCATCAACGGCTTCGGTAGCGGGGGATCAGGTGGTGTCTCTAGCTTCGGTGGTGAGTCAACTGATACTGTACTCCATTCTAAGTGCTAATAGAAAACCCAGGTGGTAGCAGCGGCTTCCGTGGCACCAACGGCTTCGGTAGCGGGGGATCAGGTGGTATCTCTAGCTTCGGCGGTGAGGGTGAGTGTACTGATACTGTACTCCATTCCAAGTGCTAATAGAAAACCCAGGTGGTAGCAGCGGCTTCCGTGGCATCAACGGCTTCGGTAGCGGGGGATCAGGTGGTATCTCTAGCTTCGGCGGTGAGGGTGAGAGCTTCGGCGGTGAGGGTGAGTGCACTGATACTGTACTCCATTCCAAGTGCTAATAGAAACCCTAGGTAGCGGCGTCGGTGGCACTAGGGGCTTCCGCGGTATCAACGGCTACGGTAGCAAGGGATCAGGTGGCATCTCTAGCTTCGGTGGTGAGTCTACTCATACCATATCTAATTCTAATGCTGATGAGCTCCTAGGTGGTGGCGCCGGCGGCATCGACAGCTTCGGTAGCAGGACACAAGGTGGTGCTTTTGGCTTCGGTAAATCTGCTCCTACGCCGTATATCAGAAGCAGATGCTAACGAATTCACAGGCGGCGACAGCGAGGAAGAGGGCAAAGGCAACAACTTCGACAGCGAATTCTCCGGCCTCGAGATTCCACTCGACTTCGACTCGACCAGTTTCCCCATTGGCCTCAACAGGCTCATTCCATACCACAACAAGTGCAGCAAAATCGGCTTCGGCGACAGCGACGAGCAGCAATTTGCAGGCTTCCCTGGCTTCGACCTTGACCAAGTACAATGTCAGGCTTTCTCTGATGCGGCGGTAAGTACCAAGTCACGCCTTCTTCGCTGCTCTGTAGAAACACCGCTGACGCTCGAAATAGGGTAAGGACCCTGTTGGCTCTCTATTCGGAAGCCAGCAGGATTGCCAATTTGACGAGCCTACTGAGGTCGAGAGCGTCCTGTGCACTACCTATTAGGTGATTGGACCCAGCGGATTTCCTGTTTGAGGGGGACGCCGGTTGCTAGTGCTGTCTATTCGCTCAGGTCATACAGATTGATTAGTTGGAGGAACGGCGTAAAATGGCTGCCTGCTCTTGTACACTGTCGATGTAAGCGCGCATAATATAAGTAGCGTGTTCTTTCATAACCGGAGCAGGGTAATCTATACCACAATGGAAATCATTCTGCTTTCAGCGACAGCTTCATTCCCGGCAGAGGACCTTCCCACACTGACAGCGAACTCTTCTTGCATAATGCCACTGGCAAGCGCTGCATTCTCTCGATTATCGTGAGTACACTCGACTACAGCGCGGTATTGCCTCAGAAAGCGCTGGCACAGTGGAAGCAGCATACCCGAAGGCGACGTGCTGCTGTCTGAGCCGCTGCGACATGCCGCGACACTGGACTTGCCTTTTCCCAAGCTGTAAGGATGAGAAGCTGGAAATCTTGGAACGGATTCGAAAGCCATGTTCTCCTCCACCATGCTGGACGAGCGTGATGTAGAGGGATCGGACGAGTTGTTGGTCGTTGGGCAGTTTTGACTCTTGCTCATCGAACGGTTTGATGGTTGGCTATCCGTGTGCATCCGTTGCAGTCGGTCGTGGGCTCGCAAGTGCATCGAAAGCAAGGCGGGGCCGCATGTCACGTGAATGGCATTCATTGTTGCGTCGCTGCCTTGCATTTCGAAACATGACGGTGGCTCTTGCCAGATAGGGGAGAATAGACGAACTTCAACTGCAGCAACGCCTCTTGTGGCTCATATTGTGGCGATTATTGCCGTTCTCATTGTGGATGGGCATCGGTGTCCTGCTGATACTACAGTAGCTGTGGGTAAATGCCTACCGCGTAGAGATCTGCGATGCGTTGCCGTGTGACTGCGTGTATGTTGTTGCAAGCTTGCCCTTGCAATTTGGTAATTACCATGCAGAACAAGGCGATCGCTACAGAAATTTGACCAACCACAGGGTCAGGAATTCTGGACTCTCCTTGGGAGCACATGGCATATCAACAATATTTCGGCGAATCTGCTGCAGGTCCCAGGAGGAAGATGGGGTGGAAGATTGCGTTTAGGCGGGCCGATATTTGAGTTCGCATGGCTGAAGTGACAAGTTGGGCTAACATTAGAGTCTCGGGGTGATGGCGGCCACCAATGTACCAAGTAGATGTACAGCACGACTCGGCAGTCAGCTTTCCCATCAGACGATCTGCGGTGCCGCGCTGCTACATATATAAGAGAAGCGCTCTACAAGAACAGTAATGGAGTTGCCCTTTGTCCCTAGCATACGTGCCTCATAACATACATGTACGCGTAATACGTTGGACTCAAAACAAAAAAGAAAGACTGCGCTCCTTCGGCGCGTCCCTTTCGCGTGCTACCCGCGATCCGCCATCCGCCATCTCGGATCTGGTCACACTCTCATTAGATAGAAGAACACAACGTGGCTGACGGGTGCCCCAAATGGAGTGTGCAATAAAGCCCGTTGCGTCGTCCCTTGCTCCTTCAGCGATTAGGTTGTTAGTGACTGTAGTCTATCGGTACAGGGCACCATCTACCGCTGAAGCCGAATATCTGGTTGGTTTTCGAGGTGACGATGTTGGCAACTCCCGTCTCATCAGCTCCACAGTCTGGCAAGCAGAGATGCAGGACGGACGCATGCAACGTGGCGCAGAAGAAGCTCGATGTGGCGCGTCAATAATCGTCGTGCTTGCCACATCAGCCAATTCGGTTGCCAATCATGGATCCTGGCAACATACGCCCATCTGCTCATTGGAAGGTACATATCATGACGTGTATGATGAGCATTATAAGCGACGCGTCAAGCCCGCAGGTGATGATGATGATGATGAAGAAGAAGAAGACGCGCCCAAAAGGATCTTCGTTTCATCTCGTCGCCATTCAGGGCAGGGCGTTTCGAAGAGGAGTCGAACGGCACTGACTGACAGTACTGTATGTAGACTGACCATTTGGGTTCAGCGCCGAGGTTGAACAACTATGGATGGTGGCTGGCGTCCCTTCTGGTCCTGCATGGGCGAAGGCGGTCGATAACGTCGAATCGCAGAAAGAATGGTTCGGATCCTCGTGCTCAGAAGGATCGCATTCTGCAGACCGTTTGTTGTCCGCCGGGCCGACGATAACAGGTTGGCGAGACATGGAACAGTTTACTACTGTACATCGCATTACAGCTCAGCTATCGAATGCAAATGCAAAATGCAAAATGCAAATGCAAAATGTAGCGATTGAGCTGCTGCAGGGATTGTCAATGCCTAGGCGGGATCGCGCCCGTTAGCCACCCACTAGCTTGGAGCCCAGAAAGTGGTCTAAAAAGTGACATACCCCTTGAGGATTACATGTATTACTAGTATTGATGAGCTCCCTCGAGTCACCACGGAAAACGTGCGTGCTTTGCTGTCCGTGAACCGCTACCAACACATCGACCCTCATCATTGAAAACCCGACCTCACCGTCGCGTGGTGCTGAACCATTGCATCACATCACATATTTCCCTCTCCCATCCGCGGCGTGATTCGGTGCTGGCCGCGCACGTCGTTATTCATCTTATACGACCGCGTGAACTGGAATTCCCATCCTTGTCGCAAACCACGCCAGCTGGCCACCGGCCTAATCCACCGAAACTCATGCGACACGACTCGCATCGCGTGGCATTTCTTCTCGCGAATGCTCCTGCTCGTCATCAATAACAGCGACCCAATACTAATCCGCCCCGTCCTCGTCCACACTTCCCGGACAATATCGCGGACACACCGCCTTGCTATAGCCAACTTTCGATAACGGCCACCGAATCGAGGCGCAGCGACCTTCTTTCGCTTGCGCCGACCCTGGTCGCCCAGGTGTGAGGGATCTCAGAGTACAGATTAGACATGCAGGGGGACGTCGCAGCAATGGACCCATCTGCTGCGGCTGCCTCTAATGCTGCGACTGTCGCTTCTACTCCCTCCTCGCCGTCCACCACCATGGCCAACGGTCACCGGCCTCCTTCGGCTGTCATGCGGCATACCCGCACCTCGAGTCGCATGGCCGATGCCGCCAGCCGGACCAGCGACGACGCAGATGTCAAGACCGCGGTCAAAGTTGGTATGTATCAACACCTGCACGGCTCAGGGCTTCGCGCAGCTTGTTCAATACTGACTGTTTCATGCTACAGCCGTCCGGGTCCGACCGCCGTTGCAACCCACCGATCCCGGATTCGACCTCATACCACAACGCTTTCGAGAGAGCACATGCGATGTCACCAACGGCACCAATCTATCCGTACGGACGCAAAGCGGCGAGAAAAAGCTGTTTCTCTTCGACCGCGTTTTCGATGAAGATACCACACAAGAGGGAATATGGGAATACGTCAGCGAAGGTGTCGCGTCCTTCATCAAAGGCTACAATGTTTCAATTCTCGCGTATGGCCAGTCGGGTGCGGGAAAGTCATATACGATGGGCACTTCTGGACCTGAAGATCAGGGCGACCCATCGAACGCTGGTATCGTCCCAAGGGCTGCTCAGCTATTGTTCGATAAGCTCAATGGAACTGCTGCGAAACCATCGGGACTTCAGACACCAAAACGGTACTCCACTCATGCCCTGCCCACGCTGGGCAATCTCGCAAAGGCGGCTAATGCCGATGGTACTAAGGACTGGGAATTGAAGGCAACCTATGTGGAAATTTATAACGAGCAGTTACGCGATCTACTGGTCCCTGACCATGTGTCGCAGCAAGATCGGGTACAGCCTGCCATCCGCGAAGACACCAAGGGCCGTATCATGTTGACGGGACTGACGCAAGTATCAATCAACTCGGCCGAGGATTTACTCAACGCACTTAATTTCGGCTCCTCGATTAGGCAAACAGACGCAACCGCCATCAACGCCCGCTCGTCACGCTCACACGCCGTCTTCAGTCTCAACCTTGTGCAGAAACGCACGGATGCACCAATACCGACTACGTCCAAAGCCGACAAGCGTAACTCCATACCCTTCGTATCGCTTGCCGCTCCTCAAGCAAGCGACAGTGTTGTCACAATCGACAGCAAGTTGCACTTTGTGGATCTGGCCGGGAGCGAACGCTTGAAGAACACGGGTGCGACGGGAGACAGGGCCAAGGAGGGCATTTCCATCAATGCGGGACTCGCAAGCCTTGGAAAGGTCATCTCACAGCTTTCGACAAAGCAAGGCAATGGCCACATCTCGTATCGTGACTCGAGACTGACTCGCCTACTGCAAGACTCTTTGGGAGGAAATGCTATCACCTTCATGGTTGCATGTGTCACACCAGCCGTTTTCCATCTTAGCGAGACTTTGAACACAGTGCATTATGCGCAGCGCGCACGAGCCATTCAAAGCAAACCCGTGATTCAGCAGACTCATGAAGAAGGCGATAAGCAGGCGGCCATCGACAGACTACGAGCTGAAGTCAGCTTCCTGCGAGGACAGATTGACAGGTCTGATAAAGGCGGTGAGAAGAACGAGCGTCCAGAACGGCATCGTGGAAAGGAAGCGGAAATGCACACCCAGCTCATGGACATGCAAGAGAACTACAATGCGCTGAGTCAAAGGCACGCCAAGTTGATAGCAGAGATCTCCAAGAGCAGAGACAGCGAAGCAGCCGACACGCCGTTGCTGAATGAAGCAATCGGCGAGAATGCGAGTGAGCGCATCAAACGATCGAACTCATTCGCAGAGGCTGTGGAAGCCGTTGTCTTGGAGTACGAGAAGACAATCCAGAGCCTAGAAGGTTCTCTCTCGCAGACGAGGGCCTCTTTGGCCAGTACCGAGAGCACATTGATGGAGAAGGAGACTCGTCTGGCATACATGGAGACCATTCAACAACAACTGCAAGCACGTGTCGGAAAATATATGGAACGTGAAGCGAGCTACGATTCGTATACTCGCGATCTCGAAGACAAGATGGGCGACGCCACGAGCGAGGATGAACGCAAAGACACCTTGATCGCCGAACTTCGAAAAGAGCTCACTCGTGTACGAGAGAGCGAGGTCGGTGCGGAGGATTACATCTCGACTCTCGAGGAGCGTCTGGCTGAGGCCGAGCAAGACCAAGAGATCATGCAGCGCGAGATTGACCGGCTCGAGCATGTTGTTGAGCGCCAAAGAAGTATTGGCCGGCTTGACAATCTCCTTGGTGAGCTTGATGGCAACAACAATAACAACAACAATAACGAGCGGCCAAAGACGAACGGTGTTCATGAGCGCGCACGAGTGTCCGAAGTCAATGGCCATGCTCACACAGCTGATTATGACCCGTTCCGCACAGACACGCCTACAAGCGACTACGCCAACGCAGATCGTGCAGACTCGGAGATGGTCGACTACGATACTGCTCCTTCGGTCAAATCCCCGGAGCCCACCCAGAACGACTTCATGGCGGAGAAACTGGAGAGCTTGTCCACGGAGTTTTTTGAGCTGCGATCCGACCATGAATCTGTGCTCACCGACTATAGCATCCTCCAGCAGAAATACCGCACCGCGCTTGAAACACTGGCCAAGCTCGAATACGACAAGGAGGCTCCAAAATTACCGGGAGCGGATGCTCCAAACAGCATCCTCCAATCTTTTTTAGCAGAAGCGGGGATGAAGGACGAGGAGAAGGCTATCGAAGGTCAGCCTTCATCCTCGCAGTCGTTGTTGGCGGAGTTGCCATCGCAGGAGCAATCGAATTCTGGCGCAGACACGGAGAAGGCAACCCAAAGTCCGGACAGTGAGCGCCTCGGTACACCCGATATCAAAGTGCTCACGGACGACGAATCAGCCTCAGTTCCACTGCCTGGTGAGCACGAGGAGGAGCTGGAGACTCTGCGAAAGCTGCATGCTGAAAAGGAGGTCTCTGTGACGGAGCTCACTAAGAATTACATGAGTCTCGCTCAACGCCACGAAAGCACGCTTTCACAAGTCGAAGAACTTAAGAAAGAGATTCAACAGCAGGCTAACAGATCTAATTCGCCCCCGTTTCCATCATCACCGAACTTCCAGCCAAAGCACGCTTGGAGAAGAAGGTCTGACGAGCTTCTCACGCACAACAATGACCGCGCTTCGAGATCATACGTATCCATGAAGACCATGGTGCTCAACAACTTTGAGGAGCAAGCCGATGTCCGACAAAGCTTTGAGCAGCATTTGAGCACAGTCATGACTGAGTTGCATGCACGTTCGGAGCGTGTCACTTCCTTGGAGGCTGAGCTCGGCACGCTCAAGAAGGAAATGGAGAACAAGCAACAGATCATAGCTGGACTCACACGAGAGCGCTCAACCCTGGCTGCGACTTCTGCCTCAGCAGTCGACTTCACTGTCATCGGACAAATGCGTGACCAGCTCATGGAGAGCGAAAGTCAGATTCGCAGCCTGCACGAGCAAAATGCTGCACGCGAGAAGGAACTGCAAGGCGAAGTAGAGAAGCTCAAGGCGACCCTCGCCGAACACCAGAAGATTTTAGCTGACAACCAGCTGCCGACGCCGGTCGATGAACGCCTGCACTCGGAAATGCCAGGCAATTTCCCTGTAACGCCCATGACGGAGGTGTCTAAGGAACCACGACTGGGTCAGAATCAGGCTACTGCGGGTGCAGATAACCGGCTATCGCGTTTGATCCAGAACGAAGAAGTCATCAAGCTCAAGTCAGAGTTGACGTCTTGGGAGACCAAGCACAGAGATGCTATGGACACCATGACTGCATCTCAGGCCAATCTGCTCAACACCATCAGCGATCTACAGGAATCGCTCCGGAAGGCGGAGAAGAGCGGTGCTCGCTCTCCCACACTTAGCGAGCCCGGCGAGCCTGATCTGCTTGAGCAAGAGCGTGCCACGCACAGAGACATCGTTGAGCAGTTGACGACCCAGGTGCACGAGCACCGGAAGATTGCTGACGAGCGCGTAAGAAGACTGGAGTCGCTCCAGCAAGCTTATGCCAATATTCTCGAGCAAGTCGACGATGAATCACAGTCGCTCGACTTGACTCAGAAGGAACTCGCACAACACAAGGATCTGGTGAAGAATCTTGAAAGCCAATTACAGGTGCACAAGTCTGCCATCACTATCCATCAAGAGAGCTTGGAGTCCTTGCAGGCGTCCCATTCTAAGGAGATGGAGGAGCAACAAGCGAGGTACGCAGCACTCGAGGAGCAGCATGAGCGAATCACTGCGGACATGCAAAAGGAACTGGAGAATGCACATGGTGATATCACTGATCTTCTTGGTAATGCTTCATCGGCGCTGGGCTACAAAACAGATGCGTCGCAACTGCACGAGCAGATTCAAGGTCTAGTTGATGAAGGCAAGGATCTGCACAGCAGACACTTGAAAACCACGAATGAGCTCAAGGAAGTCCAAGAAGAGCTACAAAGCGCCATCAACCGTTCCGTGGAGATGGAAAGCGAGATCGGGCAGTTGAAGATGGTGAGCGAAGAAAAGGCTGCCCAACTCGCGAAGATGACCGACAAGTATAACAAAGCATCGGCACTTGTCGAGCAGCTCGAGGAGCAGCTGAACTCGAATTACGACTCGCACCAAGCTGCGAATAAACGCCTTTCGACCATGCAATCGGAGACTGTGCAAGCCCGTATGGAGCTCGAGAGGGAGCTCGAAGAGCAAAAGGCGAGAGCGCAGCATCTCGAAGTGAGTTGTGCCCATCAACAACAGTTCGTAGAGGCTTATGCTGACCTTCCACAGCAACAAGTCAGTGCGTACAAACATATGTCGATGGCTTCGAACAGCTCCTCCACCTACAATCGCGACTCGTTATCGCCAGATGCCGCGGCTGTCGCACTAAATAGATCGAGCTCTGGTAAATCCACTGCCGGCAATCGCAAGTCTGCGCCCACTGCACTCCCAACGCCACCACCATCGATCCCTCTTCCACCCCTGCCGGGCTCGCCGCTGTCTGGTACCGCTCCAGGAAATGGCTTCGACCGTGGCACATCCCCAGCGCCGACGAACAACTCGCCGCCGACTTCACGGCACACTTCGCACCAGCCAGATCCAGCTCTGGAGAAGCTTGTCGAGGAACAAGAAGCACGCATTCGAACGATCGAGAAGCATCTGTTCGCCGAGAAGCAACTCACTGCCACTCTAGAGGAAGCACTCGTAGATCTCGAGACATCCGCAAACCGGACCAAGTCAGAAATGGAGAACTGGCGCAAGAAATGTCAGAGCCTAGAAGACGAGCTGGTTAGTCTGCGCAAGGAGCGCAGCAACTCTCGTGCGTCCTTGCAAGCAGTTGAGGAAGAGCGCGAAATGCGTGTCCGAGCAGAGCGAGCAAGACAGGCGCTCGAACAACGCATGCAGGAGCTGAACGCCAGCAAGAAAAAGAAGAAGAGCGGACTGAACTGCTTCTAGGAGAAGCATGGACACGGCGCCCGCCATCTGATTGCACGATATCACCAACATTCGCGAGGCCACAGCTTGTCTGCTGTCGCTTTGCTGTAACACTCCACCATTATTCACTTGTGCAATACTTCATCTAACCACACACGATTCGACTTCGACGAGATGCCGACACGTCGACGACGACGACTCCGTACATTCTACGACTTTGACTTGTCTTTACTATCTGAATTGGCCTGGCGTTTTTGGGAAAGTGAGCTGACACGAGGCATATGAAGAGGTGTTGGAGGACTGGCTCGCACTGCGAGCAAGTGAAAACTGGGAGGAAAGAGTCGGACCTGGTACAGGCAAGCTTGCTTTTTTTTTGTGTCATAATACCCCAGCTGCCTCTCCTCGCACGCGTGTGTGCTGTACTATCAGCTCCTTCAGCGACATTGCGAATCCCTTACAAGACAGTATTGTATTGTATAGTACATATATAACTGCGAGAATGGACACATGTCCCATTGCCCTACTCCCATTGCTCTCCATAGCAGACATGGGGGACACATCCGGAGATCTTGGGCGGAATTGCCTGGGAAAAGCTGTATCGAGAAGAAGAAGACGACGATGGTGGACCTGACTTAAAGGCTGCATGAAGAGATGAGAAACGAGGAACCTTTGTGAATGCCTGATCACCTAGTAGCTTCCATCTTCTTCTTCCTATCGTAAGCAGATCCTCGTGCCCAGCAAGGACTTTGCGAAAACGCGAATACGCGAATGGATGTTAGAGAGAGAGACCGACTATAGATATGCCAAGGTAGGTAGGCACTGCTCCGATGGGGGCCACGATGCAGGACTTGGAATGATGTATGTATGTATGGATGGATGGGCCATGCGAGATTTTCGACGAGGACGCGACTGTCTGACTGACTGACTGACTGACTGGATCTATCCGGATCACGGCGGATGTGGCGTCGCGGGAATAGAGAGAGAGGCGCGCAGAATCGAGGGATGGATGCGGAAGGGAGTAGAGGCTGAGTGAGTGAGTGGTGGGAGGAGGATCGAAATTAAGACCCGTTGCTATGCTATATGTATACGTCCTTATCATTCCATGCCCTGCCATGCCATGCGATGCGATGCTCTCTCATTGCCATTCGTACTCGTAGTGCTGCTCTACTCTGTTCTGATGCAAGGTCCTGCTTTCCGGGGGGTGGGGGGCTGTACGTGCGTGCGTGCGTGCGTGCGTTATCCGTGTCGTGTGTTGATGCCGATGCCGATGCCGATGTCGATGCGAATGCCAATGCCATGCTATCCGTCCTGTATCTCTCTCGCCACTCTACGAGATCTGTGGTATCAACGCGCTCGTCACGTAGGTACTGCTCGTAGTGTTGGTGACGGTGATGTTGGCATAGTAGATACTGGTCGAGGGAGTGGAGCTGATTCCCGTCAGGGAAAAGTGCGCGGCCTGCAGAACGAAGCTGCCGTTGTAGGTCTTGGCGGGGATGTGGACGTAGTGCGTGATGTTCTCGAGAGAGTTGCTGAAGTCTGGGCCGAGCGATTTGTGGCTGATGGTTGTGCCGAGGACGCCGAGGAAGGCGGTTTTTTCGGGAGAGAGCCCGAAGGAGAAGGCGACGTCTTGCACGGCTTGGTTGTAGTTCTCCGTGAGGATCTGGACTTTGACGTCGTCGTCTGGTGCAACGGTTGATGGGACGGCGAAGCCGATGATCCGGGCGCTTGTGACGCTGAGGAGCGTTGCCGCGGTTGCGAGGAGGGTGGGGCGCATATTGATATTGGTTGTTATGGTGGATGTAGTGTGGTTGTTTTCTTTGTGGTGACTGGGTCAAGGGATATCGAAAAGCTTGCAGAAAGCAGCGACCAGGTTGTGGTATTTGTATTTAGGCTTTCAGTCGTATGATGGTGCTATAGTCAGAAACCACTACATCATCACGAGTTAACAACCAAGCCTTGATCACGACACCGCACGTAATACGAGAGTAGCGCCTCTACGAAGCATGGGCAAGATCTCCGGTGTCGAGCTTTGACGAATACCGGGTCTCATGTCTCGGAAGTCATCGGAAATTGCTATTGCACTTGCATACAGATTGTGCGTTTCATTATGCAGTCTTACTTTGGTGCACCAGCAATGCGTAGCGTTCCCGGGACAAGTTGTGAAGTCGAGAGAGAGAACAATGATCCAATTCGAGCTCGATGTACAGGGTCTGCACGCATCGGAATGATGTTATGCTGGTCCCGAGGATCCTGGTAGATACTGGGATTCTAGCGAATGACGCTGCACAATACCCTTACTAGTCGGCATGCGGAACCTGTATTAATGTGAGCGCTGGAAGATCTACATGTGTCCATCGCGTGGCGGTTCTATTTCCGGCTGGAGTTTGTCTCAGGCAGATTCGCAGGGCTCATAAGTGCGGACCCGGAACTTGGCTGATCCTCGGTTTCGCGGAGTTACAAGACATAGAGCACTGTACGAAAATTGCGGTGAGCATGAACACCACGCAGAGCCTGGGCGGAGCAGCGAGGAGTGACAGGCTTCGTCAACACTCGTGCCATCAGCCAAAATCGTTTTTGTGCAAGCTGATGAATGCATAGCTATATGCTAGCTTATTGGCGCGCACTACTTCTTTGCGCTCGTATCATCACCGATTGGATTGTTCTTGGACGACTTGGTCTTCCTGGTCTGCTCTTGATTCTCCCTGCCACCCTCAGTCTCCTTGTTATCCCTATTGCCATACTTGTCACCAGGGCCACTGGCTTTGTTGTCCTTGACTGTGGTACTGTCTTCACCGAATCTATTAGCGACATCCGCGGGCTGATTGCGTAATCTTACTGTTCTCCAAGACAGCGTCGGGCTCGAGAACTGGATTGACTGCTCCTGTGTTTGGGTTCGGCATCTTGGCTTTGTAATTGCGGTGTTTTGAAATGTGTTGAAGTCTGCTAAAGAATATGATCATGACCTACCAATTGGACGCCAATTCACTCCTGCTGAGAACCTTGGCACGCGTCTCGATGACGATGCTTCAGCTCATAATTATGTAGGCGTCATGAGGCAGCTGTCTTTTGGTGCGCTTAGACGCTGTACCTTGCAGTGGCATAGCGCTAAGCACGAGCCGCGACGCGATGCCAAGCATTGCGACCATCGAGACAATCGGGCATGCCATGAGAGTTTCATCATAATGGTGGGCAATAGCCCTCCAAACAGTCATTTTCTGCGCGTGCGCTGAACGCAGTGTTCCCTCCTGCTGATTTTGAAGCGAACTCATCGTCTGCCTGCTCTGCCATTTAGCTCACTCTTTCTCTGCATCTTCTGCACTGTTCTTCTCAAACTCGTCTGTACCTCACCCTTGGGGAAGCTCTCCACATCGTAATAGTTTGGAGAAATCTCTAATAACCACTCTGGCTTGACAGCCGTCACTGTCCGGATGTAGTTCTTACTGGTAAGCACAAACTCGTTGTAGACGACCCACTCACTATCCTGTCCAAGCACGGTAGAAGGATGTAGCAGCACGCTCTGGTTATCCTTCACAGTTACGTACGTCTTGCCCGATGTGTCTTTCTTGGCAACTTGCATGAAAAACCCAGAGACAAGTGCTCGGCGAATATTGGTGTAGTAGTTCTTGTCGTTAAATGGTGTTGAGACGAGCTCAATCTCTTCGCGCTCCATAATACGTTTCAACTGCAGACGAACGTTATCGGCTTGCTGCAAAGCACGGAACGAAAGAAAGTGGTCGTGAGTCCATTGTTTCGGGTTCTCCTGTGCTGAGGGTCCTTTGAAGGCGTGGTAGACATTGAGCATGGTCAAGTGGTCCCCATCTTCGTGGGCAAAAAGATTCTTCATCTCGTCCGCACGCTTCCGCTGGGCTGCAGGTCTGTTGAACAATTGCGGGACAGACAGAAGTGCCGTCAGAGAAAGAATCTCGTTGGAGCAGTAGAACTCGGGTGAGGAGATGAGCATGACAGCCAACGCAGGGTCCAGTGGAAACTCGGAGGCTAGCTTACCCATATGGGTGAGCTCGCCCTCGTCGTCAAGGCAAGCAAGATAATTGAGCTCCTCCAACGCGCGCATAAGTGTCTCCGGTGCAGGTGGGTCCATGAGGTCAAAATGTACAAGATCGTCAATGCCGAGCTTTTTGAGCTCGAGCACAGTGCTAGCAAGATTAGACCGAAGGATCTCTGGATAGGACTGGTCAATAAGCTCCTTCTTGAAAGCGCCTTCCGTGTATAACCTGAAGCACTTTCCGGGTCGAGTACGACCGGCACGACCAGCTCTTTGTTGTGCAGATGCCTTGCTGATGGGCGAGACAAGCAGCGACTCGACGCGTATA
Source organism: Passalora sequoiae (assembly GCA_013248845.1). Lineage (NCBI taxonomy): Eukaryota > Fungi > Ascomycota > Dothideomycetes > Mycosphaerellales > Mycosphaerellaceae > Passalora > Passalora sequoiae. The sequence continues at coordinate 388,922 of WSQC01000032.1, forward strand.
CGCGGATTGTAGACTTTCTGCTTGCTGAAACCAGGATCCACAACGTACACGATGCCATCGATGGTGAGAGAAGTTTCGGCAATGTTGGTGGACACAATGCACTTTCGACCAGGTCTCCCGTCTGGCTTGTATGCAGGCGGCGCAGGATCAAAGATTTTCTGCTGTTGTGCCGGCGGTAATGTGCCGTATAGTGGATACACTTTCAGTGGTCCTGCGTCTGCTTCTCTAATCATTTCGTCGGCTTCCATACTGATCTTTCGGCACGCGTCTTCGATCTCTTCTTCACCAGTCAAGAAAAGCAAGATGTCTCCTTCCGGTTCGGTAGCATGTATTTGCAGGACCGTTCTGAGAGCGGCTTCCACGTAGTCTCGCTCCGGCTCCGGCGTGTAGAAGATCTCGACGGGATGCGTTCGACCAGGGACAGCAAGAAGCGGTGCGTTGTTGAAATACTTCTGGAACTTCTGCGCATCTAGTGTTGCAGACATGATGATCAGCTTGAGATCAGGTCTTCGTTGCACCACCTCCTTCAGCAAGCCCATCAAGATGTCCGTCGCAAGTGTTCTCTCGTGGGCTTCGTCAAGGATTATAGTGCTGTAACGCTTCAGGTCATGGTCGTTCATGGCTTCTCGCAGCAGCATACCATCCGTCATGTACTTCAAAATGGTCTTTGGGCTTGTCTTGTCCTCGAAACGGATGCTGTAACCAACTTCATCACCGAGCTCAACGTCCATCTCTTGAGCAACGCGCTGAGCGACGGACATAGCGGCGACACGTCGAGGTTGCGTACACGCCACCATCTTTCCCTCATTCTGTGGTAGATCATCGTACAGCACGAATTGTGGAATCTGAGTTGTCTTTCCCGAACCAGTCTCGCCGACGAAGACCAATATTTGCGTCTTTTGGTACATGTCAAGAAACTCCTGTCGTTGCGCATGGACTGGCAAGTCCCGTCGGCCCTTGAGGATGCCAAAGTAGCGATCCGACAATGGCACGCCTGTGAACGGATTGTCTGGACCATTTTCCGCTTGGGCAGCCATCTTGGCTGTTGTCTGGTATCGCTGCCATTTCCTCAGGTCGGTGCCAGAGAACGAAGCATCTATACTGCCATTCGCACTACCGTTCAGGCCCACGCCCGCATCGTCGTCGAAGTTCATGTGTGCAAGATAGGGATTGCTCTTATCATCGGTGCGGTTGTCGGATGTCTTTTGGCGCTTGAAGCGCGACTTCTTCGGCTGTTCGCTTTCGGACATGGTATACGTGCTGACGATGTAGTCGTCGTCTTGTAGTTGTCGCGAAAGATGTTCAGCCTCCGACCCAAAAGTTTCCACTGCAAAGGCGAGCGCGACGCGAGTCATGCAGATAAGCGAAACCTTATCTGCCACTAGTGCTAGCTCAAGCAAAATTAAGACACGATCAACATCGCTCCGGACGCGTGCAATGTATCGTTTCTCTCCGTCGACAACGAGCTGCTGAAGTCGTGCACCGAGGCCGCGAGAACATGGCATATACCAACAGCTACGGCCCAGAGGATCCGCCCTACATCCTCTACATCGGCCATCACGAGTCACAACGACAAGTGCCGGTAACGAGCCAGCTTCTGGGGACAGCACAACAGGCTGGCTATGACCTGCTTACGACACCCATCACCACCACTCACTTCCAGAGCAGAGTCCTTGCAAAGCTTGCTGAACATGTGAAAGTACTTGAGCAGACCCTATTGCCCACGACTGTGCCATTGCCTTCCATAGCTCCTCTCCTACCAGAGGACTCGGACCTCACGCCGGAGGATAGCAACAGTGCACTGATCGGAGTCGTGAGCCCATGGATCGATCTTGGATCGCCTGACCCTCTCATCGCTCATGTCAGTAGGCAGGTCTTCAACATGGAGGTAGCTTATGCTGCTTTTGCTGGAGTCAGCAACGTTCTGCTTCATGGACCGATTCAAGGCTCTGACACTGTACAATTCGCCCGCGCTATAATGGAAGGACTGGGCCTTGGCCCTTACTTGCAGCTGCAGATACTACTGCCAATGACTGGTGAGCTAGAATTAGATGGCAACCAGGAAGCGCATCTTTCTGAGCTTGCCAGACCACGATTCCTTGCCGAACCAAGCGAGGACGACAATGGCGAAATGGTGCTCTATAGCACCTGGGACACGTGGAACACTATCAGGACGATCTGTAGCTACAGCACGAAGCTCACAGTAGGTACGTGCTACTTTATCTCTCTCTTCACTTCCTCCTCTCTGGTCCCGTCTCCTTAAAGCTGTTTATGCAGTCCGCATAATCCATCACAAGGTACGCAGCCTTCCCAAAGAAGCTGCTGTTTCCTTACTGACCTCGCTATGTCGCCACAGCTCTGGAAATTCCACGTGAGCTGCCACCACTCAATCTGCAGTCTCGGTGGTACTCGGAGCCTGTACGACAACTTGTCTACCCGCACACATCTTTCCTTCGCAACGGCAAAGGATATCCGGTACTTTCAAAAGCACATCAGCAGCAGCTCACGCGCTTCATCCGCCTACGCTTCCCGCCATGGGTATTGCTCGCCAATGTAGATCCCATCCAAGAACCAAGTTTCGATACTGTTCGCCAACCAGAGCCAACCCCTGCAGAAGCTGCTCTCACTGGAACTACTCAACCGATGGACCATCTCAGCCATCTGCGATATATAAGACACTTGCAGCAAACACAGCCCTCTCGCCCGCCCGTCGAGCGTTTTGGTCAGGGTTATCAAGACTTCATTCAATCGCCACTGCAACCTTTGACGGACAACCTGGAAAGTATAACATACGAAGTTTTCGAGAAGGATCCTATAAAGTACGAGTGGTACGAGCGAGCTGTTGCGATAGCTCTTAAAGATCTTCGTGCCAAGCTCGGAGATGGCAGAGAGCTTGTGGTAGCAGTTGTAGGGGCAGGAAGAGGTCCGCTCGTGACACGATCGCTAAGAGCCAGCAAATCTACGGGTATCCCGATTACGATGTGTGCTGTCGAGAAAAATCCAAATGCGCACGTCCTCTTGCAGCGACGAAATGTCACAGACCCTCTATGGGACAAGAGAGTACTCATCTATAAATCCGACATGCGCACATGGCTTGGGCCAATCGCCGACGGTCAAGTGAAGCAGGTCGATATCCTGGTCTCTGAGCTACTGGGCTCCTTCGGTGATAACGAGCTGTCGCCGGAATGCCTCGATGGTGTTCAGCATGTGCTGAATCCGGATCATGGCATCAACATACCACAAAGCTACAGCGCCCACTTCACTCCTATCGCGTCGCCCAGGCTACACAGTAACATTCTAGGCACGACCGGCGAAGACAAGTGGGAGACACCAGCAGTAGTAATGCTGCATCAATATGACGATTTATGCACGCAAACGACTTCATCTGGTGAGTACGTACCAGAAGTCAAAGAAGCATGGTCGTTTTCCCATCCTCTTCACCCGTCCGTCCTTACACAAGCCTTCGTCCGAGCTGGTGGCGCCACAGATCATGGTGGCTGGGCCGGGGGGGACGGCAAGAACGAACACAATTACCGCTATTGCAAGGCCGTATTCAGGGCACAAGATCGTGGTGTATGCCACGGTCTTGCGGGGTATTTCGAGACGGTCCTCTACGCACCAGCCGACGGTGGCAAGAAGATCGAGCTTAGCATCAATCCTGTCACGATCGAGGAGAAGAGCAAAGACATGATCTCATGGTTCCCAATCTTTTTCCCTCTGAAGACTCCGATCACTGTGCCAGATGCCGCAGAGTTTGAGATCAGTATGTGGCGCATGACAGATGATCGGAAAGTGTGGTATGAGTGGTATGTCGAGGTGTACAAGACTTTTGGAGGAGATCGAGTGAGACTGGCAGCTTCTGAACTACATTCGAGCAGGAAGAATGGATGCTTGATGTGAGAATGGCCATTTCTACAGGAAGATGACAGGAGCCCTTGTCATTGGCTCGGCCAATAGCTTGCACGCGATATGGCGTGCTAGGATGAGATCCACTTCACCTCGAGCATAGAAGTGTACGATGACCGCGTGTATTCATCGTTGACTGCCTAGCTACTATAACAAAGCCCAAACTCCTGTAAAATGGGCTCAATTGAAGAGACACCACATCTGAATGTGGCCATCATTGGCGCGGGTCCGGGTGGCCTCGGGACTGCTATCGCCTTGTCAAACGTCGCTAACCTGACCGTCTCCGTATACGAAAAAGCCACCGTTTTACGAGAGGTCGGAGCCGGCATTAGCATAGGTCAGAACACATGGAACGTCCTCGATTTGCTTGGCGTGGCAGATACTCTCTCCAGCGGACATCCTACTTTGACCGTGCTCAATATGAACGGCAAGACCGGGGAGGAAGTTCATCGCATGGAGAAGGAAATCAATACTAAGGTCCTGAATGGGAGACTACCCATCAGGACGCAACGAACCAAACTCCAATCGGCTCTCCTACAACACTTACCAAAAGGCATCCTTCACCTCGGCAAACACCTCACCCATCTCGACAATCTCGATCACGGCGTACGACTGACCTTTGCAGATGGATCTACAACGACTGCAGACCTCATCATCGGCGCAGACGGCATTCGCTCCGTGGTCAGAGACTCGGCTTGGCATGACTACCAGCTCAAATTCACAGGCACTACAATCTGGCGAACACTACTCCCACTCTCAACAATCGAGGACTTGGACCAAAGGTTCTTGACCACAGGCTGGTGGCACAGTCCCACTACACATGTATTCTTCTCACCGGTCGGCGAAGGGCTCTGGGAAATAGCTGCGAGGGCGTGGCAAGATCCTGCTTTTCACTCCGCCGATAAGAAGTCGTGGGGCGTGGCTGTGGCTAATGGCGAAGTCGAGAGGCATTTTGAAGAGTACCTCCCAGAAATCCGTGAAGCGTTGCGGAGAGTACCGGAGGGAGGTTGGCGGGAATTTGCGGCTTTTGCCGGACCTGAGCTTGAGAGCTTGACGGCGTGGGACGATAAAATAGTCCTAGTCGGTGATGCCTCGCACGCTCTATCAGGTGCTTTTGGGTCAGGCGCCGGATTTGCGATGGAGGATGGGTGGATTCTGGCGAGGACCGTGGAGTTGTATGGGAAGGACACGAAGAGAGCGTTGCGGCTGTTCAATCAGATCCGGCTGCCGTACTATTCGAGAATGTATGCACATCTTGCGAGTGAAGCGAAAAGGAGGGCATCTAGGTTGGAGGCTATCAGTGAGCCTAGCTATGTTGATCGAGTAAGGAATAAGATTATTAGGGACGGTGGTCAAGACATGCGATGGATCTATGGGAATGATATTGGCAAGGTGTGGGAGGAGGCAGTAGCTAAGTTGGCATGAGCATGGTCTGCATTGCATGGTTGAGGCTTCATAAATTGGAGGCGCGTGGTATAGAGGCTAGAACTTCATCTTAGACGAGATCTGGCAATGCGGCTCGAGCCGATCTTTCTACATTTACCGGGACTGCAGATTCTGAACAGGACACATCCCAGGCCAGGGAATGATGGGCTTGTAGAGCTTACAGGTCGGTCGCCGCATTCGAAAGAGTTGGAACAGACATTGCAGTACTTTGCCCGAGACGCAGTTGCCATCCAACCTACCGAATCTAGGAACGAGAAATGATAAGACACAATACATCAAGTCGCCAAGAATCAGTCTGACACCAGAGCTTTGTTGCAATTTGTTTGAGACCTATCGACGGCTCGTCGTAATTTCAACAAATGGAGATTACCGTGGGAGCCACAGAGCGTGTAGTGCTGTAAAGCTGCAGTACTGCGCCTTTGGCTCTACACTCGAGTGATCCAACACGCACGAACAGTCCATCCTTGATCTTCCTGAGTACTAGTGCACCAATTTCAAGGTCATTGATGTTGTCATCGCTTTGACACTGCAAGTCTCGCATGCTGCTCAGAAGCCTCGACATCTGACCTTGAATAACTGGAACGATCTTTACCCATTTCGCGTACACTGGTAGCACATACAGCTTGTTCCAGTCACCAGCACTATGATAATCGTACTTGAAAGGGATCGTCACATTTTGGTCGGCTGTAGACGACTCGTCTGTGCCAAGCGTAGCAATTTGCACAAAGTGCGTCCTCACGCCGCTACCCGCTTCTTCTACGTGATATCCCTTCACAGGCAGCATTCTGCCCAAGCACAGAAGCTGCGTGTCTCTTCTTAGCTCTGTTGTATATGGTCCGTGTTGGGAAAACAGCCACAGCAGCGGGTGCCATCGGTGTTTTTCATGGCCAGTATATGAGATCTCCCAAGGTAGTGCCAAACGATGATCTGACGAACTCCAATGCCAAGACGGAAAGCGCAGTATGGTAGGATCAGAGGGTAGTGGAGTTGTGGCTTTCTCTTGTACATACCAGCAAAGTGCGATCGGGAGCTTGCTCTCAAAGAAGCCGTTGCAGTATCTGTCATGAGCCAGCTCCGACATGCGAGCACAAATGCCGGCCAACGCAATAACTTTATCCTTGTCTGGGAATGAAAGATGGCTTTCACTGTAAGCCTCGAAAACGTTCGTCCAGGCGTGGGGCAACGGATTCTCCGTATACCTAGACTTGCCAGCAAGCTGTCCAGGACCCGGCTGTGGCCATGCGGGAGACGATAGATCGCCTAAGCCATTTGGAAACCATTCCGATGCTTGCCGAAGCTCAGCACACTCCCAGAATAGGCCGGTCTTGCCGAAGTGAAGCATTCGTGGGGTCAGTACCCGTTCTTGAACGATCCTAAATACCCATCAGTCACCGCGAATATTGATTATCATGAGTACCTACCAGCCTCTCGAGAAGATTGGATTCTGCTGATAGAAATCGCTGAAGTGGTCAAGCTGCACACCATGGAGCTCCTGTACCTCGTACGTCTCGGACTTATCGTCCATGGAAGGTCGCCACTGAATAGAGCACTGCAATATGCCAGGGTCCTTCTTGGACGCAAAGCAGCCAGCAATACTACTGCCAGCATGCGTCGCACCAATGTTCACCAGACCGTTGGCATACACTTTGTCCATATTTACAGAATGGTACTTCCAATCTTCCAGGCTCGCTATATCTTTGCCTTGAATGATGCAATAGCAATCTATCCATATGTAGGTGAGCCCGATCGCTTGGGTCGTGATGAACGCGTCGTGGAAGCTCGGATTGAATGCAGAGAATGGGAGGCCTTTGCGAAGTTCATCAGAAGTATCGGAAGTCAGTAGCAGTGGTGGTAGGCCGCCCCAACAGTGGCTCAAGGTAGCATATGGTACAGCCAGCTGGGTTTCGGAAGTCTCGATGAGTCGCACTGTTGTGTCTTGCAGCTCCAACAATCTGGGTGGATACCATACAGGCGACAGGACCTTTGAGCATTCAATGTGATTCGTACAGCAGTGGTCCATCCACTTTTTGGCAAGAGCCAGCGACTGAGGAGTCCCTGTGGTATGAGTAGATCGAGCTGCTTCAGCAGCGACCTGAATTTCATATGGAGCACCGGTCAAAGGGTCTTCTCTGACGTGGAATTGTGTCGCTAGCATGTTGTACAGTGGAGGTCCACCCATTCGAATGTAGCAATGGTCCCCTTTGAACTTGCGTGCGTGCATGTAGAAGAACGTGCCGTTGTCCACATCAGTTGGCCGTACTGGTATATGGGGACATATTTCACATCCTGCTGCCACGGCTGCTCGCAGTGAAGCGTGAGCACTGTGGTGCACGTTCCACCCTGGTGGCATGAATTTGATCTGAACATGATCAACGTTGTCGTTGTCAGGCAGAAGGACCTGAAACTTCAGCTTGTCCTCGACCCATGAAGACCCGGTATGGAGGTCTGCAATCAGTGTCGTGCCGGTGAATCGAGTGTTCTTGGCACTTTTGGAGAAGTCATGGCCGCTGAGGTCGAATTTGCCATATCTGTTACCAATGACACGATCAAGGTCCTTTGTCAAGGAGAAGTCTTTGCCACTTTTGAAACGTCCTTTGAGTTGGAGGATTCCATTGTGAAGCAGCCGGAATTCTAGTACGTGAGGTTGCAAAGGTGTGTCTGGATCATCAAACCCGAAGGTGTCGCAAGACCCGTCGGCGAAGATTCGACAGCACGCTTCGCAGAGTCGTGGCATAGTTCTAGCGAGAAAAAGCAGTACAGAGCGTGCCGAGCAGAGAGAGAAGCATCCCCATACATATCATGTCGACATCACTTACTTTGGGGGCCATGGGGCCAAATCATCATCCTTCCTGTGACGCATCGTACAGAAACACAGGATGTCAGTGATCTTGTTGGCGGAGCGACGATGTTCGTTTTGCTTCCCGCTACCTGCGTGGCATCCACAAACTTGCTGTGAGCCACTCGTTCCCTGCTCGATGGCAAAGCGAAGAAGCGCACCGAATGTAAACGTGACTGTGAGTGAATATGAAGGTCAGGAAGACGGCTTTGGTGACATAATGAATATTTGATAACTCTCCATCAAGATTTCATGCATGCTAGCCCCACCTAGAACGCGAGGTCCGAGAGACGCGCTGCTGTAACAAAAAATCAAGCTGCAGTCGTCGCCTTCAATGTTAGCTACCACACCAATACATAGAACAGCACTCGATTCCGAAAGAGCACAAGTAGCACGCCGTGCACGACGCAACGTCCATCCAAGCTCGATAGAATACATCCACTTTCGGCGCATCGCGCTCTCTTCGAGCCTCTTTGCCCAGCATGGCAGGCATCTTTGAACAGCCACGGAACCAAGGCACGTTATTCTTGGGAGGCACAAAGATCAGTGGAGCGGATATCCGTGACCAGAATGTTCTTGCTACTCAAGCGATCGCGAACATCGTCAAATCGTCCTTTGGGCCGAGTGGTCTGGACAAGATGATGGTCGACGACATAGGCGATGTCACAGTCACAAACGACGGCGCTACCATCCTCTCCCTGCTCAACGTCGAGCATCCCGCAGGCAAGATCTTGGTCGACCTTGCGCAGCAACAAGATAAGGAGGTGGGAGACGGCACGACCAGTGTGGTCCTGATCGCGGCGGAGCTGCTACGAAGAGCAAATGAACTCATGAAGATGCGTATACATCCTACCACCATAATCACCGGCTACAGACTAGCGCTGCGAGAGGCTGTACGATACATGAACGAGAATGTCAGCACAAAGGTCGAGACTCTTGGCAGAGACAGCCTGATCAATATCGCCAAGACGAGCATGAGCAGCAAGATCATCGGTGCAGATTCGGACTTTTTCGCGAACATGGTCGTGGACGCCATTACCAGCGTCAAGACCACGAATGCGAGAGGAGAGATCAAGTACCCGGTCAAAGCAGTCAATGTGCTGAAGTCGCACGGCAAGAGCGCGTTAGAGTCATTACTTGTAAAGGGCTATGCACTGAATTGCACTGTTGCGTCACAAGCAATGAAGACACGAGTGGAGAATGCAAAGATCGCAGTATTGGACATGAATCTACAGAAAGCACGCATGAAGATGGGTGTGAACGTCGTGATCGATGACCCGGCACAACTCGAAAAGATCAGGGAGCGAGAGTCTAGCATGGTTGTGGAGCAGGTTGAGATGATCCTCAAGGCAGGTGCCAATGTCATCTTCACAACCAAGGGCATCGACGATCTTTGCTTGAAGCATTTCATCGAAAAGGGTGCAATGGCAGTGCGAAGATGTAAGAAGGAAGACCTTAGGCGGATAGAGAAGGCGACTGGGGCGACCATGGTTAGCACTCTGGCCGACATCAATACCGGAGACGACTACTTCGACCCGAAGTATCTTGGCGAGGCTAAAGAAGTTGTCCAAGAGCGGATATCGGACGACGAGTGCATTCTAGTCAAGGGCACGAAAGTGCACACTGCTGCGTCAATTATTCTCCGTGGTCCCAACGAGTACTCGCTAGATGAGATGGAGCGATCTGTCCACGATTCTCTTTCAGCAGTCAAGCGAACATTGGAGTCTGGTCGCATTGTCCCTGGTGGTGGCGCCGTTGAGACGGCACTACATATCTACCTCGAAGAGTGGGCGACCAGCGTTGGCTCAAGAGAACAGCTCGCCATTGGCGCTTTCGCACAATCCCTCCTTGTCGTACCCACGACACTCGCGGTCAATGCCGCGAAGGACAGCTCCGAGCTTGTAGCGCAGCTTCGATCTCGACACGCGCTATCGCAACGCACATCAGAACCGGCGTCAGCGCACGCTCATCCTCCCCAACAAGGGAACGGTACGCCTGCTCCACAGCCAACCAAGACACAGCAGGCACTGGACGCGGACGCTAAGGCACTAGCGAAGGCCAAAGGATACAAGAACTATGGCCTCGACCTGTCCAAGGGCAAGGTACAAGATTGTGTCAAGGCAGGGATTCTGGAGCCGAGCATGAGTAAGGTGAAGCAGCTCAAGTCAGCGGTCGAGGCATGTGTCGCCATTATGAGAATCGACACGCTCATCAAGCTTGATCCCGAGCAGCGAGGGGAGCCTGACGATGGACATGGCCATTGAGAGAATTGAGACGGGCTCGATTGACTACTGCAGAAGTGCGCACATACTCAGGACATTCTACGTACAGAATGAAACTCAGATTTTCGAAGAGAAAAGCAAGTCATATCATGACGAACAAGACTATCCACGAAGGCTGACGTTGACGATGTAACATTCAGACCATCATATCCTCTAATGCCTCTCGAGTGTACCTTCTACAATGAATGTCTCATGTGGTCCGTCCACAGCGCAAGGTTCAGCAAAATCTGGCCACTGTTTGGGACCAGAACACGAGCAGCCGTCAATATTCGTGAAGCCCAGCGGTAGGCTTGCAGAGGCCTCATTGCATACAGCCACTAGGAAGGCGTTCCAATTGACAGGCTACTGGAACGTAGAGTAGATGCTCATCAAAGACTAGAAGAGCACTGGACTTATGTCTGCATTCTGTCGTACCAGATTATCATATTTAGTGCATTTCCCTGTTCCAAGGTAAAGCCTCGCTCTCAGTAATTTTGCTATGCTTGAAGACTGTCGAGCTCAGATCCGACACATTAGCATCGTAAACCGTAGTTTGTCGTGCAGACAGCGGCCATTCGAGCCGACGATGATGATCGCTCAATGTACAATCTGCCAGTAGTAATTTTAATCATTTACTATAGTTGTTGTGCTGTTGCGGCCAACTTCACATTGCCGCATTGTTCTCCTACCGCAGTACCGAGATCAGGCACAATTCTTGCTCCATGGGTCCTCGAATTATAGCAATTTTGAGCAGCACAATGGCTGCTGTCAGCATCTGCACTGGCATCTGTGCTACAGAACTCCGACGTGTTGCCATGTCAGGCGTTTAGCAAGATTAGCGTTGAGAAAAGAGATGAAGCATAAAGGGACACATTTCAACACTTGCTTTCCAATATCCGTGACCTGCTACTTATACTATGGTCGCTCAGCGAGCATGCTTGTTCGCGTTAGCGTGTTCTAGCAGGCAGTGGCACGATTCGACCTCAGGCGCTGCGACTGTGACTCATGCTTCCATAGCAGCCAAGCATCCTTAGATCCTCGAACAAGAATACTTCTGGTCAAGCCTGAACGTCAGCGTCGCATAGCCAGGAGGAAAGTAACCCATTGGCGCGAAACTGTAATTCTGCTGCTTTTTGTCCCCGTGCGCACACTCGCATATTCCAGACAAGATGGTGTACACTAGTAGCGGGTTGTGGTCCCGTTCGACATGAGTCAATTGACTACCGCCGATGTAGCTCATTTTGCATTCTTGCTCCATCCAGCTTCGCATGCGATCGGTGTTGCAGTCTGACGCTCGAGCAGTGCATGTGTATGTGAATTTGCCTGGCTTATTGTGGCCATGATCAGCTACGGCGAGGGCGAGCAGCTTGAAGGCTAGCAAGGAGAAGATACTAAAATCTGGGCAGAGCTGGTTAGGACGAGATTTCGACGAAGATATGGAAATACTAACTCATGATGGTCTATGGTAGGCTAAAGCATCCATCAGAAGCTCCACTCTGTCACTTCTATATAGAGGCTCGGACATGTCATCTGGCCACTCGGTGCGAAACCGGGACTTCAATGTCGCGGTATGAAGCCACCACTGGCAGTCCTGAGATACATCACTTCAAGTCCGGAGGTGATTCGTGGCGCTACATCTGTCAAACGAGACACGCAAGGAGAAACCGGAGCATTCGCATACTGGAACAGCACGTATCGGCTCGTCAATCATGAGTAATCGTGATCTGTTTGACGCACGGCTTCGCTCGCAAACCGCGTGCGGACAGAGATGATATTGCGGATGTCCATTCGGACAGTGTAAATGACAAAAATGTTTGGGTGTCGATGGAGGATGTGAATGAAGAGAATGAAAAATGATCCTTGTTCAGCCCCACCACGGCTCCCGTCTGCATGTGATCGAGCCCGCCCACCTGCTAGGGAACGCGCCGCTATTTACGTCAGACTGTTTATACCTCTTCTTAACGTTGGAGACAAGTTTACTCCCTTGATATCCGCCTTTGTGAAAGCGTTCGAGTGCAACACTGCTAGACTTACCATGAGCAACCTTCTCGAGTTCCTTCGGACACACGAAGAAGCGTTCCGTAGGTGAAGCAACCCGTTTCGTATCTGCACTGCTCATGCGCCTAACAAAAGAACAGTCGCTCGAGATTAGCATCACTTTACTCCGACTTCAGGTATCAGCGATCCACAAATCCAGATGGATACAGCGCAAATTCAATCGCATGGCTGCGCGCACTTTCTTCTGCGGCTCGAGCCGGCCTCACACCTTCACCTTCAGGACAGCACGGGCATGACCAATTCGTGATTCAGAGCAGCGAGGCACTGCTCCGAGAGTTGGACTCCCCAGACTTCGGTAGACCCTTGGCGCTAGGTGCAGTGCTGGAAGATGCGGTCAAGAGGAAAGAGCTGGTACCGCTCAGAGACTTCCTCGAAAGAAAAGACAGTGTATATGCAAAAAGCTGGATACCTAGTCCATTAGACATCGTCAAATGGAGTCTAAGGCAGATCGGAGTGCTAGGTGACGGTAGCAGCGGACAAGATAAACTGGTACGAGGAGAATTTGTAGTGATTGGAAATGTCGAAGCAGCAGCGAAAGCAGTACTGGAAGAGGCATCGAAGACAGCATCTTCGAACACAAACAGAGTCTTTTCCAGAGATTTGTTTGACAGCACATTCGCGACATCCCTCGGCGTAGAAACGGTCAGCAGGAACGATATAGACGTGCTATTGCGACATCTCCAGCGAGACCGAGCAGCAATCGCATACAGCCCGCAGTCAGGCGTCGTCAAATTCAAGGCATCGAACGAACCACTGCCATCTCCGATCACAGAAGAAGACGAATCCATCGCCTCTCTACGGACCCTGATAGCATCCCTCGAGCCACAAATTGAACAGCTAACCGCCCGCATCGCGCAATTCGACATCACAGCCCGCACAGCCGTCTCGAACAAACAGTCCACAGCCGCAAAGACTGCACTACGACAGAAGAAAATCGCAGATACTCGCCTTCAACAACGAACCTCAACCCTCGTCCAGCTGGAAGATGTATACGCTAAGATCGAGCAAGCAGCCGATCAGGTTGAGATTGTCAAGGTTATGGAAGATTCCAGCAAGACCCTCAAGAGCCTGAACAAACAGACTGGTGGTGTGGAGAAGGTACAAGATGTCATGGACAGTCTGAGGGAAGAGATGTATAATGTGGATGAGATTGGCCAGGCGATCAATGAAGTGTCAGCAGGCGAGGTCGATGAAGGCGAAGTGGAGGATGAGCTTGAAGCACTAGAGAAGTTGGAAAGGGAGAAGCAAGAAGCAATCGAGAAAGCGGACCGGGAAAAGAGGGAAGCTGCTGAGAAGGAGGCGCAGGAGAGGAAGGAGGCCGAAGAGGCGGAGAAGACGAGATTGAGGTTAGCGGAGTTGGACGAGGTGCCTTCAACGGAAGAGGAACAGAAGACTACAGTAGCCGCAGAGACAGAACCAGAGGCAGAGAAGACCTCGTCGTGAATAGTATATTGCTAGAGCGCATGCGCTTCACATTTTCGCTGCAGCCAACGATTATGGTGGCAGGTTCGTTCTATGAAGACTGCAGAATCTTGGCTACAAAGGTCGTTTTCTTCACTGTCGCGGACTACATCAGCGGTCGCGACCACGATTTGGGATCCATCGCGAAGCGTTTCACCAGCTTCCTTCCTGCAGTGTGCCACAGCTTTTACCGACACCATCCTGACCTCACGCTTCAGCAATGCGAGAACCACCCCCAAAAGGTCGGAGACGGTCTCCTTGGCACACGGAATGCCAGAGGCTCTTGCGGTGACATGGCAAAGGCTTGCTGCAGTAGGTCTTCCATAGGTACAGTAGCATCATTACTTGGCGCTTTCCATAAAACTGTGGCACCGAATTAATTTGATTCGGCACACTCTGCACTTGCGGCCGAGTCAGTCCCATCGGTGTCGCACTCAATATCATCGCTGGCAAAACCCAGGCTGTCCACAACTACAACGAAGCTCCTCCGCGAAGGTCACAAACGAGCGTGACGCAACGCAACGCAACGCAACGCAACGTAACGCAACCTTGGTAGTTCTCGCGTGCCTTTTCAGTATGCGAGACCGGCTGCGGTGGCGTTGACGTTGACGCTCCTCCGTAGTATACTGGAAACCTATCTATCTATCTATCTCTCTATCCACCCACCCACCCACCCACCTCCTCACGATCCGACCATGCAGAATCCACTCACTAGACCTATTATTCGAAGGCCCCTACGGACAGCTGACCGACCCCGAGTCTAACTAGTTGTTCTCTTTGTCCTGTCCCTGAGAATTGTCATTGCCTGTATTTTCGTCGGGGAGGGCCTCTTAGTGGGGGGGTGTAGAGAAAGAGAGAGAGAGAGAGATATATATATGAATAGAAGATACGAGGAGAGTGAAGCAGATGAGACGAGGACGATTAGTAGAAGTGAGCATCGCACTTTCAGTTAGGAGACGGCTGCGGTGGCGTGACGTGACGCTCCTGAGCTGAGATGAGATACTACTATATATCTATCTATCTACTACCAACCCACCATCACGACCGACCCTGTCCACCGTACTAACCTATCTGCCTGTGTACCTCCGACGTATAGTGTCGATCGTCCGATGAAGTGATTCGTCGGAGGGGGAGGGCCTCTTAGTGGGGGGGTGTAGAGAAAGAGAGAGAGAGAGAGATATATATATATATGTATATACTACCTGACATACTGGTACCGGACCCTTTCCACCGTATATCTTGCCTGTTGGTTACCTAGGTAGTGTCGAAGTGAGTGGGGAAGAGGGCGATGATCGCTTTGTGGGTGGGTGGGTGGATGGGTGGATGGGTGGGTGGGTAGGGAGAGTGCTTTGGGGGATTGTATTTGATGTGCTTTGCTCTACTCTACTCTACTCTACTCTACTTAAGGTACACTATGAGTTTCTCATTTTAGAGCTATCAGCTGTGCGTCATTTACAGCGCTACGAAACGGTAGAGCTGACTCGGATTTCCGGAGATTCCTATACGGATTTTCTGGCGCGCACGGCTACATACAGTACTGAAATTTTGTCCGGGATTGGGACGGCGGCTTGTCGTACTACTGATATGAATCTTCGGCATGCGGTTCGAGTACAGATGGCGGTGCGGGGAGTGAGCGTGGATACTGGGGCTTGTTGGGCTTGGAGCGCTACTGTAGCGGGAAACGGTGTGTGGTGCTGTATCGCCTAACAGTGTGACTCTCGGTCGTAGCGATTGGGCCGTTGTATAGCACTGCCCTTTTCGACTACTGTAATCGATTATGGAGGCAGCTACGACGTCGTAGACGACGACCGTTGGATCGAAGCGCTGCCTCGACGCGCTTTTTAGTATACTTGCTCAAGGTACGGCTGACTGGGACATTGAGACATTGATTCTGTCCATACTATCCGAATATGCTATAATATTACAAAAACAAGCCCTCCCGTATCGTCACACATATCAGAGCTTTTGTGAGACCCGCTCTACTCTGCTCTCATGTCGCATCGCCGCGCGTCCTAACCCCATAGTAGATCCCCCCGTGTCCAAACCACCATATCGACACCCGACATCCATTTTTAAAACTCATTCCCCATATCATTATCCTCATTCTCACTCTCATCCTCCCTATGCAACTGCTCCGGATCCGTCTCCGGCTCCGCAAAGATAAAAGGTTTTCCGTCCTGGTCGTCGCCGACTCGGTTGCCGAAAAGGCGGATCAGGTCTTTGACCGAGTGTTTCTTCTTGCTCTGATCTTCCATGACCGCGTCTGAGAAAATGGTTTATTAGTACAGTATGGGAAGTGCTGTGGAGTTTTGGGGCGCGTCGGGACTTACCGATTTCGAGCTGCTTTCGTTCCTTCACTGCCATCATCGCGGCGTCGATGCTGTTGTTGATGATGAAGCGCTGTGGAGTGTGTTAGTAACCGCGTTGTAAGGTCTTGTATTTGTTTTTGGTCTGAGCACTTACCGTCATTATCGTCTCCTTCGTCTGACCGATTCGGAAAACGCGGCAGAAGGCTTGCTGTTCGATCGCTAGAAGTGTGTCAGTGCTGCTGAATATGACTTCACGATCGACTTACCCATATTCCACCAAGGATCCATGCAAATGACCTTGCTCGCCATAGTCAGATTCAGTCCCAAACCACCACACTTCAACGAAGCGAGCATGATTTTGACGTCTTTTTCCGGATCAGCAAACTCCTCGATGGCTTTCTCGCGCGCGTCGTGCGATTGCTCTCCAGTATATTTGACGAAAGCCCAGCCTTCCGTCTGGCATACTTTCGCGAGGATGCGTACGACTGGTATGAATTGTGTGTAGATCTGATGCGCTTCGTTAGTATTGCACTCCAAGCATAAACGCGTAGACTCTGCTGTGATAGAGTGATGACTGACGATAATCTTGTTATGCTCCGACTCTTCAAGCCAGACCATGACTTGAGCCTTGCAAGCAGCAGTCTTAGCCGATGGCAAGATTTCGCCCTTGAGACCAATCCAATCCGAGGCCTCATCCTCCTTACGAGTACTCTTCTTCTTGCCCTTACCCTTGCCGCCACGTGGACCATCGTCATTGACCGAGGGTGAGCCGCTGCCGCGGAGACTCTCCCAGCGATCGATGTCGATGTCTTCGACGGATGAGTATTGATCACCGCACTCGTTGCAGCGAGCTTGATCGTGTCCGCGGCGTGCTGCGAAGTGCTGCATGCCTTCGACGCACTTCGTGCAGTATATGTGGAAGCAGGAGGTGACCTTTGGCTCGTGCGGCGGCTGACGACAGGCTGAGCATCTTATTCTGTCGTTGATGGCGACCCATTGCTCGCTGTTCATCAGCTCGTCCATGTACTTCCGGAACCGGTAGGCAGTGGCGTGCTTGCCGCCCATGGCATCTTGTTCTTTCGTGATATCAATATCGATGATGGAACTCTTCTTAGTCTCACTTGATGTGAGCACCGCATCGCCCAGGCCAGCTCGAATTTCCTTGATGCCCTTACTGTTTGCCAACACATAGCGAAGATTGAGTAGTGTCGCTGCTGTGTCGTCGCTCATTTCGTCTTCATTTTCCATAATCTTGTTGAGCTTTTCAAAGTCTTCGCGCTCTAGGATATCAAGGATCACGCCTTGAAGCAGTAGGATGTGGCTGCAGAGCTGACGGAGTCTCAAAATCATGGTCCAGACGTGGCCATATTGCTTCTCCAGTCCACCTTCTGTCCTCGAGAAGGAGTTGATTCTTGCGATCATGCGGCTTTTCACCTAAACAAAAGGACGTTAGCTATCTTCAAACATCACGTAGCAGTACCTTGGAAGACCCTGGTGAAGTTCATGCAGCAGCGCGT
This sequence comes from Passalora sequoiae, assembly GCA_013248845.1. NCBI lineage: Eukaryota > Fungi > Ascomycota > Dothideomycetes > Mycosphaerellales > Mycosphaerellaceae > Passalora > Passalora sequoiae. Next base: position 406,716 of record WSQC01000032.1, read on the forward strand.
TGTGTAGTCGTGTCTCACGCCATGTACTGCTGTCAGACCCACATCGACACGACCTCTGGCTTCCAGCGTGACTCACAATTTCGTAGATATTTCGCTCGATCTCGTTGAAGTCTAGCCACACATTGTGCTCCCTCGGGCGTGGCAAATCCAGTAGACGTGCATTGAACAGCGTGTCCACATGTGTCCGGCGGATCATTATCTTGCGGAGGAAGACGTTGAGTCGGTCCAGGCCTTCTGGATCGTCTGGCGTGCAGAAGTTTTCCTTGAAGGTCTTGTAAGAGCCAGTGTAGGGCTCACGAAGGAACTTGAAGTACGGGTAGAACTCTTTGATGGAGTTCATGATCGGTGTGCCGGTAATTGCCCAATGATGCTTTGCATTGATAGCTCGCACTGCCATACTCGTGTGTCCCTTGTGGTTCTTGATCGCCTGTGCTTCGTCGCAGACAATACGATGGAATCGAACACGGTGCAGGATGCCTTTTGATTCCGCGAAATGCTCGCGCCACCAAGCATCTTTCTGCGCCGCGGTGGTAAACTCAGCTGGCACAGCGGCCTTCGGATAAGACTTGGCAACCTCGTGGTAGGTGGTGAGCACGATATCACACTCGGCCAAGATAGCCTCTGTAGCAACACCGGCATCGAGTCGAGATCCGGTGTGATAGCGTATGATGTTACCGAGGCCGTGCTTCCTATTCTCGCTGGCCTTGCAGCAGTGCTTCTCGATCTCGGCTCTCCACTGTGTGACCAGCGCAGGCGCAGCGACTATCAGGGTGGCTCGGCTCTTGACGCTTCTCTCTGGCTTGCCGTTGACGATATTCGCCAACATGGAAATAGTCTTGCCGAGACCCATTTGGTCGGCAAGAATGCCACCCCGGGGCTCCTTTTCCGCCCTCTCGCGTTCGCGCATGAAGGCGACACCGAGGACCTGATAGTGCTTCAAGCTTGTCTTCATGCCTTTCACTGTCCAGTTGCCCGAACCATCCTTGGCTGGTCTGACGCTTCCGACGCCAGTGAACTGCTTGCAGGCCGCGTCCAAAGCACGCTTGTCACCAGTGGCAGCTCGCTGATCCTCTTCTGGTATATGAGCAACCAGATTCTTCAGAGCATCAGCACGCCGAGTTGTGGGTGCGAATGAGGGCTGCTCGCGGAGTCTTGCAGTCTGAGCAGCATCTTCGAAGACGTTGTTGCCAAAGATGCTGGAGACGTTGGTCATGTTGGGACCCTTCTTCTGAGGGCCGCTCTTCTTGGGCCCGTTCTTGGCTTTCGAGCCAGCAGGTTTGCCACGTCTGGATGCCGGCGGCGGCATATTCCGTCGATTGGCGGTGTTGATGATGCGATCCAGCTCTTCGTTGGTGTAGTCGTGCCCGGTAACCTTGCCCGAACCCTTCTTTGCACCACTGCTAGCAGGCTTCGCCCTCTTGCGAGGTCGACTGTCCATTGTCGTTTGTGTCATCTCACTTTCCATATCAGATTCAGCTGGCCGCTTGCCTTTCTTGCGACGTCGTTTCGGGGGAGGCTCTGAATTATCATCATCACCGTCGTCGAAGACCGCACGGGCATCGTCTGATTGGACAAACATAGCGCTCTCATCGTGCTCTGGAAGACCAGGCGATGGCGCATGATCGTACTCACGGTCGACATCTTGCTTGCGCTTGCGGGCCTTTTCTCGGGCTTCGATCTTCATGAACTCGATTTCTTCTTCGATCGACATGGTACCATCATGCTGCTTGCGCTCATAGGCTTGCTTGATCTTCTTGAACGCGTCGTCGTCATCAATTGCCTTGGTCCTCCTAGATTGCGAGGGAGGCGGCGGCGCGTCGTCAAGCTCCGATACTTCAAAGTCGTGAAGATCGTCCAAGCTTTGCGCAGACGCTGCAGAAGCGGGTGTCGAGGTCTCCTTTGCCTGGAGGCGCTTCACAATCTCGCGCTGTATTGCTGCGGATTCTTCTTTCGTCGTGCGGTTGGTACCGATTTTGGTGAATAGTGAATTGCCCAGATCGAGCTGGTGCGTCGCCGCGGGCGCTCTTTCGACAGGCGCTGCAACGTCTCCGCTGCTGACCGGAGCGTCCAACACGTTGTCGAAGCCTGTCTTGCTTCGAAGCACATAGTTGGACTCTTGGTCGGGCTGGGAGAAAATGTCAATGTGCATCTCGTCCGTGGCAGGCTGTGTACGTGGCGTCGCATCGTCGCCTGGACTACCCATGCCAGTTACGCTCTGCGGAGCATGTGAGTGGTCATGCCGGCTTGTGGACATGTTGTGCTCGTGTTGCACGTCTTCGATGGACGGCTGTGGTGGTTCTTCCCCGTCCATGCTGCAAGATCTGTTGCTGATGGTGTGGAGGCTTGTTTACGGTGTTAATAGTGGTCGAAGGTGGTATCTGCTTAGTGAAGAGACCTTTTGAGGTGAAAGTGGTGATGCGTCAATGGTCGAAGAGTATGAGGCCCTAGTAGAGGCCGAGGGAGGCTTATCTAGATCCCGTAAAGCGATCTGGCAGCTCACGTGCTTGCCCTTGCCAGTTTTTTGAAGAAGAAGTGAAGCTACTCCGCATCCCAATTTGTGACGAGCGTGGGAAGCGTGAGATCGATCATGCGCAAGCTCAAGCATGAAACGAATGAGTTAATTTAGGCGTAGTGAACGGGAGAATGCCGCATCGAGAGGTAGGAGCGGCGCGGCAAAAGTCAGAACTGCTTTCGAATGCTGGTGATGAGCCTGTACTAAAATGAGCAGCTGGCGGCGAGCGCAGATGAGTCGCATGCGCAATGCGCCGCCACACCTAATCACGCGCGAAACACTGGCATGTTGTCTCATAAGTGACCGATGTCTGACAACGCGGAGAATATTGGAAGAATCATCGCTGTTGGAAGAGGCAATGCTGCTTTCTTTTCGGTCTGTGAGCCTGGGCATCTCGCTAATCGTCTGTCACCCTCAACCATATGTCAAGGTGAATGTTCTCGGCAAGGCTGCCATTACCGAGTCTGAATACTTGTACACAAAAAAAGGATGTGAGCGACGTTCAACCAGCAACGTCCCCCTTCGCTGGGTAGAACCAAGCCGTGGTCGCGATGATTAAGTATCTAAATCGCGTGTTAGCATTCACGATTCGTGATATGGCGACATGAACACTTACAAGATCATCAACATCATGCCCTCTAGCCAATGCGACTTTCCATCTCCAATCAGGTAATTGACAAGCCAGATGGAGAGAACCAGAATGACGACCAGGAAGCCATCGAAATCAAGATTGAGTACGGCAGGACTGCCAACACCGAACCAGCTGAGCAGCACCATGATTGGCAGTACAAGTAATGCAATCTGCAGACTGGACCCGACAGCGACACCTATCGAGAGATCCATCTTGTCCTTGATGGCCACCGTGACAGCCGTGGCGTGCTCGGCAGCGTTTCCGACGATCGGCAGCAAGATCAGACCGATGAACTCCTGCGAGACCGATTGTGCGACTTCGTTGATGGCGGACACCATGTACTCGGCGCACAGTGCGATGAATACAGTCGAGATGGCCAGCGTGATGACGGCACCGAGTCGGCTCAGTGAAGGAGTCTCCTCTTCGTCGGGTGCGTCTTGCACCAGATTCTCCTGATTGACGCGTCCACCCGCGGTCGCTGCGCCGCTGGCCGCGCCGATCATGGCGATGCCCTTGTTCGCTTCCCCGGCCTCCTTCTTGCCTCGGGGCTTCTTCGGCGTTTTCTGACTTG